>BSBK01000238.1:0-537500 GCA_027943335.1 Chamaecyparis obtusa | reverse complement strand
TAGAGGGTAAAATAGAAGGTGAGGAGAGAGAGAATTAGATGTCAAAAGATGGAGACAATAAGAGAGGATGAGACAGAGAGATAGAGATAATGAGATATAGACATATAATTATCTATTTATGTAATGCATTTATTTTGTATGCATCTTATAATTATAATATTATATTATATAAAAATTATATATTTAATATATATAATGTAAATATTAAATATATTTTTAACATAATTTATAGGTTATATTATCTTTGTAGTTTATATAATATAATAATATGAACTAGAAAGACAATATAGAGCTTGGCTTGAAATATTTGTTATTTAGGTGAAATTACGTTTCTAATAGTTTGAACATTCTTTTGTATGGATGAGATTCTTGTCTATATTGTACACCCTTATGAAAAACATGCAAGAATTTGAAAAAGAATATTTAAATATGCAAACTATAGAAATGATCCATCTCATTCATTTTTCTTTGTAATTTGGCATGACAAAAAATGGAGCAACATGTGTGAGAAATGATAATTTATTTTGTTTATTATTTTATTTAATATTTAGATAATAATACATTAAAGTGATATCCTTAAATATAAATTTAATAATTTAGGTAACAGAAAGAACTAATATAGAAAGTATTTTTTTAATAGTTAATTTTTTATTAAAATAATATTTCATTGATTTAGAACAAATTGATAAAAACTAAATGTAATAGGGAAAATGTTAGAGTAGAGATTTCTTTTACTAACTACTTTCATGAGGTTAAAGTTACATTTGAAGGGGGAAGTTGGTCACTCAAAGTTAAACTCTAATTAATGTAATAATAAATAATAAATATTATTTACATTCTAACTAATATTATATAATAAAAAATATTTAGGAAATATAAATAAAAGATTAACTTTAGTTAGAATAATCTAAAGAAAGCTTACCCATAACTTAGGTGTGGATACCACATTTCAATCCTTCTTCTATTCCTGTTTATTTTAAGCCAGTTTGGGTTTCTTTCCCTGGTTTGCCATTAGAATATAGAGACCTTGATATTGTGGAAATTTTGGCTAATAAATTAGCGATTTTTATTTGACATGATCTTGTGCCTTATGAGTTGGTACATTTACCGATTAGGGTTTGTTTATCATCTAGTCTTTCGAAACCTCTCTCGTCCATTGTTTCGATTTGGTCCAAGTATGGTGAGTGGTTGTAGTCGGTTCATGTTCTTGATTCCTTGACTATTTCTCTTCACTTTAATTTATTGGGTCATTTTAATTTTCAATTCCAAGGGTCTTCTATGGTATCTTCAAAAGTTTGTACTAATCTTTCTTCGAATTTTCAAAATTGTCCATTTTTTGGCAAATCTTTGACTGATCTCCCATCACCTTTTCCATATAAGGATTCTCATAATCCTTCGTTGTTCTTGAAGCCCAACTATAATTTGGGTTTGTCTGTGTATCAAGGTTTGCAAGGTTTTCATCATCATTCTAGATTTTATGGATGCCCTTCACGTTTATGGGATAAAACATCTTATATGAATTTTGTGTGTGCAAATAACTTTAAATTCTCTAAAGGTATATCTTTAGTTTTGGTTAAGTTGGGTAATTTATCCTTCTGCATTAGGTCTTCAGTATCTCAGAGTTCTTAGCTTCCTCAATTATCTCTTCTTATTCCTAAGAATATTATTTGTCCTTCTCATCTTTTATTGGTTTGTCATTCTTATCATCCTAACCCTCTTCCTCAAACCCCACTCTGTTCTGACCATTTGGATAAGGATTGTATGGTTCAAAAGTTGATATTTAATGAATATCCTTCTTTATCTTTTTCTGAGTTATCTTTTCCATCTGTCATATCGGATGATACAATTCATCTCTTGGCTAATGAAGTCCTGGTTTCGGTTGCCTCAAATTTAATTGATGAAATTCCTCTTGAAGAACTTCCCTTGTCTTTGTTCTCTTCTCCACCTATTCAAGATATGGTTCCTATTACCTCCTCTCCCCAGGAGATTGTTTTTGAATTTGATTTTTCTCATAAATTGGCCTTAGATCAGTACCCTTCAGATTCTCCTCTAGTTCCTATTGCTAAAACTCCCAAAATAAGAGGTCAGAAACTGCTTGTTGTTAAGACTAAGGAGGAGATTGATGCAGGTATTCAATCCACTATCTTGGATAAATTTGTTCTGCATTTTAAGACTAGGAGGGATTCTCACTCTCCTAAGTCAATATGAAAGTTATTTCTTGGAATTTCAGGGGCCTCAATGCCCCTGACAAAAGGGGGAGAATCAAATTTTTTTTGGTCTATTCCCAAGATGATATCATTCTTTTATAGGAAACTAAACTTACTTTGGATGCTTAGAATAAATATTTCCACAAGTGGTCCTTTTGGGAATCATTTCATGTTTCTTCTTCAGGTGCCTCAGGGGGTCTGATGACGTTATGGAATCCTAAGTTTGTTAAAGGTCATCTCCTACATTCTAATTCGAATTGGCAGATTCTAAAGTTTGAATGGTTTGATTTTAAGTTTGTTCTCTTTAATATTTATGGTCCAATTTCTCCTAGTGATAAGTTTTGTCTTTGGAATTCACTTTCTGAATATATTCAGCAATATGATGGTTCTTTCTTAGTTTTGGGAGGGGATTTCAATGCTATAGTTTCTTCTAATGAGAAACAAGGGGGTAATTTGACTACCTGTAGAATTATGGAGGATTTTTCTTTATTTATATCATAGAATGCTCTGTCGGATGTTCTTCCATCCAATGGTTTTTTTACCTGGACTAATAGGAGATCTCATGATCAAATTGCTTTAAGATTAGATAGATTCCTTATTTCACATGATCTTAGATTTCAAAATTTCTCATTTAGTTCTATGGTTCTTTCAAATGTAGAGTCTGATCATTTCCCTATTTTACTTAACATTACTGGTAATAACTCTAGGTTTTTTCATAAGCCCTCTTTTAAATTTGAACAAATGTGGTTCACTCACCCTCACTTTCATGCTCTTCTTCGACAATGGTGGGTTTTGGCCCCTTTCAGCAAAGGCAATAGAATGTTTCAATTTTATAAGAAATTATAGTTTATCAAGTTTAAAATTATAGTCTGGAATAAAGATGTATTTAAGAATATTTTTCATGAGAAGGTTGAAGTGGAATCTCAACTTAATGATATTAATGAGCAAATTTCTAATTTTGGAACAAACTCATAATTAAATGATAGACAAAAGCATGTGCAGTCCTACTGGAAACTGTTATGTTCTAGAGAAGAGATTTATTGGAGACAAAAGTCTTGTGAACTTTGGCTTAAAGATGAGGACAAGAACACTAAGTTCTTTCACTCTTTAGCTAAGATTAGAAGGGTTGCTTCCACCATTTTTAATATTAAATCCTCTATTTTGAGCTCTTGCCTTTCTAATATAGATCAGATTAGTGTTCAAGGGGTTTCTTTTTTTAAAAATTTACTGGCACTAGAAGTTCTTGCTATTGTAAATGAGGGTAATATGGACTTTCTTCTTCAAAATATCCCTTGTCTTATTTATGAATCAAATAATGATCTCCTCATGCACCCCTTTTCATTGGAGGAGGTGCATTCTGTAGTTTTTTCTATGGCTCCAGATAAGTCTCCTAGCCTTGATGGTTTTACTATTCTCTTTTTTCAAAAATATTGGGATGTTGGTAGTTTTGACTTACTTCTTGCTCTTGAAGAATCTAGGAAAGAGGGGTTTTTTCAAAAAAAAATTAATATTACCCATATTGCTCTCATTCCTAAGATTAATGATCCTCAATATTTTGTTGATTATAGGCCAATCTCCTTATGTAATTCAATTTATAAAATTTTCACTAAAGCCATTTACTTAAGACTTAAGAATTTGATCCCTCTCACTATCTCTCCACAACAAGGTGGCTTTGTTCTGAGTAGGGAAACTTCTGATGGGGCCCTGATTGCTCATGAGGTTTTGCATTCCATTGAATCCCATGATATTCCTTCCTTTATTATAAAGCTTGATATGATGAAGGCTTATGATAAAGTTAATTGGGTTTTTTTATTAAGGTCCTTCGTAAGTTTGGTTTTTCAAATAAGTGGTGTAAGTGGATTAAGAATTGCATTTCCAGAGCCTCATTTTTAGTTATTATTAATGGTTCCCCTTCAGGGTTTTTTTTGCTACTCAAGGTATTTGGCAAGGGGATCCTCTCTCCCCCTTCCTATTCATTATTATGGCAGAAGCTCTTAGTAGGACTATTCAAGCTCACCATGACATAGGTCTCTGGAGAGGAATTCATATTCCCAATACTCGTGTTAAGGTTACTCATAATATTTTTACAGATGATACTTTGGTTTTTGGTACTTATGTCATTCAAGAAGCTAAACTTATAAAAAGAAATCTGGACTCATATTCCTTATGATCAGGGAAAATTATTAATCCTCAGAAATCTAAGATATTTATTTTTAACACTCCTCTTATCATTCAGGACAACATTGTGTCTACTCTAGGTTTCTCTTTGGATTCTCTTCCCTCAACTTATTTAGGTATTCCCTTTTTTATGGGCTAGGATAAACCCTCCTATTGGAACTCTATCATTTCTAGGCTGAAAAATAGAATATCTGATTGAAAAGCAGATGGTTATCTTTAGCGGGGAGGATTCTTTTTGTTAAAACTATTTTGGTCGCTATCCCAAATTATTATATTTTGGTTCTTCATGCTCCCAAGTCTGTGATTTCTCAAATTGAGAAAATTATTAAATCATTTATATGGAAAGCCAATTTGTTTGAGGTTAAGAAAGTTCCTTTGGTCTCTTTGGAGAAATTATCCCTTAGTAAGGATGAGGGTGGAGCTGGCTTATTTGATATTTCTTCCAAGAATAAAGCATTTGGTGGTAAACTGGTCTGGAATATCTATGCTAAGTCTTCATCATTATGGTGTCAAATCCTTCAAGCCAAATATCTTGATTCTTCTAATCCAACTAGGATATTTACTATCTCCAATCCTCCATTTGGTTCGGTTGTCTGGAATTTTATGATTTCTTCAAGGGATGTAGTTTTCAATTATTTATCTTGGAAAATTAATTGTGGGGATGAGGTGTTGTTATGGGATGACTCATGGAATTTCCTTCCTCCTCTTATATCTTTAGTAATCCTTCATGATTCTATTGATATCTTTATTTCTCATTGGGGACTAAAATTTATTAATTACATTGACTCTATGGATTGTATCTCATACAAAGTTTAGTGGAAGGATCCTTCTTCTCTCCTTTTATCCCCTATTTAGATTTCAACTTTTAATTCAATTATTAGATCTAGAATAGTCTTTGTATCCCATGGTAAAGATAAGTTACTGTGGTGCCCCTCTAAAAATAGGAAGTATTTAGTAAAAGAGATGGATATAAGGCTATCCAACACGTCAACAATCAGTCTTTGCATCATTGTGCTTTTTTATTTTGTTGGAATAGTTCAGTTCTTCATAAGGCAGGTGTCTTTTCTTGGCTCTCCCTCCAAAACAAGATTCTTACTAGTGACAAGTTATCTCGTTTGCAGATTGCTATTCCTTTTTTATGTGTTCTTTGTGGCATGTGTATTGAGAATGTGGATCATCTTTTTATCCATTGTGAATTTTTTGCACAATGTTGGTCTTTTGTTATGGTTAAGCATTCAATTTCCTTTCCTCTCCCTTCCTCTCTATGGGATTTGTTCCTGTCTTGGCCAATTTTGTATTCTTCTTCACTTTTTGCTTGTCTTGGGATTATTATCCCTTCCTCTATTATCTGGTCTATTTGGTGGGAACGTAATAAATGTATTTTTAAGAAAGTATCTTTAGATGTGGCTCAGGTTTGTTCTTTAACTGAAAATCATATATCGGAACAAATCAACTCTTATGTGAAATCTCATTTTAATCTTAATATTGATTTCACATTTTGGGATAGTTTTGTAGTTTCTAATTGGAAATTAATTCAGTTCCCTTCTTCTCCAGTTTTCCCTATAATTAGGAAACCTATTATTGATAGGAAGGATATAAAATGGCACCCTTCTGATTTGGGTTTTTTTAAGATCAACTTCAATGGTTCTTCTAAAGGTAATCCAGGTGAATCAGGGATTGGGGTTTGTGTGTGGAATCATTTTGGTCAAGTTCTTGGTCTTAAAGCCTTATCTATCCCCCGGGATCTAACAATATAGTTGAAGCTCGTGCCTTGCTAGAGGGGTTGATTTTAGTAAAAAAAATTAAAGTTGTCTCATGTCCATATTGAAGGAGATTCTTCTCTTATCATTAATGGTTGTAAATCTAGGTTGACTTTGAATTGGAGGTTTAGTTCTATATTGGAGCAGGCTTGGTTTCTTATTGATTCATTTGATAAAGTAACTATTTCTCATATTTACAGAGAAGGCAACACCAAGTGGTAGATTGTTTGGCTAACATGGGCTCTTCCAAACTAGAATTTGATTCCTTGACCTCTGATTGTTCTTTCGACAGATTCCCCTCTCTCTTAAGTATTATTCAAGTTGAAAGTGTCTTGTAATATTTGGTATTTTTTCTTTCTCTATACACATATGAGTATTTATTTGAATTCATAATCACGCACAATGAGTGATCTTAATTTTGATCTTTTGGGGGGGTACTTGATTATGCAATAATTGGAATATGTTTATGTGTGGATATCATGCACATGTGGATATTCTCAGGATTTCATAAGTTAAGTACTTTGCTTCATTATGTGCTCACTTGGTGTGCATGATTATTCGATAATCTGGATAGTTATATGTGTAGGATCTTTTTCTCTTAGCTTTCCTCAGATTAATTACTACTTTATTGGTTTCGGCCTTGGTTTTTGGGTTTGGCAATTTGGTGTTGTTAATTAAATATTTATATTTGGCTGATGTTCCTCCTTGCATTTGTCATGTTATTTATTAAGTCCTACTTTTTGTTCTCCATTTGTTATCCTTTTGGGTTCGGGTTACTTGAATTATGTACTTGACTCTCCTTTGCATTATTCTTGTCATTATTGTTCTCTCTCTCTTTGGCCACATTTTGGGATTTTGTGGAGATCTAGTGCATCTTATGGCATCACCTTCTGGTACTTTGGCACATGCGATCTTTCTTCTCTTGAGTTCTTTAGAGGCTGTGAGTTTAAGTGCATTCATTATCTCATTTGTGTCACGTCCTTCCCTATCTTCATTTGTTGTGAGTGATTTCTTTTACGCACTTCATTTTATAGATGTTATTGTCTGGGTTTTCGTGATTCTATTGTTTAAATGGCTCGACAAGATCACCATTCTTATCAACTACTATATTTGGGAGCTTTGATAGAGGGTTGTTCAATTTTCAAGTCTATCCACATGGAACTTTATCCTCATAATTACAGGATTCTGCTAGAAGTAGAAGATTGGGAACATCCGTTCCTTGGACATGTTAATGATGATTGTTTGGCAGTTGTGTTCTCCTGCGACCGTATCCATATCAAGAGGGCTATTAGGAGGATTGTAGGGGAAGATGTTTTATTTCCATAGGGAAAGCGTATGATCTTTCCTTCTCAAATTATATCTATTTTTCTATCTAACTCTTTGATCTTCTGTAATCTTCGTTTCATCTTGAAATTATTATTAATAAGTTTGTCAAAGTGGAATTCTTAAGTTCCCACAAATTGCTTAAGGCTTTGCAGAGGTACAAATTTTGGAATGGGGCTGCTTTGGTTGGTATTGTTTCATCATCACGCCTTTCTCAATAACCATGCAACGTTCTTTGTTTATGTGAGAAAAAAGAAGCTTTGGAATGCCATAATTTTCACCTTGTGAGATCTACCTTGCAACTCCATGGGAACCATTTGAATTCGATTTATGTTAACAAAATCCAGTCTATGGTCTTTTCTCTTCTTTCTCATGGCATTGAAGCCCCTTCGGCGGTGGAAAATTTGGACCTCCACTTGGGTTTGGCTGGTCCTTCTTAGGATGTTATGCAAAGGTAATTATTTGAGGCTGATCATTATTGGTTTTGTTCAGTGTTGTTTAGTGGCATTTCTTACTCTTGTGATCATTTTTTTGTAATACAGTCTTCCTTTCTTATATCTTTTCTTCTATCCATCCATAGGTTGCTTTTTTAGTCATGGATAAAATTGTTCTTCTCAAGTGGGCATAGGCTATAGGTACAGTTAGGTTCCACTCTGTATATCATAGCTTGGTTGAGCATTGTGCTCCCTTATCATTTGGATCTCTTATTGTATCTAGTTATGGGGGGCTTCTTCTCTTCTTCCTCTTATGTTATGGGGCTATGAATAGAGTTTTTCTTCCTTGTTCTTTTCTTCAGAAGCTCCTTTCAAACCAATGTAAAGAAAAATATTGTTATAATATAAATATATTAAGTGGCTTCTGACACCTTGTTTAAAAAAAAAATTTAGTATATGATCATTGATTGATTAATAAATAAATAAATATTATTTTTAGTTTATTAGAATTTACATAAAAAGGTGACTTGTTAGAAAAATTGCATTATTTTTATATGTTAAAGAATAAAAATAAAAATGAGATAACTATTTAAAAAAATACATTCATAATGTTACAAGATATATAATAATTTATAAAAAGTTATATCAAATTAATAATTATAATAAAATTTAACTAATTATAAATAATGACACTCAGGTGTGTATATGTGTGTGTGTGTGTTATTTTATAATATAAAATAATAATAAGATTTTTTTTTATCGGTAATCACTTTTGACTAGAGATTTGAACCAATGAGGTCACAATAGGGAGACCCCATCCCTGAAGTGTAACATATGGTTGTCCAGGCATTAACGTCTCCAAGATTTATCCTATCATATTTATTTCGCCCTCCCTTATCTCTCCAATTACCCTATCTCTCCAATTGTCATGCTCTACCTTATCTCTCTGATCAGTAATCTGTCCTTATCGCTTTAGTCCACAACACCCTTATAACTCTCGTCCATTGCCCTTTTCATCATGGTCATGTTGTTAGAATACACCCTCAAATCCAGTGCATGTCGTTTTATCCTTCATGGTGGTTGAGCACCATCCTCATGATGAATTACAGAGTGTGATTCAAAATGTTGATGCAAAAAATTTACAACACTATCAAATCCAAAAACATTATGTTCTCTTATGCTCATCCTGATGATGAATCACATAGTGTGATTTGAAACGTTGATGCAAAAAAATTACAACACAATCAAAACCAAAAACCCCTAATGATAAAAACTAATAATAATATAATAATATTATTAATAATTATAATAAATTAAATAAATTATATTAAATACATTTTTTATTAACTTGAGAGGCTTTCTATAGTGACATCATTCTTCAATGTAAACTTTTGCCAATTTTGAAAAAAAAATGACGGTTGTTTGAAAGTCAGTGTTACATCTTGAATATAGAAGACCAAAAAATTTAAATTAAAAAACATTTATAAAATAACCAGCTAATATTATTATGAAACAACTGCCACTTCATCTTTTTTGTTGCCACACCTTTCCACATCTTCAAGGTAGGCAAGCATGTGTATGTCTGATTCTCTAGCATAATGAATTTAAGTTATTTAAAATTTTATGTTTATTAATTTAAAAAATTAAATCATATTGCAGATGTTTTGAATGCCAACTTACTTTGGTATCACATTGCAGACATTTCATATTGTAGATGTTTCATATTGAAGATGATTCATTAATGTTAGCTCTGCATCATGTTGGTGCTTACACCCATTTTATGAAGGAGGATTATGAAATACTGGAGTGGCTTAAAATATTTAGGAGAAAAAATAGATCTTTTCATGTTTTCTTAAAATATTGTCAACTAAATGTGGGGATATTCTTATGAATGATTTGTATTCTTATGATTGTCTCTATCTACAACAAATATGATTTGTACAGTAAGAGCAAAGTAAGAGTTGATGTGGAAGCTGTGAAACCCTACTACCAATTCCTCATTGAAAAGGTATGTTGTCGAATATATCATATTTTGGGAATAGTTATATGTTTCAGGGATAATTAACTATGTGTTAGGAAGTCAGTTACCGAAGGCGTTATGTTGCGACGGTTGAGTTGCAACCCTTCAGACTTTATATGTATACTTGTCATGAATAGGAAAAGATGTCATTAATATAGATCTGATGTGTGGTCTTATGTTCTGAGGGATAAAACATTAATGAAATAACATTTTGGTTTTCAAAAACATTGTGTCTATTCACTTATGTGTTATGCTTTTACATGTCCTTTATAGCATGTATTAAACTAATTTACTCATGATGGTAAACATTTGGCGTCGTTACCAACCTAATCTGGGAAGTGACAAATGTCGTGGACTATGATGAATAAATGGGACTCCATGTTAACGAAAATGTCTACACCAACGATGAAGGAGTTACAGAGCTCTTCCAAGGGGAACATGCACTAATTGCAAACTTCCACATTTTATCTCGGACAACCATATAAACTTTTGTATGAAGGGAGGTTGTACGGGTGGAAGTTGTCAAAGATACTGTTTGGGATGCATTAAATGTCAGCCCCACCACAAATAGACTATTGCATAACCCACCCCATCTACTATCGCAAGCATCCCTTGCGCAAATAGATCGAAGGGAAGAAGTTGAGCAGGAAGAACGATGACAACAACTCCTGTCAAATTTTGCTGAGAATGACCGTCGGGAAGAAGAAGAACATGATGGAACATTGCGAAGGACAAACACATGAACTATAAACCTTCAAGGAGGGAAAATAAAGAAGTAAATCTGTAATGACAAGGTCACGTAGTTGACTCATGTTGTACGAAGATATGAATAAATAAAAGTGTCTTATTTAAACATGATGTGTTGCTAGAGAATTTATGCCCAATGTATTGAATAAAGATAGGAATAAGAAGGACAAACTAGATGCCTTTGAAGCCACACATGAAGCACTAATCCTCACACAACAATTAGAACACTGATGAAGGTTAAAGAAACTCACTGAAGGACAACTGACCCAAGGGTTTCCTAAAGGGGACCATGGAGGTGTCACAAAAGGTGACCACAAGGTTGTTACGGGAGGTTCAACAATTGAAGAGGAATGCTCGCCAGAGCATTGGTGTGTAAGAAGTAGCAAGGAGTTACTTAAGGAGACACGAAAAGGCTAAACTGGATTGAGGAAACACAAGAGCAATTTATAAACCTATCTCTCACGCCACGAACGAAGGGAATCCGAGGTTGGAGTGACTGAAGGGAAGGGGGAGAAGAAGCGAGGGAAGTTGAGGACATCGGGGCAAGGAGTGTCAGAGGGACACTGCATGGTGGTCAAAGGAACCTATCAAGATCGAACCCAACTAGTTCGGGAGCACAACCAATGGGAGGTAGTAATCAAAATAACCCATCGGTCTCTAGTCAACCAACTAGAGGAAACATAAATATGTCTCAAAAATAGAAATTACCAAAGTTCACAGGCGATGGGAAGGAGGATCCCGTGAGACACTACCAGACTTGTGAGACTATTTGGAAATCAAATAGAGTTACAGATAAAGATGAGTGGGTCCACCAGTTCCTAGTGACCCTTTGAGGAGTTGTCATGGATTGGTACTTGGATATGGACAAGAAAAAGATAAGTTCATGGGACAATTTGAAGAAGGAATTCCAAGAAGAATTCAGACTGCTTTGGGATAACAATGAAGTAGTTACATAAATATATAGCTTGAAGAAAGGAAAGAAAGAAACTGTAAGAGCCTATGATCAAAGGCTTAAGGAATTATCAGGGAGGATGGAAACCCAGCTGACCAATGAACTAAAGAAAAGATGGTTCATAGAGGGATTAAATGCCTCCCTCTTGAAGAAGATGAAAATAGTGTCACCTACATCGTACGTATACGTTTATGATAGGGCCATGTACCTGGAAAGTGAAGATAAGACATCAAAGAAGAAGAAGAAAAATAACTCCTCATTTTAAAGTGATGAATCATCGGATGAGAGTAGCGGTATTGAGGATGAATCCAATAAGAAGGTGCAAGCCCTCTAGAAAGACACATAGAGGATGATGAAGGAGTTTAAAAAGATGCAGGGGAACACAAGAGGCAATGATGAAGGAGAGATGTGGTGCATGGAGTGCAAGGAGAGAGGCCACATGAAGGGGTCATGTCCAAATAAATCATCTTGCGACATCTGCCAAGTGATGGGTCATTCCACTAAGGAATGCCCATACAATATGAAGATGAGAAGATAACAAGATCTTTTCACATAGGAGCAACCGTCTACCTTCAAGGTAGCAAACCCTAACCAATAGATAATAATGCATCACCCAATAGATTTTGAAACAACCAAAATGGAGGAAGAGGAGGTAATGATAAGAAGAGCCGAATACAATACGATTCAAAGGGATGACCAATGATTCAGTAGCTAGCATGTAGCTAGTGAGGCCACTTCGCCTGAGACTGCACGAAGAGTGACAAACCATAAAATTTGTGTCGATGGTGTGACCCCAAAGATCATGAAGATGCTAACTGTCTGAAGCCCAATGTGAACCTCCTTAACATTGAAGAAGAAAGGGTACTTTTTGTCACTTAAAACCAAGCAAAACAAGCAATGTATCTGGAACCTCATACTGAGAAGTAGAGAGCACGAGTGACAAAGGACAAAATAGAGAAAGCCATGAAGGTGGGGAAGGACACACAAGAGAGAGGGAACTTCTGGATGGATAGAGGTAGAAAATAATATACTATGATAGATGTTATAGATGGAGGTGTCGGTTAAAATCTAGGATCTCCTCCATGTCATGCCTCAATTGAAGATGATATTATTAAATGCTTGTCTTGCACAACCTAGTACCACGTCACAATCCAAAACCATGTAACATACATTTTTTTTGAGTGGATCAACAATGGACCCTATTCTCTTGGCGGTGAATAATGGCTAGTACCCAACAGTCATCGAAATGGGCATCCTAGGAACAATCCCTACAGACACCATAGTCGATGTTAGTTTTGAAGTGAATGTCCTTCCGGAGGAAACATGGAAGAAACTAGGTAAGCCAACATTGTGGCCCTTGACCTTCAACCTGTTGGGCGCATACCAGTAGGGAATTAAACCCATTGGGACACCAATGGCCCAACAAGTTACCATCAACACGCAACCCTTCATGCTAGACTTCGTGGTTATTCCACTGAAGAAAAAGGGGTATGATGCTATAATTGGCCGAGGGTGGCTGGTCGCAACAAAACCCACTCACAATTGGAAGAAGAATACCCTCTCCATGGAAAGTGGTAGGAGAAAATTTATCATTGACCTCCGTACACAAATGGTAAGTGAAGAAATCACATCATCTTTAGAGTCTAAGTCCGACGGGGAGCATGGTGGAATGGATGAGGGGATTAACTGAATGGAACCCAATGAGAAGGGCATACTGGAACTCGAGGTATGTTTGAAAGATGATGCAGATTCAATGAAAAGACTCTTCCATTGGTAGATGGAAGAATATGAACTTTTTCACAATTACATGTTGGGGGCGGAAGAGATAGAACAAGAGTTGGAAAAGGAAGTGTTCCCACTAGAGTATGGGGAAGACACAGAGGGAGATGCCCATGTGAATGAGAGCTCAACTCAAAAATTTGACATTGAAGGACCAATCAAGTACAAAGAACCATCCCTACAAGTTACCAACCTCAGGGATGAGCAAAGCCCATGCAACATATTGGTTGGGGATGATTGGAATCCAGTATTGAAAGTTGCAACATTCAAAATATTCATGGAATATAAGGACATGTTTGCCTAGACTTACAAGGACCTTAAGGGTGCACCACCAAAGTTGTGTGTGCATCGTATACCCTTGGTACTTGGAGTCATACATGTAGAGAAAATACCGTATAGAATGAACAAGAATTATTCCGCCAAGGTTGATGAAGAAATTCAATGCATGCTTGAGACAAGTTATCTTCAAAGTATAGACAAGCGATTGGGTATCACCCATAGTAATATCATTAAAGAAGAAGGAAAACCGGGTCAAACTTTGTGTTGACTTTAGATGCTTAAACACTATCACCATAAAGGATCCTTTCCCATTCCATTTACATAGATAATACTTGAAGAAGTTGCCAGACATGAAATGTATTTGTTCATGGGAAAATTCTCAGGATATAACAAGATTTCAATTACAGAAGATAAGTTGAAAACCATGTTCATGGTGGAGGATAGGGTGCACACATATAACTGGATGCCCTTCGGTCTATGCAATGCACTAACCACATTTCAAAGAATAATTCTTCACATTTTTTTATAAAATGTTGATGGAGAACTTCTGAGCTTTCCTTGATGATTGGTTTATATTTAGTAGGTAGGACACACACTTGGAAACATTAGGAGAATGTATGGAAAGGTGACAATGGGAAAGGTTAGCACTCAATCCAAAGAAGTGCAGATTTATGGTCCCATAGGGAAACCTTTTTAGGTCACATCGTATGTAAGACAGGATTGAAAACTAATCTCGACAAGGTCTGAGTAATAGTAGAAATGGAAGCCTCCAGGGATGCGACATGATTGAATTCACTCTCAGGACACATCGAATATTATAGGTGATTCATCAAAAACTTTGCACAAGTCTCTTGTCCCCTCGATAGGCTGACATGAAAGGGGGAACCATATGTGTGGGGTATGAAACAAGAAGTTGCATTTAGAGAATTGAAGACAAGGCTAGTCAAAGCACCAATCCTGACATATCTCAACTGGGATAAGGAATTCCACATACACGTGGATGCTTCTAACTTTTCAATTGGTGCAACTTGGGCACAAACCGATGATCATGGGCTCGACCATCCCATCTATTTTGCCAGCAGACTATTGTCAAGAGCCGAAAATAATTATAGCACGAGGAAGTGGAAGGCCCTCATAATGGTATACATGGTGCAAAAGTTCAAGCACTATCTATTGGAAACACCATTCACATTTTACGTGGATCACCAGGCATTGATGTACCTAGTGAACAAATCAATCATATAAGGGAGGGTGAGTAGATGGTTGTTGCTACTTCAAGAATTCACCTTCACCATTATTGTTTGACCTAGAAAGAGCTACACCATTGCGGATCAACTCTCTAGAATCAAGTCGGGGGAACTGCTAGAAGGAATTAATAACAATTTTCTAGATGCACACCTATTTCATATTTCTATCCTTCTGAAATGGTACAAAAGCATTGGTGAATATATATTAACATCACAATTTCCAAGGGAAATGTCGCTAAGTGAGCGATGAAAGCTAGTAATGAGAAGTAGAACATTTCAATTGATCAATGGAATTTTGTATAAGATGGGCCCAGACCAAGTGTTGTAAAGGTGTATTATGGAGGAATAAGTGCAAAGTGTCTTGAGGGAAGTTCATGAAGGCCCAACAAGGGGACATATGGGGCCAGACGCGATGACACAGAAAGTACTCCTGGCAGAACTATGGTGGCCCACACTATACAATGACATCAGGGAATGGGTCATAAGTTGTGATACATGCCAAAGAGAGGGGAAACCATTGAAAATAGATTTTATGCCCTTAAACCCTTCAAATGCATAAGAACTTTCAAGTGATGGGGATTGGATTTTATTGGGCCCATGAGAAGAAGTAGAGCTCACTAGTGCTGATACATTGTGGTTTCCACCAAATACCTTATGAAGTGGGTGGAAGTATGAGCCCTACCAGACAACTCAGCCTTAAGTACAACCAAATTCATATACAAGTAGATCATAACAAGGTACATAATTCCCATTCAGTTGACTAGTGACAGAGGAGGGCACTTCACCAATCATGTCATTCGATTGTTGATGACAAAATTCAAAATCTTTCATTCCTTTTCTTGCCCGTATTACCCTCAAGCCAATGGCTAGGTCAAGGCAACAAATAAAATTTTGGCATCTATCATTTACAAATCTTGCAGGGTAGAGCATGAGGACTAGCAAGAGAAATTTCCATATGTGTTGTGGGCTTATAGAACAATGTACAAGGTGACCATGGGGCAAACACCCTTTCAATTAATGTACAGACAAAAATAAGTTGTCCATGTCGAGTTCATGGTACCAAGTTTAAGGATAGCTATGGAAAATAGACTCGGAGATATGGAAAGCCTTCAGGAAAGATTGTACAATTTGAACAAGTTGGATGAGCATCGCATGATGATGCAGCGGGATACAGAGGTCGCACAACTGGAATAGAAGGCTTGGCACTACAAGCATCTCAAGCGAGTTTGATTCACCCCGGGACAACTAGTATTAAAATACAATAGAAAGAATGAGATCAAGCTCGACAAGTTTAAAGTTAAGTGGTTGGAGCCATACTGAGTCCGACAAGTTGACAAAAATGGGGTAATCAAATTATGGATGCTTGACGACATGAAAATCCCTGATACAGTATTGGGTCCAAATTAAAGCCATACCATGAAAGACGACAGGGTGATGACCCAATTCACACCAGCAGGCCCAACCAGATGGTAATTTTTTATTAAAACACCATACGACTAGTAGTCGTACGATAATACGAGAGAAAAACAATATAAACAATACAAATAAAAGGCCATAAACTGTATGATGTTTGGTTGTACGATATTTAAAGGTCGTACGATCAAGGTTGTATGACATATAAGTTACCAATGCAAGAAAAAAAAATTGTACAAAAACAAAAAGAAGACCATATGGTGTTAAACACACAAGTCCCGTGCACAAAAAGAAGTTGTAGAGTGTTAAGTGCAGGTCGTACGATGTGGAAAATAGGAAGGCATGAAAGAGAAGTTCATACGGTACTACAGCTTGAGGGAAGGCCTTACGACTGTACAAAAATGATAAAGGAAGGCACATGGAAAGATAAAATACCATACTATTTATGTAGGAAAAAAATCAAACTGCAACACAAGGGTTTTGGGGACTGTACACTTTCGTACAAAGGCAAAACAAAGTAAAGAATTACAAATTCATACTTATGTATGGTCAAGGGGGAGTACAAAGGAAAAAAAGTAGAAGAAATGAAGGGAAAACATAGTCATTAGTGTACAACAATGCAAAATAGCTGAAAGGTTGGGAGAATCAAGTTGAAGCATCACAACTGTATGACAGGAATACAAAAGCCCTAACCATTTTTTTTCACACAAAAGATAAAAAGAAAACTATTATGCATTAAGCAAGGAAACACACTTGGAGGACAAAGTTAGTAGATGATTCCAGTAGTAGTGATATGAATTTAAATAAGAATGCACATGTCTTTCCCTCAGGCGTGTGGGTTGCAGGTCACATAAACACAGACAGGAAGAAAATCAAACCGAAAATGCAAGGGAAGATGGCTTCTGCAATTTCTTATAGGGATCATGTAACACTTCAGACCATAACCTTTGAAGGTTTGAATGGATTAGACTACCAGAAGTGGTAGTAGGAGACGTAGGAGAGCGATCGGGTAAAAAATAAATTGTGAAGGGCTCAGGTATAGTGGGCCATTCAAATGCCCATTTTCTGTATTAAAGACTTTGAAGGCCCACTACATGCCATGATTGAGACATATGACAGGTTCTCCAAAATCAACACAGTCTCCCATATGAATTATAATATGCATATTTCCTTCACAGCCATGGAATTTAGATGGGTGTTCGGCTTACTAGACAAAGGGTAGAAGATTGATCTAAAGGGCAAGAAACTCACCATGGAGGTAAAAGATTTTTATGTACAGTTGATGTGCATGGATAACCTCTTTGAGGTGGGAAAAAACTATTAGAAAGTCTTCACAAGGTTGAGGAGTAAAGAAGTCTTTTGTCAGGGAAGGGCACTGGCGAAGTCTCATGGACGTGGTTAAGAGTAGGCTCACAGGTTCAAGTCATGCTTTAGATATTTATTTTCCATAGATATCCCTTATGGACAACTTGATGTGGCGCAAAGGGTATGACTGGGTCAGATTATTGTCAGAACACATGCATGAGTTTATGACTCACAACACAAAACATTCTATGTGCCACATTACGTGATTGGATTACTTCTGGATGCTTTAGTCAGGAAGATTCCTTGGGACATTTTGTCAAGGGAGGTTAAACTGAGACACTTGGCACCAGGCATACCTCCTATTATGCACTGGCACCATTTGGACACAATTAGAGGACAAAAGGTTCATGTAGGACAAAAGTGAGCCAAACAGGAGGATTCAGGCTTGGATCATGGAGACACAGATAGTGGAAGCCAGGTCACCTCCGACAAGGATATCACAGAGGAGGGGGATAACACTCAGGCATATAGAGAGGATGAGGTTGAGGTAGTGTATAAGCCGCTGATATTATTTGCACGACCTATCATATCTACTACTACACAATTTTCCCCTACTACCAATGTCACTCCCATTCCTACCTTTTTCCAGATGAGAGCATCCATTGATATGACTCCACTTGTAGTGGTGACACTGCTTAACCACCTAGAGATGCCCTAGAGAAGATTGACGTTATGGAGATTCCTTAGATAAAGGGCAAGCATGAGCCATAGGTCTAATTAGAGGTTGTAGGATCAGATGCTATGGTAACCATCGATGTTGCACTATTAGTTGAGCCACTGAGGTATAGTTCAATGGGTGTGGTTGAACCAGGAGGAGAGTTCCAGACCAAGATGTCCAGTGGAGGGACACACGAACTACCTAATGCAACAGTTTTAGCTCACACCAGTTCCATAAGGGCCTTCTACTTAATCACCAATGAGAGAGATACCTTCAAAGGTTATGGAGTCAGATGATGTAGGGAGGGGAAAGATGGTAACATTTGTTATAGGAGTTGATACGGTAGCCAAAGGGTGTTCTACAGGAGTGATGGAGGAGGGTCGATTACCTAGAGAGGAGAGTACCCATGCCATGGTAGAGATATGAGCACAACCAAGCGAGGATATTGAGGCTTATTTGGCAGACATGGTAGTTAGAGGTCGTCAAGTAGAGGTCTTTATGCAGGCAAAGGCCATAGAGGTTGTTGTCACAAAACTGGAGCATGTACTGGCCTTTATGCGAGCTGAGTGTCCTGAAACGGTTCAGGAGTGGACTGTTGGAGAGATGATGGTTGAGAGCTGAGTTGTGAGCATCACTTATGAGATAAAAGATGTGTATAAGGACACCTACTATGCTTGTTGGAGGAACGAGGTGGACAGGGTAGCAATAGAGTGATCTCAAGAGGAGATGGCTACCTAGCTAGCCACCCAGCTGTCGAATTAGGTGAAAGAGTGAGCAACACTCATAATCTAGTTGGAGGCAACTACAAAGAATAAGTGCATGTTGGAGACGCAGTTGGCCGAGGCTACCAAGGAGTGTGAGGGAAAAGAGGTTGAGCATAGGGATATTGCAGTTATGTTGAAAGAGTTAGTGGAGGCCCAAATGCAAGCAGAAGGGGACATGAACATACAGACTCAGTAGGTATACCTATTGTAGGAAAAGTTGACTCCTCCAACACCTCAACTAGCTCCAGGGATGCTTCCTTCATCTTCATCTTAGATGTCTTTTCTTATATATATAGTGCAAAACATTATCTCCATTTTGTTGTTGTTGTTGTTAGGAGACAACATTCTTTTTTGGGGGGATGATGTTGTCGAATAAATCATGTTTCAAGAATAGTTATATATTTCGGGCATAATTAACTATATATTAGGAAGTCAGTTACTGAAGGTGTTATGTCACGACGGTTGAGTTGCAACCCTTCAAACTTTATATGTATACTTGTCATGAATAGGAAAAGATGTCATTAATACGGATCTGATGTGCGGTCTTATGTTTTGAGCGATAAAACATTAATGGAATAACATTCTGGTTTTCTGAAACATTGTGTCTATTCACTTTTGTGTTATGCTTTTACATTTTCTCTGTAGCATGTATTAAACTAGTTTACCCATGATGGTAAACAAGGTACTCTTTCATTTTCATGCATTCGTGACAACGCCCTCTATGTAATGTAGACACATTGTATGATGGTTGCTGACATGAATTTGTGACTTCTATTTTACAGTACTTTTTTGCTAAATTGAGATGGTTGAATGCAAAAAGAGTTAGATGGCTACCATATTGTGAATATATATATGCAACACCACTCATAATGAGAAAGCCCAAATTTTAAGATTAGGTCTTAGTGGAAGTGTTTGCTGGCATGACTGTTCATTTGTAAGGATTATTGTTCACACACACTTTCTTTTGTAAATTGTTGTGGCCTGTAAGAAAAGAGACTACTAGTTCTAAATCACATTTTAACAAATAACCATTTCATTATATTCTACATCACATGGGGTGTACTGAAAAATAATTTGGTTAGAATCCGTTTGTTGTGTGAGGTTCCTACTTCTACATTAGTCTACATTGTACAATTGAAGTTAGTTAATCTAAATTAAATTAAATTTAAAAATGGAATTTATAATTAGAATAAGATCTATAATTAAAGAATTATAACAATGTATTGTTGTAAATTCGATTAAGTTGTACAATCTGGTTTAAGATTAGGTTTAGGTTTATGTAGGTTTATGATTAGATTTTGTTTTAATTGGTGTGGTCTAATAGTCTTTTTTTTGGTAAAACTTTAAAGAAATTAGGGATTATATTTTGTCATTAAATGAACTATGTTATGTAGTGTAACCTTAGATGCAGAGCTTTTGAGTTCAATTTAGATTGCTTCTCATGAGACATATACCAAAATCCTCACAAGGAAAGATCTGACATTCTACCTATCCACACTTAATGAATGAAAAAAGATTATTTATTATTATTAATTTTTATTGGTGATTTTTACATGTTCATTTTGTACTAAAGAATTCCTCAAATATCAATTATATTCTAGCCACTCCAAATGAATACTACAAAATATGCAAACTTTGTGAAGGATATGCACAATAAATAGTTGACTAACTTATTTAATAGTAGTAGCATATTGATGCAATTTTTCTACTACCATGAATTGGACTGTGCCAATAATTACATTGATCATTTGAATTAGAATTGGAATGTGCCGATAATTACATTGATTATTTTGATGCAATTTTTCTACTACCAAGAATTGGAATGAGCCAATAATTATAGAATTTCTATAATTTATCTTTTGAATGCCATTGAATATAGTTTATGTAAAAAAAAAGAAGTTTTGAAATGATCTCGAATCAATTTATTCTTTTTTGAGATTCCTTCTTTTCTTCTTTCTTGATGGTTCAAAATGCATTGGAGACATATTTTCAGGAAATTATTTCATAAATTTCTTTGTCTTCTATATTTCACACTTCAATTTTTTTTTTAACTAGTTACTAAAAATTTAAGACTAGATCTAAAAGAAAATAAAAAAGGAATGAAGATAAACTATGTTACTATATATAGATATTGATGAAAAGTTGTGCTCAAGAATGGTGAGCGTAGAGGGAAGGTGAGCGAAGGGAGGAAATTCAAAATTTCCATCAGGCAGGAAACCTGCAGCAAGCAGGTCTCAGGCATCTACAGTGGTAGGTGACCAGAAGACCACCGGGGGAGAAAAAGATGCAGAAGGGGACAAAGATCCAGACCATAATCGTTCCTGAGAAGGTGGAAAATAGGGTTTTTCAAATCATGTCGCGGGCGGGAATATGGCTTCTAAAAGAACTCAAAATTTTTACGTGCCTAAAGAGCAGGGAAAGGTTAATGGTGAAGCAGAGGAGGGCTCCACCACTGAAAAGAAGGGGGACAATGATGTAGCCAGTACCCACAACCGAATAGGAGAACCAAAAAATGATAACGTTGTTGGTAAGACATCTATTGCTGGGATTGATGATCATACTTTTTTTGAAAACTCAATTAAAGGTAGCTGGTCTTCCTTGTTTGGAGTAAAACCCACTGGAAAATCCTCCTTTCCTTTAGTTGATAATATGTCTAATCCTAAGAAAGGTGTTTTTAGTATTTCCCTTCCAGATTCTCTGGTTGATCATACTGTTGCCTCAATGAAAAATACGCTGGTGGGAAAATTTATAGGTCCAAGACCTAACATAGATGTTGTAAGATTGTTTATAGTAGGAAAATGGAAGCTCAAGGGACAAGTTGATATCGCTGCTCTGCCAAAGGGCTTTTTTACATTTGTTTTCTCAAGTTCTGAAGACCTCTCTGATGTTTTGTGTGGAGGTCCTTGGATGTTCGGAAAATCATCTTTGGCTCTTCAAAAATGGGGAACAAGACTTGACCTGAATGCGGATATGTTTGAAGCGGCCCCGGTGTGAGTTTGTTTCCCGGGTCTTCCTCTGGAATATTGGCATGAAGATGTCTTTATGGGGCTAGCCAGCTCTTTTGGGGAGTTGTTGTCTATAGACCCAATGACTACAACAAGGAGAAGACTTGTTTATGCCAGAGTCTATGTTAATATTAATCAAAAGGAAGATCTCCTGGAAGTTATCACTTTTAATTCCAAATTGGGTAAACACATTCAAGTGGTGGAATTTGAATCGCTTCCTTTTGCCTGCTTCACTTGTAAAAAATCTGGGCATTGGGAAAAATAATGTCCTCTAAAACCAAAGGAAAAGCTTAAAAAGAAAGAGATAAGAATTGAATAGAGAGAGAAAAATGGTACAATAGTGGCCCAACCCAAAACTAACGTGCCTTTAGAAGATAGGAAAACTGATGAAGTTTTAACTATTGAAGGGGAAATGAAAAATCAGGTTGAGGAGGGATCTAATCAAGCTCAAGATCAAGAGGGACTAACTCAAGCTCTAGACATTGAGAGTAACGCTGAGTAGGCAACCCCAATTGCCAGTCCTTTGAAAGGGGAAATATCTCTTGAGGGCAACAAGCCTCAATCTGAACCGTGGAATGACTACCACGAGATGGAGTCTCCAAGCCCAACTAATGAATTGCAAATGAAGGAAAATACCCCAACTTCCATGGGGAAGAGTGGTCTTGAGGTGGGCAAGACTGTATTAACCAAATCCCTCACTAATGAATAGGATAAATCCCCTGCATCAGGGAATTACAACAAGAGCTGGTCTGAAGTTAGTGAGGAGGACATTCCAAAGGAGAGATTGGACGAAGTCTCCCCAATCTTGGAACTTCTAGAGTCACCTTGGTCTGAGGTGGTAGATAAAAAGAAAATTAAAAAACTCTCAAAGAAGGGAGGACCGAACCAAAGAGTTTTAGAATCAGGGAAAAAGTTAGAAAATACTCTTGAGGGAGGAGTCCAGACAAGAAGGAAGAAAGCTGATGTTGGCTCACCACAAGGGGGAAGAGGTAGACCTACTCATAAAATAGCAAGAGAACAAGAAGCAAAAAAGAATATAGCGGATGGTAAATATTCTACCATCCCAGAGATTTGTTCCCCAACCCTCTAAATGAAGATCATGTCCTGGAACATAAGAGGACTCAATAGTCCTCACAAACAAGATGTCCTAAGAAATATTGTTAGAGATATCAAACTTGATATTATGCTCATACAAGAAACAAAGATGGCCAAAAATAAAGTTGAAAAAATCCATCCTTTTAAGAATGGCAGTAGCATCGGTAGTGATTCTGATGGTGCATCTAGTGGTGTTGCTATTTTTTGGAATAATGCTTTAGTCAACTGCTCGATATTACTTGTAGAGAAGAACATTATCCTTGTCCAAGTCAAACATCTCAAAGCTGCTTTTTCTTGGAATTTGATGAACATCTATGCTCCTAACACTAAAAATGGAAGATTGAAATTTTGGAAAAGACTTAAGGAAATCAGAAGCAATTTTCAAGAGACCAACTGGATGGTAATGGGAGATTTTAATATTCCCCTTCAGATTGATGATAAAATGGGTGGGGCTCCCTCTCTAATTGATAACAGACTGGATCTTATGGAGCATATCAATGATCAATCCTTCATTGACATGGAGCTTGAAGGAATCTCCTATACCTCGTCGAATAAAAGAACGACAGCTGACCTCATCCAAGTGAAACTTGATAGATCTCTACTATCTTTTGATTGGATTTCTAAGTTTTCTTGCTCTTTATCTTCCTCAATTAGAATAGGATCCGATCATTTTCCTATAATCTTTAATGCTAATACTCTTAATGGGAAAAAGAACATTCCTTTCCAATTTGAGAAAATGTGGCTGGCCCATCCCAGCTTGAAAGATTGTATTTCTAAGTGGTGGAACTACAGTCAAGAAGGTAATGCTATGTACAAAATAGCTAAAAAGCTGAGTATGATAAAAAGAAAAGTTAGAACCTGGAACAAGGAAGTTTTTGGAGATATCTTCAAGGCTAAGAGTAGAAAACAGGAAGAGATCAAGGATATTCAAGAGAAAATTCAGAAAGAGGGCCTCTCAGAGAATTGCATAACAACTGAGAATTTGCTTGTGGCTAATTATCATAATATTATCTCTAAAGAGGAACCCTTCTGGAGACAAAGATCTAGAGCCCTATGGCTTAAAGATGGGGATAGAAACACAAGATTTTTCCATATGACAACCATGAAACATAAAGCTATTAATAGAATCTCTTCTCTTATCTCTAATGGAAAAACCTTGTCTAAGGAAGAAGATATAAGAAAGGAAGTGCTCCTCTCCTTCTCCTTGTTACTATCTAAAGAGGAAAATCTTGATATGTAGAGTCAAAATGAGATCCTTTCTACCATTCCAAACTTGATTGATTGCAGAACTAATTCTAGACTTGAGACTATTCCTAATGAAAAGGAAATCAGAGAGGCTGTGTTCTCCTTTGAAGGAGATAAATCCCGAGGTCCTAATGGCTTCCCCCTTTTTTCCTTCCAGCAGTTTTGGGAGATAACAGGCCAAGATGTGATGAATGCAGTTAAAGAATTCTATGGCACTAAAGCTCTTTTGAGGGAACTCAATGCCACTTTTTTGGTCCTCATTCCTAAAAAGCCTGGTTCTAATACGGTTGATTCCTTCAGACCTATCAGTCTTTGCAATGGGATTTATAAGATTATTGCAAAAATTATGACCACTAGATTGCTTGCTCTACTGCCCTTTATTATCTCACCTCAGGATAATGGTTTTGTTCCGGGAAGGAAAATTCTTGACTCCATTGTGGTGGCCCATGAGAATATTCACTCCCTTGAAGCAGCTAAGAAGCAAGGTTTTCTCATGAAACTTGACTTTATCTAAGGCCTATGATAGGGTTGACTGGCAGTTTCTTCAGAAAGTTCTGAGTAGATTTAGATTTGACTCTAGGGTTCTTAAAGTTATAAACCGGTTGGTTTCCACCGTCTTCCTTTGTCATTGTGAATGGGGGCTCCTCTAATTTTTTCAAACCCTCTAGAGGTCTGAGGCAGGGGGACCCTATTTCTCCTATTCTGTTTGCTATTTTGGCTAAAGGTTTGGGTAGATATATTAATAAACTTGTTAACGAGGGAGTCATAACAGGTCTCCAACCCTCTTCGGCTAGAACCTTCTATTCTCATGAGCAATTTGTTGATGATACTCTCTTCATGGGAGAGGCTACTGTTAAAGAAGCGAGGAATTTGAAAAAAGATTTGTCCACCTATACCTCGGCCTCTGGTCAGCTTATTA
Source organism: Chamaecyparis obtusa (assembly GCA_027943335.1). Classification (NCBI taxonomy): domain Eukaryota; kingdom Viridiplantae; phylum Streptophyta; class Pinopsida; order Cupressales; family Cupressaceae; genus Chamaecyparis; species Chamaecyparis obtusa. The sequence continues at coordinate 512,110 of BSBK01000238.1, read as the reverse complement.
ATTGGACCAAGAGTTTCATGTTTTTCATTAATACTCCCCCTGAGAGACAGGCTAAGATCCCTAAAATCCTTGGCTGCAGCATTGGAACCCTCCCTTCTTCTTATTTAGGTCTCGCCCTTTGCTCCAAACCTCCTGATAGCTTTTGGAATCTTATTGTGGACAGATTTAATAGAAAATTGGCAGGTTGGAAAGGTTCCCTTCTTAGCAATTCTGGTAAGCTTTAGTTGTTAAAGTCTACTCTGCAAAACCTCCCTGTTTATGCTTTGAGTCTTTTTAAGATTCCTCACAAGTTCATGGTGGTGCTTGAAACTATCCAAAAAAGATTTCTTTGGACTGGGGTGGAAGAGAAAAAAAGATTAAGTTTGGTTGCTTGGGAAAAGGTCTGTAAACCTAAGAGTAAAGGGGGGTTGGGTCTGAGACCCATCAAGCTTGTCAACAAAGCCCTCCTTGCTAAACAAATGTGGAGAATATACAGGGGCAGAAAGCACTGGAATGAGATCATAAGAAGTAAGTACCTCTATGACTTAAGCAATTTGGAAGATTTTATTAATAATGAAGTTTAGGTGATAGGATCCTATATATGGAACAACCTCTGCTCTTCAAAAGACATCATCATTAAGGGAAGAAGGTGGAAGTTGGGAGATGGAATCAAAATTGACTTTTGGGATGACCCCTGGATCTAGAAAGAACCTTTATCAAACAAGCTTGAGTGGAAGGAAATTATTATTCAAGCTAAAGCTACTACGGGCATCAAAGTTGCTGACTATTGGCATAACAACTCTTGGAAGGACCTAACAATCATTGATGATAGACTATCTCCTCTCATGAATGATCTGCATTCCTGTTTCATAAAGGATAGCCACCCTGATAAAATTATCTGGAACCCCTCCCCAAAGGGAGAATTCTCGGTGGCTTTTGCTTGCTCCTTATTCTTCTCCAAGGAAATTAAGCCTTTGTGTGCTTCTGCCTAGTATAAATTCCTTACTCCTAAAATAAACTTTTTCTTCTGGCTCCTCATCCAGAACAAGCCTCTCACTCTTGACAATCTTGCTAAAAGAGGTTTCTTCTTGGTTAATAGATGCTTTCTTCATCTTGAGCAAGTTGAATCCTGTGATCACCTCATGCTTCACTGTAGCTTTACTCATAGGGTTTGGAATCTTATTTAAAAAAAATGGAACTTGTATTGGTTGTTTCCTAACTCTTGGCAGGACTTTGTTACCCAATGGAGTTGATAATGAGATGGCAAGAGAATTCTAGAACCTCATCCCGCCTCATCTATACTGGTGTATCTAGAAGGAGAGAAACAACATAATTTTCAGGGAGAAATATTCCAAACCTGAGGTCATTGGCAACATTATATTCAGAGCCCTGGAGGAAAACTTCATCAATGCTATCAACAACAATAAGAACAAGCTCAGGGAAAGGCTTTCAGAGGTTGATTGGATTGGTTGGAAGTTCCCCTCTCCTAGTCTCTAGTCCAATCCTTCTAGAGATAGCTCGGTGTGGATTGCTCCTCCTTACAATTGGATCAAAGAAAACTTTGATGGTGCCTCCAAGGGCAACCTGAGTGTTTTGGGGGGAGGTGGTATTATCAGAGATAGTAATGGTAATTGCATGGGTGCAGTGGCTATCCCTTTGGGCTTTCAATCCAACCACAGAGCGGAGGCTCTGGCTGCTCTCAATACTATTTTGCTAGTGGAAGAATTGGACTTCGAAAAAGTTTGGTTGGAAGGTGATTCTTTAAACATTGTCAATAACATTAAAGGATCCAATACCCCCTCCTAGACTATACAGAACATTATCTCCAAAATTAACATGATTGCCCAAATCTTTGATTTGTTCCACATTTCTCATAGCTTCAGAGAAACCAATCAGGTTGCTGATGGTCTCGCAAATATTGGAGCCAAAAGCGAGAGAATTCAAAAATGGTATGACACTACTACAATTAATGATAAAATTACCTCGTGCATTAATTATGATAAACTTAGACATAAGGAACAGTTCATTTATATTAACATCAATGAGATTACATCATAAATCAAATCAATCTTTGATGATCTTTGAGGTCATGCAAAATATTGCTAAGTACACACCTCAGGTGCACAAATCTTTTTACATAATGAAAGCTCAAAATTTGATGTGCCTTGTCATTATTACTAGTTATGGCTGCCAGTCCTCGCATGTGATCAGGGTTAAGCACCAAAGCAATGACCTTTATATTCATAATGGTGTTTACTACGATGGAATTGTTTTTCTGGAGCACATAAAGAAGAATCCTCTTCCTAAGAAAAAAGATCTGGGTGATTACTCGGCCATGGGTGGTGACCTTAGAAGAGAAGAATCGGCTAAATGTAAGTGGAAGCAAAACAAGGAAGTCTGGAATGTGTTGAAAAAAGGTCAGGTCCATCAGTATCTCAAGAGACTTCATGGTTTCGATAACGATATCTCCAAAGCCTTCGTTGATGGGTGGGATAAGGGTAAGGTGAATTTGGTTGGCAAGTCCTTTCGCCTCAGCTTGGAGCTTCTTTCTGACATTACTGGCCTTCCTTTGGAGGGTATGAAGTATTCGAAGGAGATTAAAGTTAGTAACAGAGCCTACAAGTCGTTTCCTGAAACTAATGAAGAATGAGCTCTCATGGTTAAAGCTAAGAAAGATTATGTGGATATGGATAACATTTAAAAAATTTGGGGTTATGTTATCAGGGTTATGACGGAGTACTTCACTCTTGAAGGGCGATATACTAGGGTTTACAACTATCACTTTGTCTTAGCGAATCATTTTAGACATGATAAGAGGACCTCCTTCCCCTATTTCCTCCTGTGCTCACGAAATCAAAGTATTATTGAATTTAGGGTGAATAATTTCCCTATCCTTCATGTCAAGCTCATCCTCCTTATCACGAATTATGCTAGAGACCACATTCCTGATCCTATCCCCCCTTAGGTTAGTTCTAAAAAAAGGAAGAATCAGGGCTCTTCGTCTAGGAAGAAGAATCCACCCTACAAAAAAGCCCTCCCTTCTCCTGTGCCTGATTCTTCTGAGCCCAAGAATGGTATGGAGATTGTTAAGGACCTCTCTGAGAAAAATCTTTCTAAGATTGCTAAGGACAATGTGGCTTCTAATGATGACTACGGGTTGGATGCCAATCAAGAGAAAGTTAGTAATGATTTTATGGAGCCTGCTCATAAGGAGACTGTGACTAGGGCTTTGTATGATAATGAAGCTAAGGCTGCTGAGGATTCTTGCGAGGGTCATGTTTTTGAGTCTAACTCTACTACCCAGATCCTAGAGGAGAATGATATGGTTAACCCTAATGCTGTTATTAACAATATTATTGAAACTGTTGAGGGCTATTTCAGTACAGAGCAGGACAAACTCAATGACGGGGAGGAGCCTAACCTTGACATCCTGACCACGGATAAAGCTGATGGAAAAGATAACCTTGACCATGAGGCTGTTAAGGAGGGGAATAAAAATGAGAAGGTTGTTATCAATGCAGACAATACTGTTGAAGATTTTGGTAGAGAGAGCCCTAGGGCTATGGATGAGGAAAATCTTGATTCTACTAATTCCCCCATCACTAGTAAGGAAAATAAGAAGGATGGCAGTGAGAGAAGCTTTGATAGAAAAAGGTCCCACCCTTTACAGGACGATCTCAGAGAGATGGATTCTCATGTTAAAAGATCCATTATGATGACCCCCCTCCAAATTGCTAAGAACAAATCTATCTACAGCTATAATCTAGACAAGTGGGTGCAAAATGACCTTGCTGAGCTAAAGAATAGATGCATCAAGCTAGAAAATAAGAACATTATGCTGGAGGAAGTAATTGACAATCTTAGGAAGGAGGCTGTTTCCAATGTTAAAGTTGTTGTTTCTGATTACGGTACTGAGCTGGAGGACAAAATCAAAAAAGATGTAGAGATAGTCATGGTTCCCATCAATGAGAAGACAAGTAAAAATGAAGCTATGATTAAAAATTTTCTTGTTTTGGAAAATTTTGGGATGAAGTCTACTCTGGAGAACCTGAATACTTTAAGTTGTTTGTTGGAAGGTAACAAAGAGGGCTCCTCGATTGACAATATTGATTTGACTGTTCCCAGTCAGCAAATGGGGTCGGGGACCAGAACCAGGTCCAACACCAAGAAGAAGATAAAGATCGAGGATCAGAACATTTTGAAGCTAAAAGATTCTATCAAGAATATGCAGGGTCAATAGGAGGAATCAAAGTGCTATTTGAAGACTCTGTCTTGATTTTACTGCTGGTGGTCTTTTTGGTCTCACCTTGCTGTAGGTCTTTTGTTGCTTTGTTTTGTCTCCCGCCCTTTTTGCTTTTTGAAGTCAGTTTGTATTGGAAATATGGGATATGTCCCTTCTATTGACTGTTCCTTGTTGGGATAGTTAGTTGTGCTCTTGGTCTTCCATGCCTATCTCTATTTCTCTTTGTTAAAGGGTTTTGGGGCCCCTTCAAAAACTATTTTTACCGTAATAAAAAACTATGTTACTATATAAATTTCTCGTAGTTAAGTAGTGGTTATATAACTTCAATCCACTCTCCACCTATTATTGTTCAACTTTTCAATTTTGAAATATAATTACCATGCTAAAAATATTCAAATTATATACTTATTTAATAAAATTATGAAACCACAAAAACATTAAAAAAATCTATAATCTAACATTTGATCATGTTATTCATCTAGAACCAGATCATGATTAATCTGAAGTGACCAAAATATCTTAAAATATATCATGATAGAGAGACTCTAACAAAGTGAAAATTGAGTAAGTAATGCTTAGTAGGAATCAGGCTATGATTGTATTTATGAACGAATGAAAAAAAAGTCATAGAATGGAAACATTCCTTAGATTTGCTTAGCTTTCATGTATGAGTATATATGTATTTGATGTATTCTAAAGTAAATATTTAAATAAACAAGATTGAATATCATATCATTTTTTGGATGATGCCTTGCTATCTTCATATCATTATTTTTTATTGGAAAAATATCTTTTTTTGCTATCTTCATATACTTGGAAGACCTATATTTGGACAACATATCACTATATCGATGCACCCAAAAGGACAATAGGTGTAACATTACACAACTTTAGAAAATCCAAGTCTAAGAGTAGGTTATAGTGAAAGTTTTTTCTAGCATGGTAGGTCATTTCTAAGCATTATTGTTCAAGCACTCTTTTTTTTTTTGCAAACTAGGTTAGCTTTTGCTTACATTGACGAAGAAAAAACATTAGGAGATTTTCACCAAGTTCTTCTATGAACTTCTTTCTCTTATATATTTCCTATTTATTTTGCCCTCCCTTATCTCTCCAAGTCCCTTATCTCTCCAGTTATCATGCTCTGCCTTATCTCTCTGATCAGTACTCTGTCCTTATCGCTTTAGTCCACAACACCCTTATAACTCTCGTCAATTGCCCTTGTCATAGTGGTCGTCAGCTGTTAGAATACACCCTCAAATCTAGTGTGCACCTTTTTATCCTTCGTGGTGGTTGAGACCATCTTGACGATGAATCACAGAGTGTGATTCGAAATGTTGATGCAAAAAAAATTTACAACACTATCAAATCCAAAAACATTATGCTCTCTTATGCTCATCTTGATGATGAATCATATAATGTGATTCGAAACGTTGATGCAAAACATTTACAACACAATCAAAACTAGAAATGACTAATGACATAAATTAATAATAATATAATAATATTATTAATAATTATAATATATTAAATAAATTATATTAAATACAATTTTTTTAATATAATACACTTTATTATAATATATGTTTACTTGCTATTAATATAATTTATTTAATTATATGAATATTTTAGTTAATTTTAAATGCTTTATAATAAGAAAGTGAAAATCAGAAAAAAATTCAATTACATATAAGTAATAAATAAATAATAAACAATACTTCCATTTCTACAATTTTTTTCAGGACATTTTATTCAGTCTCCCATTGCTGAACAGTTGTTTGCCCATTTTCACGTAAACAAGACAAGATGCAATAAAAGCTAAATCTCTCGCAGGCTCTGTCCATAAATTTTGAGTTTCCTCCAGGGTTTAAGGGTATTATTAGGGTTTTGGTCGTGCTCCTTAGTTTTGGTCGGAGATATTCGGTTGCGGGCAAATTTGAATTGAAAGATGGGTAAGAAGCGTAAACAACCAGAAAGATCAGAAGAAATTCAAACCGCAAAAGAGGAGGAAAATCCACGTCCTAAGCGAACTCTTCTCGGATGGAAAACACCACTTCAAGAAGAGAAAGATAAAGAGAACAATGCAAATGACTCAGAAAAACGAATATTTCGCAACAGGGAGAAGATCTTGGTCATATGTTCCCGACGCATTGTTTACCGGTAATCTCTAAATCCTCTTCCTTCTTGTTTTCTCAGTTAGAAAACACTTTCGGCCACCATACATGATTTTTTTGAACCTTATCAATTTGGCCAAGGTTACGGGCTGCAAAGAAACGCAGCGGTGGATATGCCTGGACCGCATTTTTAATATTTGTAAAATCGAATTATGCTTGCTTGGTTGTGCCAGCGGATGATCACCTCTCAACTTCACCACACGTGGGCTGGAGTTATTTCTCTGATTGATACACCTCATAATTGTTATAGCAGAAGCTCACGATATGTCAGCTGGAGTAATTACTGTCCTTATTTTAACAGGGCAACTTGACAAAATTTACTTGTGCTCAGCAACCTCGTAGATTCATCAAATCTGCAGACCGACTGAATTCATTTTCCACAAATAAGCAACTAATGAACTGTTTTTTGTCCTTATTTTATATTATTGGGAACATTTGCGAGTGGCAGCTAGAATTTTGGGGGTTGGATTTGCTTGTAGATATTGGAATTTGATGACAGATTCAGTTGCCCTGGTACCCCATTGCCAGTAGATTGCAACCCGTTTGATATAATTACCTATCTGTATTATCTTATCCAATTTGTATTATAATTGAATGCTTCTTTCAATAAATAAGCAAGCAGTGTCCATATGTTTTTCTTTTCTTGTTTTATCTTGTTCAAAACATTTGTGAACAATGTCTAGAATCTTGGGGATTGGACTTGCTTGTAGACGTTGACACTTGATGATGGATTTTGTTGCCATGTTACCCCATTACCATTTCAACACAACCCATTTTGAGTCCAAATCCATTACAGTTAGACTACATTTACTTGGATGCTGTTACCTATCTGTATACATTATCCATTCTACATTGCAATTGAACATATCTTGAGTAATCAATCAAACAATGCCCAATTTCGGGGATTGAATTTGGTTGTAGAAATTGGCTCTTGATAAGGATTCATTGCCATGTTATCTTTCATTAACATTATACCACCACCCTTTTGACATTATTACCGATCCATGCTCATTACAGTTACACTACAATTCCTTGGATGCTATTACCTATCTGTATTACATTGAATGGAAATTTAATTAACAAGCAGCAGCTGCCATATTTTGTATGTTTCTGCATTTAATATTGTCAACAGCATTTTTAAGCATGTCTAAAAGACTGAAATGCTGGGAATTGGATTTGTGTGTAGATATCGGCACTTGATGATGGATATAGTTTCTCTGTTACCCCATTGCAAGAAGGATAATAAGGTTGAGTCCAAGGAAAACAAGGGTGCCACTTTGAATGAGCTGGTGGAACTTAGGAATTGTACGGGCTGTCTCTTCTTTGAGGTACGCGAGTAATGAAAGGTGGCAGTGCTATATTACTTGTATTTATTTTGTCTTTCTGATTGGGATACTTATGGGGGCTGTGTGAAATTAGTGGTCCCTGATATAAAAAATGGTTTGCAAAGAAGCATGTGATGCTTTATTGTTTTTCCAGTAAGTCAATTAATGAGACACCCTTTGTAAGGGTTGCTATATTGCTTGATAAGCAAATTGGAGTAGCACAATAAATGATTAGGGCATAACTATTTTTTTTTGATAGGTGACAATGTTTTTATTAATAATTAAAAGGATTTACATAACTGTTCATCTTAAACCAGAACCAACTAAGATTAAACTGAGTATGCTACCAACCATTACAGACATCCCCTACATACAATGGACTGTAATCATAAACATTAGTGCCCAGTCTACTACAAAACGGGCTATTTCTGCCTTCTGAAGATACAACTAAGCCCATACTTTAACAGAATGGGCCGACCAAATCCAAAACCTGATATACACCCTATACGACTCATAAACGAGCCCTTCCATAAACAAAAATGGGCCATGACAGAAGTGTTCCAAAACAATCCTGTTACAAACCAAAAAGATTTATCAAAGAATACCAACTCATCGTATTCACTGTGCTTGCCTTTGAAAATGGGACCTTTCGCTCCTTCTGGAATAAATGGACCTCCCTTTGTATCCAGCCAAGCCCTTTTGGCGCTCCTTTTGTCCAGCTCCTCCTTACGCTTCTCTTCCTCCCGGACCTGCAAAAAATCCAACATGTCCCATCCTCCCTTTGCCTCTGCAATTCGGTCTTCCTTCCTAGTCATCAAACTCCAAACTAAAAAGGATTTGAAACTCGCAGTGGTTCCTTTCACTGCCTGCCAAAGACCATTCTCTGCCCTCAGCCCCACTCCAGGTTCCGCCATTGCAAGGATTGGGATCATCCCCCCTGCCCAATGAGGTTTCACACAAACCCTCATCACCCTCAAAGCCTCTTCCTTAGACCCCAATTAAAGCACCCATGTGAAGAAAGAAGAAATATCAATGTTGGTCCTAAAACAGTGATTTTTTTTCAAGAACTCCTCCCCCAATATCACTTCAACACATTGCCAAAATCTGGGATCATTAATTGTGAAAACCCCTTTCAAACTCTTCATCCTCACCTCATCCCTAAAGGCCTGCTACTATTTGAGAGTAAGCAGGGCAAAATTAGCTTCTATGCCTCCCTATTTGGCTCTCTGCAACTTAAAACCCAGACTCCAATTTCCCAATAAAGAACTGATAAACATAAAGCAAATACAAAATACAAAACCACCCACGGGAACACTATCTTCCTCTAGAAACTTCTATTGCAATTACCAAAGCACAACACTCTACCTTCACGTCGAGCTTCCCATGTGTGAAATTAATGGCAATGTATCTTCATAAGTCGGTGTGTACTTCCCATCTATCCGCCATCAAAAGAAAACATCGCTTTTCATCATTGCCTTCAATCGCTCGCACTTTGGACAGATAGTTGGTTTTTTAAATTTGAAGTTTGAATTTGGATGCATTGATATCTTGAATAACATCCAATTCTTTACTATGAATACATCTAGCCATTTTAGGGCTCTTCCTCAAAGAACAAGCACATCTTAATGACATACATTATTCAACCAACCATAGCTCCTTCCCATCAATATCTCTGGAGTCTTCAATTAGCTCTTCTCTACCTTGCTTTGACAAAGCAACCCCAACTTTCAACATAGTATCAACTACTTCATTCCCTTCTCTCAGCACATGAGACACCTTGAATTGGTCAAAGGACTCAGGAGAAGTTTAATTTGTTGAATGTACTTATTGAAATATCAAACTCCTGACTCACCTTTGACGATGGCGTTGATAATCACTAAAGAGTTGCCTTCCAAATGCAGTTTGGGCACTTGCATAACCTTTGCCATTTTGATTGCATCCATCGCTGCTTGAACATCCGTCTCATTGTTAGTATCGTCCAACAATCTCCTTGCCCCAACATCAAAATACTTCCAGTCCAATTCTGAACAACATACCCGGCCCCAGAAGGGCCCAAATTACCCTTTGAGGCCCCATCAAAATTAACTTTAATCCATCCTTTGTCTGGTGGGATCGAAGACACTGCCTTAACTGAGGAGGAAGGCCGATTAGCCCTCAGCTACCCATTAACGGGCCTGAACTTGATCTGTGGCCAGCAAGATTGCAAGTGTGAGTCATCTTGATTGAAAGGAACCTTAGCAACATTCACTTGAGCTGCTGCGTTACTAGCTAATTCTGAGATTTCCCTGTCTAACCGATTCAAAAAAGTCTTCAAATCTTCATTCTTTTCCTAAAAAATACGCCTATTCCTCTTCTTTCATATTTCCCAAATGATTGTTGAAGGGCAAATCTGCCAAATACTTGGGAAGACTGACTTAACTCTCGGAACGAACCAACTCTTGGCAAGGGAAGAGTTCCAGGAAGAGGACTATACCAGCCAAGTTATTTCATCACATGTTTCCAGCATTCCCTAGAGAGATCACAATTGAGTAAAAGGTATCTAGTGGCTCCTTTTTATTGCAAAGAAAACATTTAAAAGGACCCACAAATCCAGTTTTTTTTTCATCCGGTCACCCATTAAAATCCTCCCTCTAAAAGCCAACCATGCAAAGGCTCCTGCTTTAGGGAGACAAAATCTGTTCCAGCAATGAAAACCCAACCATTCTTCCATACGAGCTTCGTTCCCAATCAATTTATACCGTATTTTTACTGAATACACACCCATAATTGATCCACACCAAATAGCTTCATCTCCCAATCCAGAGAGGACTAAAGGCCTATTTTTGAGAATGTCTTTCAAAATATTAGTATGATTATCAGTCATGCCCAACTCATTAGGATCTTTCCAGCTCCATTCTCCCCTTGCACTAGTCTGTTTGAACTCAACAAAATCACTTGCCTTTACTCCCCATTGCCGCTCAGTGGCTAGCATAATGCTTTCAAAAATTCCATGTTCAATCAGCACTGCCTTTCCATCCCAAGAATCAGTCCAAAAATTTGCCCTTCTTGCATTTCCCAATTGCCAAGAAATATAATCTGTTATTACCTGTCTGCATCCTGTTATAAAGTTCCAAAGAGAGGATCCCTGTGGGGGGTTCTGGATAGTCAATATTCTCAATCTGTCGTTGCTGTCCAAATACTTGACTCTCAAGATTTTAACCCATTTCCGTTCTAGAAACTTATACATGCGCCACACCAATTTAGCACCCATAGCCTCATAAAGGAATTTCTAATTCTGCAAACCAACACCTCCTGAGTCCTTTGGCTTACAGATATTGTCCCATGCCAAGAGGGGAATTTTGTCATGATCCTGAGCTCGGTTCCAAAAAAAATTCCTCATATGTTGTTCAATATGTTGGATTACTTTCCCTGGGATTTTAAGGCACATCATAGAAAAGAGAGGCATTGCTGATATGACTGTTTTTAGCATCAGAATTCTATCCACTAAAGTAAGCCATTTACTTTTCCACCCCTCTGGTTTACTAGTAAATCCATCTATCAATCTATTCCAAAGAGAGGCTTTACACATTCCCGAAAACATTGGGATCCCTAAGAACTTACCCAGGAGTCTCTGCCTGGGCGAATGTTGAAAATTCTGGAAATTTCTCTTTGAGCACCTTGATCCATATTAAAGAAAAATATCTCCGACTTACTCCAATTACTCATCTGCCTTGAAGCCTTACTATATCTATCCAAAATGCTGTTCATAACCCTTGCCTCCCGCAATGGAGCCTCTCCCATCAAAAGAGTGTCATCTGCAAATTGAAGGTGGGAAGTTGGGTCCACTCCTCCAGCCACTGTTACTCCCTTTTGTAGACCTTGATCCCTTCTTTTAGAGATCAATCTACCAAGCACTTGAACCATAAGAATAAATAGAAAGGGAGAGATATGATCTCCTTGTCTTAGCTCTTGAGATGTAGAGAAAAAACCTTGCGGACTCCCATTGATCAAAATTGAAGCACGATACTCCCCAGTCATACCTTTTATCCAGATATCGATTGATAACTAAAGCCAAATCTCTCAAGCACATTGAACAAGAAGGCCTTGTTAACTCTATCATAAGTTTTTCGAATGTCAAGTTTCACAAACATCGTCTTTTGATTGTCTGTCCTGATCACATGAATTGCCTCATGAGCTATAATTATTCCCTCCACAATGGATCTGCCCAAAATCTTTTTAAGTCTATTTGTGGCCACCTTTGAGATGATCTTATAAATTACATTGCATAGGGATATCAGATGATAATCTTCAAATGACTCCGCAGCCTCCTTTGGGATCAATGCCACCAATGTATTGTTGAAATCCCTCAAAACAAAACCATGTTGTCACAATTCCTCTACCACTACCCAAATATCATGCTTCAGAGTCTTGCAAAATTTCTAATAAAAAATAGCCTGAAACCCTTTCCTAAAGCAAATAGTGCCACTTTTACCTCCTTAAGTTGGACCAGTTCCCTTAACATTGCATTCTCAACATTTGTGACTAACCTAGGAATAACTCCCATCACCTCATTAACTTCCTCTTCAAGAGCTAAGTCATCAGCCAACCACAAAAAAGAAAAGAAGGAAACTGCCTCAACAATGATCTCTACTGCCTCAAAACATCTTGTGCCCTACACCATTAATTTTTGAAGAGGTCCTATTGATAGATCTCGTTTTCACTGAACTGTGGAAGAACTTTGTATTGCGATCACCATCTTTCAGCTAGTTCTCCCTTGATTTCTGCCTCTAGTAAATTTCTTCATGAGCTAAGATTTCACTATATTGAGCCGTAAGGTCCTTTTTTGTCAAAAAATCCACCTAGTCCATTCCCTCTGAGATCACCTTATTATTCAATGCTTCTAGCTGTCTTTCAAGAGTCTTCTCTGCAAAAATGTCTTTGAAGTGTGTTTTATTCCATTCTTTTAAACAACTTTTAAAATGTTGCAACTTCTTGAAAAACTGAAAACTCTTATTGCCATTATAGAGAAGAGCATTTCTCCAGCACGTGGTCACCAACTCTAAAAATTCCTCATGAAACCACATTTTTTCAAACTTGAAAGGACATCTCAATGGAAACACATCCTTCGGCAATATCAAAGCCACCGGGAAATGGTCTGAACTTGTGAACGACAGAATAGATGTTTCAAATACCAAAGGGAGAGAATCCTAGCCTCCAGCCAAGAAGAAATGGTCTAGCTTCTCTGCAATGTTAGAAAACCCCTGCCTTCTATTGGTACAAGTAAACTGATCGTTCTGAGCTTGAACTTCCCATAAAGCATTCTTCGTAACAAAGTTCTGAAAATCTTTTTGTGTTCTTCCCAACCTTCCTTTGTCTCCCTTCTTATCAGCCAACTCAAGAGTGGCATTAAAATCCCCCCCAATGATAAAAATTTCCTTAACCAAATTCTTTATAATACAAGAAATTGCATTCCAAACTTTATCCTTCTCCTTATTGCTGATTAGACCATATACATTAAAAAGAAAGATTATTTTGTAGGTGCAACATGTTTACCTTGATTAATTGCCAAGACTTTGCATGCGATATCACCTCAACCTTGACCGTTCTCGGGCTCCAGAGAATACCTAAGCCACCGGAAGCCCCCTCCGAACTAACAAAAGTCCTAGACCAAAACTTTATAACTCAAGAAGAACTGCTGCATCTTCCTATTTGAGTTTGTCTCTTGCAAGCAAATCACATTTGGTTTCGCTTGATCAAAACAACGTTTGTTCAAACAATGCTTGTCAAGGTTATTAGAATATTAATTTATTACTATTTAGTGGTCATCTTTTGTATATTATGTAAAATATGTAGATAAGATTGTTTCTACGATATTCTTCAGTTTCTTATTAGAAACTTTCTATTCTTGTATCCTTGTATATTCTATTTAATGATCGTTTTGATCATTTGTTAATACAACAAAGTTTTTTACCAATTACTTCTTAGTAATATTTGTATCAGATCGAGATGTTCTAAATTTTTGAGAAAAAAGTTTTGTTCCTAAAGTTTTTTGTTGGAAATTTTTTAGAGATTTTTTTCAAAACTTTTCGTGGGGTCTGTTCTTAGGAAATTTTTTCCTTGCGTTCATTTTCCTCTTTGCAAATTGACCTTCGACTCTCTGATTCGGTTGACCATTTTATGGTTGATTTCTTGCTCTTTCTAGACCCAACGATGGATTGTTTGTTTTTTTCGAGCCATTTTGTTGAAGGTTTCTCAGCTTGTGCTTCATTTTTTTCGACAGAGTAAACAAAACGATGCCTCTCTTTACATCTACGACCTCTTCTAGGGCTGGACACTTTCCTTTTTGTGCCCACGCGACGCCATTTTCGGCCCTATGTCTGCACTTGTGTGAGTTTTTTGGAGGCTATTTTTTCTTCGTTTCTACAAAGGACAGTTTTGCCTTTGAAATCTGCTGCTTTAGCTCAGTGATATTTGTTCTCTTCGACCCTCTATGTGCTTGGCAAGTTCTCTTCTAGCCATTCTTACAACAAATCTACCATTTTTTTGGAGATTTTACAGACGGCTAGGGTTTCCTTCGAAACTCTGTTCTTTTGTCGGATTCAAAATCTAACTTCAGATTCTTGATGGGTTTTTCGAAACCTCAATTGGGTCGTCAACAAAATTTTGTGGGTGTCTCGATTTTCGTGTCTCGACTTTAGTGCTAGTCGAAAAATTAGTCTGATTATAATTTCTTGTGGTTTTTTTGAGTGAGCTTCTTGGTTTTCGACAAATTTTTTAGGGTCAACTGGAAATTTTTCTCGAAATCCGTGCTAGTTGTACTTAATTATTTTTTGAAGTCTGTACTTGCATTTACCTCCATTTTTTGCATTAGGATTCGTGTTGCTATCGCCTCTTCTTTGATTTTTTGTGCATTGGGAAATGTACAAGATGGTGTCATTGACCAACTTAATGTTGGAAGGCAATCAATGATTCAACGACAAAAATTATAATACTTGGAAGCTGCACATGATGACTATCTTCAAATATTGCCGTCTCGATGCTCTTGTTTTGGGAATAGAGACTCGTCCTACCACAACCACATCAGGCCAGGACAAGTTTGATAACCATAATCGAGAAGCTGTCATTCTTCTGAAGCTCTTTGTCACAGATGATCGGTTGCCTCAAATTCCTTATGGCAAGTCAACATTAGAAATCTGGAAGCATCTAAAGGAGTTGCATGAGACATCATACAAAAGCCGAGTGTTCTTCCTGAAGAACTAGTTGTTCTCCATCATGATGGATGAACACATGTCCTTATAGGAGCATCTCACAAAGATTAAGGACTTTCGAGATGAACTCATAGCTATTGGTTGAAAAATGGAGGAAGAAGATATGGTAGTCATCACCTTGAAGAGTCTACCTAAATCTTATGAGCACTTTATAGAAACTCTCAACATTACTTCAACTAATGTTGATCTGAAATTTTTAGAGTTGTGCACCAAACTCCTGCAACAAGATCGTTGGAAACAACAGTTTGGTAGTAGTGCCACTTCATCCTCCTCAGAGAAAGCCTTTGCAGCTAAATCCTTTCACAAGGATAAAGTCAAATCTCAGTCATCTCAGCAGAAGGGCTCCAGTCAGTCTCAGGATGGTTTGAAGAAGAAGGTTTAGTGTAACTATTGTCATAAATATGGCCATATGTTCAAGGATTGTCACAATCATGAAGTAGGGAGGGTCTCAGCCTTACGCTAGTGTTGCTGAACACAGAGCAGAAAGAGTTTGCCTTTTACGTCTTCATGGCTAAAAGACCTGCAAACCATGTGATATCTTCTGCCTAGTATATAGATTCTGGTGCTTCTCGGCGTTTCATTCACAGGCGTAATTGGTTTATAGAATTTTCTCCCTATATTGATTTTGTCATATTTGGAGGAGGTGAAGAGTATACCGTTGTCGACAAGGGCAATGTTCAAATACAGTCTTGTGGGAGGAATCTAATTAGAGTAGAAAGAGTTTGCCTTTTACGTCTTCATGGCTAAAAGACCTGCAAACCATGTGATATCTTCTACTTGGTATATAGATTCTAGTGCTTCTCGGCATTTCATTCACATGCGTGATTGGTTTATAGAATTTTCTCCCTATACTGATTCTGTCATATTTGGAGGAGGTGAAGAGTATACCGTTGTCGACAAGGCCAATGTTCAGATATAGTCTGGTGGGAGAAATCTAATCTTCCTCAATGTATACTACGTTTTTGGCATGAAACTAAACCTACTCTCAGTGAGTTAGATCATGTGACATTCTCCTCAACTTGATGTGGTATTCAGAGCACACAAGTGTTCGATTGTTGATTGTGCGACACACACTATTGTAGCTGTTGGCATTGAGGATCATGGTCTATACAAACTTGTAGATACAGGCGATTCTCTTGAGCATGCCTTTGCAGCAAAATCATCTTCTATCAGCAGTCTCTAGCATCAACGATATGGTCATTGAAAAATTCATTATCTTGCTCAGCTTGTTCGGTAAGATTTAGTACATGGTCTACCTAAATTCAAACTTAGAATTAGCGAGTTTTTGGAGCTTGTCAGTCTGGGAAGTAGCACAGGACATCATTTACAGATGGTGACTCATGGCAAGCCTCTAAGGTACTACAGTTGGTCCATGTTGATGTATGTGGTCAAATGAATACTCTTGTTACTGGGTGTAGGTATTTTTTGCTTTTTGTTGATGATTTCAGTTGTAAAATGTGGGTGTACTTTCTTAGACAGAAATCAGATGTGTTTACTGTATTTCAGAAATTTAAGGCCTTAGTAAAAAAAGAGTTTGGTTGTTCTATTATAACTCTTAGGTCTGATAATGGGGGGGGGGAGTTTTCTTCTACTGCTTTCTCTACTTTCTGTGATACACATGGCATAAAACATCAGTTAACCACACCATACGCCCCTCAACAAAACAATGTTCTCGAACGTCGCAACCGCACCATTACAGAAATGGCTAGGTCAATGATGGAACACATAAATGTTCCTAAGAAATGTTGGGCATAAGCAGTGTTTACAACGGTCTATCTCCTTAATCGGTCTCCCACACATGTAGTTAAGGGGAAGAATCCCGAGGAAGCTTGGACTGGTT
The DNA here is from genome assembly GCA_027943335.1 of Chamaecyparis obtusa. NCBI lineage: Eukaryota > Viridiplantae > Streptophyta > Pinopsida > Cupressales > Cupressaceae > Chamaecyparis > Chamaecyparis obtusa. Next base: position 495,305 of record BSBK01000238.1, on the reverse strand, counting down.
GCAAATCCAGGATCAATCATTTGAAAGTTTTTGGCTCTTTAGCATATGCATGGATTCCAGATGCCCAACGCTCCAAGTTGGATTCCAAGAGTTAGAAGCTTATGTTTACAAGATACAATGACAACCGTAAGGCTTATCGGCTAATTGATGTAGACATTGATTGTCTTATCTTCGGTCGCGATGTTGTCTTTGATGAAGAACGAGGACCATTTCAACTTTCCCCGTCTGAGCAGAATTTTGAGGATTAGCCTTTAAAGGCTTTTGATTTGGGTGTCCGCCTTCCACTTGGTTCACCTGATGGGAGGGATGATGCAGATTCTATATTTGATGATGCACTACTTGAATTTCCTTCAGATGATGCTAATCTTCCACTTGTTGCAAACCCTTTTGCTCCTCCCGCTCTAGTTATTACTCCATCTGATATTGGCACATCTACTCTCCGGCCTAAATGGTGGGCTAAGACCATCAATGATCTTCATCCTAATGAGCTCATTAAGGGTAGATCTTCCAGAAATAAGGGCAAGTAGAAAAATACAGTTAACTTTGTTCTCATGGCCAACATTCATAGTATTTATGAGCCTCAGACATTTGTAGAGGCAAAATGGATTCCTGAGTGGGAACAAGCGGATGCAGAATACCAAAGTCTTCTAAAGAACAACACTTGGGTTCTCTCTGATCTTCCTCCAGGGAAGAAGCCCATTAGCTGCAAATGGGTGTATAAGGTTAAGTATTATGCAGATGGTACTTTAGATAAATACAAGGCCAAATTAGTTGCTTGAGGGTTCACATAGCGGGAGGGCATTGACTATGAGGAGACTTTTGTTCCCACTGCCAAGATGAGTACAATTCATCTTCCTCTCGCCATTGTAGCTTAGTTTGGATGGAAAGTACATGAAATGGATGTTAAGAGTGCCTTCCTGAACGGTGAGTTATAGGAAGAAGTCTACATGATGCAACCTCCTAGTTTCAAGGTTGTCAGCAAAGAACACCAAGTATGTCGACTCAAGAAAGCACTCTATGGACTCAAACATGCCCCTCAATCGTGGTACATCAAGATTGATCAGTATTTGGTTGCTGATGGTTTTTAGCGTAGCCCTTCTGATAGTAATTTGTTTATCAAACACTTTGGTGATGATGTTCTCTTTCTTGTTGTCTATGTGGATGATTTGATCATTACTGGGAGTTCAAAACACATTTGTTTGCCGAAATCAAACAATGCTTGTGCAAGGATTTTGATTTGATGAATTTGGGGCTTCTCCATTATTGTTTAGGTGTTGAGGTTTGGCAGACTGGTGATAGCATTTTTATTTCCTAGTCTGAGTATGCCAAAAACTTGCTTGACAGGTTTTAGATGCAGGATTGTAAACCTACTTCCACGCCTATGGAGAAATGACTAAAGTTGTCATCCAAGTTTGATTGTCCTCCTGTTAATGAAACCACTTTCAGACAACTAGTGGTTAGTCTCATCTATCTCACTACCACTAGACTTGATCTCAATTTTGTAGTAAGCTACATTTCACTCTTCATGATAGCCCCCAAGGCTGATTATTGGGTAGCAACAAAGCGTGTGTTGCATTATGTGAAGAGCACCTCTGATTATGGACTTCTATACACTAGGAGTCATGATCCTAGACTCAGTGGGTTCACAAATTTAGTTTGGGCAGGTTCGGTTGATGATAAGAATCAACCTTTGGATATGTGTTCAGTTTGGGATCTGGTGCAGCCACCTGTACTAGTAAAAAGTAGCAGGTAGTGTGTCTCTCCTCGACAGAAGCAGAGTATCGAGGAGCAGTTAAGGCAGCTTGTGAGGCAGTTTGGCTTCACTAGATGCTTGCAGATATGCATATGCCTCAAGCAGGTCCGACTCCCTTGTTCTTTGATAATGAGGAGTTCTCAAGCTTGCCAAGAATTTGGTCTTCCATGAATGAACCAAACATGTGGACGTTTATTGTCATTACATTCGACAATTGGTTGAATACGGATCAATTTAGCTGTAGTGTGTTCCAATTGCGGATCAAACTGCAGACATTCTCACTAAGCCTCTTGGCCCAGATAAGTTTGCTAAATTTAGGGGGCAGCTTGGTGTTGTTGACAGATTGACCATTAAGGGAGGGTATTAGAATATTAATTTATTACTATTTAATTGTCATCTTTTGTATATTATGTAAAATATGTAGATAAGATCATTTCTACGATCTTCTTCAGTTTCTTATTAGAAACTTTCTATTCTTGTATCCTTGTATATTCTATATAATGATCGTTTTGGTCATTTGTTAATAAAACAAAGTTTTTTACCAATTACTTCTCAGTAATAAAGGGCATTGCAGCCCTTGACATTTCACGATAGGATCTTCATTGTTGCCTAGGAGAGAACAAATCTCTCCTAGATCTCAATTTGCTTTGGTCCTTCATGTTGCCAACCATCTCCAACAACTCCTGAATTGACTTTCTGCCTCTTGATTTCTTTCCCCCTGTATTAATATTTTGAGACTTTGATTTAGACTGAGAGATTACACTCTTTTCTAAAATTCCTTCTGCTTTAGTTACACCCAGGATGCCCTCTTCTTTAAAAAGATGAACCAACCCTTCTCCCTACAAACCTTCTTGCTCTTGACTAGAAAGATCTTCTCTAATCGGAGACATATGTATGTCTTGAAACTGTATCACTTTCCGTCCTTCCAATGCTTCAACTCGAAGACCAGGTTCATCCACAAAATCAGTCTTACTTTCCATCATCTCTTCCCCAATTAGATTCTCTATAGTACAGTCATCCTTTGTAGGATTGTCTCTCAAATCCTCCGAGACTTCCCCATTTTGTTCTCCCTGAATGAGGCTCCCCTTTACCTCTTCCTCAACCTCCTGACTACGAGCTGCCTCTTCAGAATCCTTGTTCTACTCATTTTGCCCTCCTTCCTTTTCTTTTAGAATCAGATTCATTAACCGTTACTCTGCCGGCAACGCCGACCCTAACCCGAATTGAAGAGCTTGGGAGCTTTTCCCGTCTCTTCTTGATTCCACTACTTTGTGAGCTACATGAGTCAAATTTGTCACCTCTGTTTCCAATGGAGCCTCTGGATTTGCAGCTACAGCTACGTCATTTAAATCTCCATTGTTGTTTTTGGCCAAAGCAACCAAGTTCGAGTCCATGAGATTTTGTTGCAAACCCTTCCCCTTCTTGTCAATCATACAATCCTCTGACGGATGTCCCCAAGATCTGCACTTCTTACATTGTTCTATAATCTCTTCTACGTCTATTTCTTGCCACCAAATCCTTGCACTAGTCCATATTTCCACTCCATGGGGTAGAGGAGGATGGGGTTTTCATGCAATACATATTCTCGCATAAATACTAAAATCCTTTTTCTCAATAACTTTGTTTGCTTTCAAAAACTTCCCTAGCTTATTTCCTATTATTTTCAACGTTTCTTCGCTCCAGTATTCGTGGGGCAAATTATACAGTCTTACCTAGATAGGGACCTCCTCTATAGCAGCTTGCATTGGATTAAAACTCAGAGAATAGTCCTTAATATACATTCCAATACCCCCCATCAAAAAAGGACCGTTATACGTCACCCACTACTTCTCTCTTGCACATCCAGTGATGACCAAAGAGAAACCATTGGGTAGGGTTTTCAGGACAAAGTGCTTACCCCAATTCTCATCACACCATTGTCGAATCCTCTGATAAGTCGGCCAACCTTCGTCCCATTTCATAAAAAATGCTCGCTCCTTATACATGTTTGCTGAGTCTTTCCACCCTTTTGACTCTATTCGCATCATAACCACTCTATTATCTATTGTTGCTGGTTTCTTCTTTGCTGGATGAGATTGTTCAAACAGATTCTTTGGCCTCCACTCTTTGTTAGCCACACCATTGAGCCCACCCTTTTTGCCTTGAAAAATTTGCGAATACCCCCATCTATTCTTGTCTGAGTTTTTCTAGTTGTGTTTTGGCCCATACACGTCCCAAAGCTCATGATCTAGTCTCCTTTGTGGAGCCTCCCTTGCCCGGCCCAGAGGATGCCAAGTCGAGAGTCTATTTTGAGCTCTGCGATCACCTTGGCGCTCTTGGATTCTGCCATATTGTCTACCACAGAGAAACCCTAATCTCTTGCGACTGTCCGCCATTGTGACACACTTATTAGGGCATAACTATTAATGCCTAAGTATTGATAGAACAAAAATAAACATAACTGAAAGGCGTTTTAGATATGTGTGTAATGTCCCCTTTTTTTCGAAATAGGATTTAATAATAAACAATAATATTAAAATTAAAACTAAAATATAATAGAATAAAAATAAAATTTAAATTATAAATATAAAAGAATAAAATTAAATGTGACAAAATTAAAATTTAGTTAAGTTTAATGAATGGTCGAAAGGCATGATATGAAAAGTTGTGATTCCCTAAAACATGAGATATAAAAGGGAGAAGAGAACTTCATTTGAGAGGGGGAGAGGAAGGAAGAGAAAAGGGAAGGTGTGAATCAAGAAAGAATTAATAGAGAAGAAAATAAGGTCGTAACTCTCCCAAAGGGTTGTGACTCTTTCAAAGGGTTGTAATTAATAATTATATAAGGTCGTGACTCTTTCAAAGGGCAAACATGATTAAGGGTTGTGACTCTTTCAAAAGGTGGTAATTGTAAAAGCTTGTGACTCTTGCAACGGGCAAACATGATGAAGAGGTGTGACTTCTTCCTCACATTGGAAGATATAAAAGGGAGAAGGTTTCATTTGAGGGAAGATGTTTTTCGCGATTTTTCTCATGTGATGAGGGTTTTCTAGTTTGGATTCTACGCATGAAAAGGGTTTTTCTGGTCCAATGTTTGCCTCCTTATTTTTTGCCATACGATGATTCTTTTTGTAGATTTGTCTCCCTCAAATGTAACTGCTCAAACTTGCAATGGATCTGGTATTTCCATGCGATGTTTGGAGTTTTGCCGTGTGAAGGGTTTTGTAGGTGAGCATCAATTGTGCCTAAAGTTTTATTTTTTGGGTTTCAAGTTTTGCATGATTTTGTAAAAATCGTGGGTTAACTACTTCAGCTAGGGCTTGTAGAAAGTTTTCTGTGAATTTTTGGACAAAATCGCGGGTTTCCTAGTTTTTCTATTGCTAGGGCTTTGGAACAATGGGGTTTTGATTTTTTCTCGTGAAAAAAACTGTTCTTTTTACACAATTTTTTCACACAAAAATTGTGGGTTCTTTTTTTTCTGAGTGTGTTTTGTACATTTTTTCCCACAAAAATTGTGTTTTTGTGTAAAAGGGTTTTGTTCGATATTTCCTAAAAAATTATTTGTTTTCTTTGTCATAGGGTTGCTGGATTTTTTATTTTTTTTAAAATTGTGAGTTTTTTTCCGTTTTTTCTTCAAAATGAAGGTTTTTGATGATTTTTTCACAAAATTGTAGCTTTCTGTTTTTGACAAATTTTTCAAAAAATCGCGGTTTCTTGCAGAGTTTTTTGGGTTGTACCTAGGGTTTCATGGGTGAGTGTTGTTCCTGCAAATGAACTGGTGTTTACTAGTGATTGTGGGTGTTGCTGCTTTTGACATTTTTGGCAAAATTGTTTTTATGAGCTGTGAAGTTTTTTAAGCTGATTTCGGTGTCACTAGATAAAGGGAGGGATAGCTCTGGTACCCAACATCATGTTGGAAGGATTATGGTAAACTTGGTCATATCCAGAAGTTTTGCAGCACCAGGGAGGGTCCCAGCCGCAGATTCATGTTGTAGAGTATTCTGAAGAGAAGGGGTCAGCCTTCTATGCATTCATGGCCAAATGACCTGCAGCTTCTGTCAAGTCTTTTGTAGGGTGGGTAGTTAATAAATTGACCATTAAGCAAGGGTACTAGAATAATATTGTATTATTTACCTCATATTGGTCATTTAAGTCGCTTAATGTCCCAAAAATACATGCTCAGTACAAGGTGCCTCTTCTTTCAATTGAATGGAATGTCTAATTTAGGATTTTTTATCCTTTAATGAGGCTAATAAAAGGAATTTTAGTTATATTTTTCCAATGATAGCTCTTGTAGAATTACTATATAGATGTAAGAGATAAGCTGTTAAAGGGTTGTTGCTGTATGCAATTCATGGAATTCATTCTATATATTTTTCAGATCCCTGAACTTGTGCAGTATTTAAGGAGCCAAGGCTGTTCAATGATGATTTCATCTGTTGTGGATGTTATTGACCTTGGTTAGGCTTTAGCTACATGTGATCTAGCTTTGATTCTGCTACCTCCTCAATAGATTTGGTTATCTGTTTTAGCTTGCCAATATCTCTTCTTTTGTATATTTAATGCAGGGACTTCTCACTGTGTATATAAGGGCTCTGATATTTTAGGAAATATGTGTATTTGGTTGTAATATCCCCCTCTCTAAAATAAGATTTAATAATAATTAATAATTAAATAAATTAAGAAAATGATTAATAATAACAAGATTAAGTGATCAATACCAATCAGTGAACAATAGTCATCGAGAACCATTAGTGAACTATAGTCATCGAGAACCATTAGTGAACTAGTCAAACACACATTACAAAGGAATCAACATGCGATTTTATTTCAGATTCATTATCAAATGATACTATGTCCTAATAAAATCGACCAGTTTTATCACCGACATTGCTGCTTTGAATTCATAACACCATGGCCATAACTCCACAGTAACAAACCTCTATTACCGGTTTATTATTGGGTCAGATATATCCCTTGTGTACTGCCAAGATATGTGGATGTACATCTTCCGGTCATCATTGCGGAGGAATGATCTATGGCATTGTCTAATTAAGGATTATTGATCTGCACAAAGGAGCTTGATCCTTCATGGGAATAGTTCTCTTCTAAAGACATCGCTAAGTAGAGTCTCCAACGATTAGTGATCTATCAAATAAAAGATAGGCTTCACATGCAAATAGTTAATATATCTGGGATCACTACATATGATGAATACCATGACACCTTATATGAGAGATTATAATGTTTAGCAAATTGTTAACCAGCCCAATGTGATATCATCTATAAGCAGTGTGAAATGGAAACTATAATGGAGACCAGTGACTTATTATGTAACACTATATTAAATATGAAGAACAATCGTTCAAGGAGTAGTCATTAATCAAGTGATTAGTCAGCAACTAAGGAAAATGATCAAGCCTTCAACAGACACGCCGCCTTTAGATTCATTAATGAAGTTGCCAAGTAATCACTAATTAGTAGAAGAGTAATATTTAAGGGATGTGATTATTGGTCAAATAGATGTGACTTTTGGGAGATTGAAATATAGAAGAAAGTGCCAAGCACTTCAGGGGGGATATGAAGGAATAAGACATGTTATAAAGGGAATTAGAAAATATATTCAGTACTCTTCATAAGGAAGAGATGAGGAAGATTCATATGTATTATTGGCGAGCATTAATAAGTAATACTTAGAATATTATAACCGAATTGTATTAAGGAAATACTAGCGCAAAGCGCAAGGAAGAATATTGCGTTTCCTGCATAAAAAATCTAAGATAAACATTTAAGAAGAAAATGGCTTGTAATCTTATTTTATCTTAACCACTTGAACCTTATCCACCAGGTATAATGAGAAATCAACAAAGTCTGAATTCATTGGCTGGCAATAAGTGGACAGCAAGAAGACATTGGATACTACTGTACAATATATATATATATATGTATGTATAATATTCACAGCTAATAAGGAAGGCTAAGGGCCAATGTATGGGTCAGGTACATATGTTGTATCAGTTCATCTTTATAATCAGAAATAGCCTATATATATATATATATATATATAAGGGATAAAGAACCTTTATATAGGCTATTATATATATTATATGTTAATAAGGATGACATCAGAATCATCTATATATAATGTATATTTATAGTGTTCTATAACATCTCTGAATGATCTAATATTTACATCTGTAATATATATACTCATTAGTAATAATGGATTCATTATCATATATACATGTCCATGTTCAGATCCATTACTACTTAGTACTTGAAGAGGAAGGGACTGAAGTGTTTCCAAAGAGAGGCAGTCTAAATCCAGCCAATAGGATGATTTCCAAGATAGGGTAGGGATCTCAGCATCCCTTAAACCTTGACGGTATGGTCCCAAGATAGGATAAGGGCTTGGATCTGTAAACTTTGAAGGAGCCTATTGTGTTTTGTCTCTAAGCGCTTTGGTTACATTCATATCTTCTCCCTTCTCAAACTAAAGTAATTATAAGATCAGCATTGACATTAAGAATTATAAATAGTAAAACAACCAAATTACCCAATATGTTTTAGCATGATAAATGATATGATTTTTCTTACTTTGAACTATGGATAACATAGATTTGATTCAATGCCACTTAGTCCATTCAGTTTAGGCCATAAGAATATTAAAATGGGTTAATTCTGGTTATAACAGGCCTAAACCTAGCAGAGGACATCACATTGGGCTTTGAATTGGCAGTTAGGTGCAGAACAGGGCAACTTTGTATTTGCCTATTGCATGCTTGGGCATTCCTTTTGTTGTAAGGATTGCTTGCCCAGTGTGCACTTTCCAATTTGTAGTTTACAACTTTGAAGAATGGAGATTCCATTAAATGCATCTTACATTCTGTTACTTGAATTCAGTTTTAAGGAGAATCATCTAAACTTCTTTGCATACATTTACTTTGATTCAGTCCCCCGCACCCCCCGCTTTATGAAACAGTTTACCAGCTCTTCTGTTCTTTTATTAAGTGAGCTTTCCAGAGCTTTTTTCCTAAGTTTTTTTAATGAGAATTGATTTTACTGGAGGTTTTCCCATAAGCAACATATTATTATTCCTAATTTAAATTTTATATTTTCTTCAGTGCAGGAAGCGTAAAGACCTCTATTTGTGGATGGCGAAGTGCCCAAATGGGCCTTCAGTTAAATTTTTGGTTAATGCTGGTAAGCTCAGCTGCTCTGTAAGTCTGGTAACTTTATATCTAAATGGACCTTCAGAAACCTAGTTAGTTTTCATTTAAAAATATGATGGATGCAAACAAAAGTTATAGCTATAGGAATGTATCATTTTGGTATATTATTAAGCTGAGAGGCTTCCTATAGTGGAAGCAAATTTGGTTGTAAACATTTTGGTTTTTTGGATAAATTTGACGTGCAACTGTCAGTGCAAATTAGCTATTGGTACTTTCTAATAAGGTCACGATAACGTTTGCCTTTGCTTCTGGTATTATTTATAGTTATTCTCTTCAATATCATGTAGATTAGTAGATTCATTTTATTTGTTGATGGGAATAAAAATATATTGTAATAAAACAAATTAGAAATCAGATAATATTTTTATCTCATATTAATCTCTTCCATAAATTAAATTGAACAAACAATCTGAAAAGTTAAGCTTCCAAAGGTGCAGATGGAATATCTTGGCAAGTAAAAATGTGTAACTTTGAACAAACCTTTTTATGCGCATATATTTATTTTATTAAATTGACATGTTTTCTATTGCCGCCTTGATAGAGAAATTAAAAAGATTCCAGGATGTAGTTGGATTGAAGTCCATAAAATGGCTCATCCTTTTGATTAGGAAACAATTCACGACCACAACGAGATGTCTTGTGGCTTACTTTATATAGATTATAAAAGATATATATGCGAGTTTTAGTCATGGAAATTTTTTATTGTGTGCTTCATTTGTTGTCAGTTATTGTAAAGTTTAATGTTTACTGTCAACTTGTAAAACAATTGTGATTAAGCTTATCACACGTGTGATACAGTTTCCAAGGAATAACTAATCATAGTTTCATGAATGTTACTACTCTGGTTGTTAATGGTTGAAGTTATTTGATAACTTTTATGCTATTATCTGCAGTTCACACAATGGAAGAACTCAAGCTAACAGGGAACCATCTGAAAGGGTCACGACCTATGCTGACATTTGCATCAGATTTTGATACACAACCTCATTGGCAGCTCTTGAAAGAGATTATCACTCAAGTAGGATATGCCACATGTTTTTTCGTTATATATATTTCCATTTTCCGGAAATATGCAGCTGCATGTTCTCAATGGTTTTTGTTAAGCTATCAAACTTCAAACCATTTCTTGTAAGAGGAAAAATTTAGAATTGCTGATATTTGGTGAAATGATGCTGTAAGGGGGTTCTTTTAATTCCATGTTACATTCAAAATGTTGGAAAGTCAAATTTTATAAAAGGAAAATGTAGAACTAGAAGAATTGAAGTTTTACAAGCAGGTGGCATTTTGTAGTTTGTCAAATAATGTGATGTTTTATTAGGATTTAACTGTTTAGTTTTTGAGTGAATCTCTCTTACCTATATTTCGTGAATTCTGGTTCACAAGAACCTATCTCTCACGTTCACAAGAACCTATCTCTCATGAGCATGAATCGTCCACAACTTTTTGGGAGGCAACTCATCCCAATACTAAAACTCAAGCACACTTAACCATGGATTTTCCTCAAGACCAAGTCCATTTAGCTTGCTATCACATTTACAAAGCCTTTGGCTAGTGTTGTGCCTTATATACCCTTCATCATGGCACTTAGTTCATTCATTATCTAGTAGGTGCTTATCCACAATGCATAAATTATGCAATGTTTTATTAAATATTTAGTTGCATAGTTTTTGTGTCAATCTCCTTTACCCTTATTTCATGAGTAGTGTTTCACATGAACCTATTTCTCATGAGCATGAGTGGTCCACATATCATTTGTTGAATTTAGGTGATGCTTATAGGGGGGAGCATTAATACTTCCCAAGAGGTCTCTTGTCACAATCCTACAACTCGAGCATGTGAAACAATGGAGTTTTCCTAAATACCAAGCCTACTTACCTTTCTGCAGCATTTGCAAAATCTTCATCAAGTATTGTACCTTATAGTTCATTATGGTCCTTAGTTTGATCATTATCAAGTAGGTTGTTTATCTCATTGTGTCAAATCATGTGATGATTTATCAGGATTTAATTGTAGTTTTTGAGTTAATTTCATATATCCATATTTCAAGAGTAGTGGTTTACAAGAACCCATCTAATAAGTTGTGATGCCCCCTTCCTAATTTTCCTAGAAGTTGCCCTAAATCACAATTGCAACAGATTAGGTTTAGGGTTTACCACTTAAATGGTTTCTTTAATTATGTGATCCATAACTTGAATCACACAAACACAAATGACAACATACAAATATTTATATATATATATTAGGATTAGATCACAATGTAAAAATTATTTATAAATAATTCAAGGTTAGACTAAAGAGAATATACCTTCAGCATTATGCAGCACTTAAGTTGTATGTGTTGGTGTATGCGTTTATGCTATGCAGAATGTTTTAACTTTTAAGTTTATGTAGGAAATGACATTCTTTTAGATGCATACAACTGTGTGTTAGCAAATGAGGTTAGGGATATCATTTTTTATGCCAAAGTGGTTATACCTACTTTTCTTTCTGATTGGAACATTTGTCCTCGTCACTTGTATTATTTTCTCCCACTTTGTGCTTTATAAGCACCGGGGTTGTACAATGACTGGTAAAATAGCTTGTGGTTGCTTCTCATTGTTTGGTGGAGGTTTTGTTCTTGGCTTGTAGCACAGTCTCCTAGGTGCACCAACATGGTATGCACCAAACATGGTATCAGAGCGACTGTGACTGCAGCCCCTTCTGCTCAATGTGTTTTCACCATATGTGAGGTCCATTATTTTTCCTGCAAAGACTTTGGTTTAGCAATTATTTGCCATTGTTATTTGGCAAAATCATTTTTTGTTCTCTTGTTTCTGCTAGATTCATATTTGAGATTTGTTGCTGGGTGATAAATTGCTGTTCATCAGAGGCTGTGGACCTTCTGTAAAAGACAGGAATTTTGTATCACCTTTGGTTTTGTGGCCAGCATTCCAATCTGTAATTGCTGCACAAATTTCTTCCATCGCAGCTGACTACATCTGGCTGTAAATTTGTTGTGATGACCTGCATTCTCATGGTTTGGCAGCATACATAGGGAGCATTGTAGTTGTTCTTCTCAATCTGATTTTGTGTGCTGGACTCTTCATTTACCAGCTCCAGGCAGAAGTATTTTGATTGCAGGTTTTTGTGACAACAGGTTTGCCTGCAATATTTAATTGCAAACTTTATTCTTTATAAAATCTTGCAGTAAATATTACTGTTAGGGTTTTCCTGTGCACAAAGAGCAAATTGTGGTGGGCCCATCAGTGGTTGGTTTGTGGGAGGCATCAGACTCTTTAGTCCCACATTTCTTTGGTGGCTGAATTTTTTGGTGCTTAAATACTCCATTGGCGCTAAATGAATTGTGAGTAAATACTCACGTTGGTTTGTAGGCTTCTTATGGGCGTGATTTGGCCTTCTGTTGCTTGGTTTGGGAGGATTTGTGACTTGGTCAGTTTGTAATCTGGCATTTGTCTGAAACAAGCAAATTTATAGCTCTATGAGGCTAAGTTTTCCCTGCTTAGTTGATTTTCATGGTCATATGGAGTGACCAAGTGCTGCAGAGAATTCTCAAAAGTGCCTAAAATAAGCCTTTTTTTCTATGCTCCACGGGGTTTCGGGGATGGGGACGTTTTAGGGAGCGGGGATGTGTTTCCGGTACGGGTATGGTTCAGTGCCAATTTTTAGGGGACCACATGGTCGACTATTAAAAAAATAGGGGAGTTTTTATATAGAGAGAGATTTCAAATATGCATATCATAACATTGATAAGCCATTCACCATAGACATTTTAGAAGCTCAATACATAGCAAATTAACAAAATTCAAATACTTTCATTGTAAAAATATGACGTACATTTAGCAAAAATGCCCAAAGGCTCCAAGTTTTATGCATGAAATGACATAAAATATTGAAATGTAAACAATAGACATCCTATTATAAGTCTATAACTAAAATACTGAACAATAAACAATAACATAGAAGTCCAACTCCATAATCAATTGTCCATAATAATATTAAAATGTAAATACTATAACTAAACTACTAAACAGTAAACATAAAAGTTTGCAATAGTATATAACTGTCCATAATCAGTAGATGGTATGTCTAAGAGTCTAAATCAAGTAAATTTGATGCCATACCTCCTCTTTCAACTATTGTTCACTCTTTGACTAGTTGCTCCTTCTCTTGATGCTCTTCTCTTTTGTGAATGTGAAAATGAATTGCTTTTTCCTTTTTTTTGGATTATTTTATGCTTAGATTAGGTTTTGGTATTGTTAAATGTGGTTTGGGTGTCCTTGGGGGCCAGCTAGCCTTTTTTTTTTCAAATTTAAAAAGGCCTTATTTTTCAACACTGACAGTCCAAAATGGCTTGAGGCATAGGGGACAGCCAGAAGTCCCCAGGATGGGTAGGGGACTTCTAGCTGTTCCCTAGCCATCTTGGGGAACTTCTAGCCGTAGCCCCCTACTCTGCTGCTCTCAAAGTGGTGTTTCCGAAATGTCTCCTTTTTTGGAAAAAAGAAATGAATTTGGGGATGGGAATGTGTGTGGGGGAATTCTGGCAGGGGACACATCCCCGTGGAGGATAGTTTTTTTCAAAATTGCATAACTTTTGCAAACAGTGTCTATTTTCAGTGAACAAGCTTTTATTGGAAAGCTGCTTTGATGAACTAAACTGTGATGGAGGTATTTTCTGAATATTTTACCATTTTATGCCTTTTTCATAGCTTGAAGTTGCAAGTTGTAATTATTACTCACTTGGCGAAATTGGTGGTTGGGAATTGTAATTTTCCTTTACATCCATTCTGGGGGATGTATAATGCTTTTAGTCCATTGTGTGTGCCCTTGTAAATCATGTAGGATTCAAGGATTGAGCTACTTACACCACACAATTATCACACATGGAAGCTCAAAATGTCACTATTGTTGCAATCTTGAGGTCTTTGGCAAGTATTGAAAGCTGAACAACCTGAATTCACTAAGGAAATTGACAAGTTTATTTATAGAAACAAATTAGATGAGGCAAAAGGACTCATAGGTCTTGATGTGTTAGATAACTTGTTTCATAGTGCTGACTGTGAGTCACCTACAAAGGTGTGGGAGAAGCTTGAAGGGTTGTATGTTAAGGTCAACCAATTCAGGATCTTGTAGCTTGAAGCTGATCCGACCTCTCTCTCTAGATGTACTTCCCACTATTCAGAATTTCCTTGCATAGTTTAAGCTGATTTTTTTCACACTTAAAAGGATGTGGTCATGAAAAAGATGATAAGGCGTATATTTTCTTGATCTTGTTAAGCTTAGAGATCCTTTTCAAGTGTTTGCCTCTACCTTTTATTCTACTATGGATGCTATGGGAGACACATAAGATGTCTTCATTTGTGGAGTTTTGTGATTGGTTGACTAGGGAGCTGGCCAAGTTGATTTAGATAGATGTTCTTCCTAAGAGCCTTGCCTTAATGGCTCAATCTTCTAAGGGCAAGGTTAGTAATAAAAAGAAGCCAAAGATAGACTCATCTACAGGTGGTGAGCCTCCCTACAAGCCTAAGGTGAAGAATGATCAATAGCCTTATCCTACTGCTCCTTTTTACTCAGGAGAATCATCTTCCAAGTCTAAGAAGAAGGAGAATTGTTTCTTTTATGGAAAATCAGGACATAGCGATACATGTTTCACGAGGCTAGCAACATTGGAGGAAGCCATGAGGAAGCACAATATTGCTATGCCTAAGTCTTCTTCCTTGGGAAAAGACAAGCTCCTTTAGCTACAACTTCGTCCTCTACCAATTTTAGTTGGATTGTTGATTTCGCTGTTTCTCATCACATGACTCATATTGTGGATCTTCTTGATTCTCTTTCTGATAGTCCTACTTCACATATTGCTATTGGGAACTCTTCTCAGATTCCAGTTTTAGGGACAAATTTTGTTCCAATGCAGCATGGTAGCATTGAGGATGTTCTTGTTCCTGCTATTTCACAGAAGTTGCTTTTTGTCTATCAAATTTTTCATCATGGTGATGCAAGACTTGTTGAGTTCTCTCCTACTGATGTGACTATTCGAGAAATACAGATGAGAAGGTCATTGCTACAAGCATAGTTGATCATGCGGCCGGTTTGTATTGGTTTGATGGATTTGAGTCTTCATTAGGATCATGCCTTGTTACTCATGCATATTCTACGAGCAAGCTTTGACACGAATGGTTTGGGCACTTGGATTACAAATATCTACAACAGATGAACACATAGAGCTTGGTGATTGGTCTACCAAAGATCTCTTGTTCAGATGGAGTTTGTTAGGGTTGTGCTCTTGGCAAGCATCATAGGGATCCATTTCCTAAAGGGTATGGCTACACGAGCTTTGGCTCCCCTTGAGTTGGTGCATAGTGACCTCATGTCATTCCCCACTCCTTCATTTTCAAGGGCCAAGTATGTGCTCTCCTTCATTGATGACTTTTCTAGGCGCACATGGGTGTACTTTTTAAAGTACAAGGATGAGGCTCTTTGACATTTCATAACCTTCCTTGCATTTGTGGAGAAGCAGTTTGGACATTCCCTTCAAAAGATTTGCATAGATAATGGGGGGGAGTATGTGAATCAAGCATTTCAGGAATTCTGCCAAGCTTGAGGCATTCTTCATCAACATACGGTACCATACACTCTTCAACAAAATGTTGTGGCCAAACGGAAGAATAGAACCTTGAGGGAGATGGTCAATTGCATGCTATTGTCTAGGTCCATGCTTCCAATATTTTGGGTAGAGGTTGTCAGTTGTGCCAACTACATTCAAACTTGTATGCCTTAGGGTAGTGCAAAATTTGATTTTCAAGGCTCGATTCATGTCAAGCCCAAGGTTTCCTACTTTAGAGTATTTGATAGTGATGCATGAACTTTCATTCTAGATTGGAGACACAAGAAAATAGAGGAGAAGAGCCAACGACTCATCTTTGTTGGCTATTGTGAGGATGTGAAGGGTTATCATTTATTTGACCCTCACACTCGAGAGGTATATTTTTGTTGTGATGTTCTTTTTTATGAGTCTTTCACTTTGAAGGATTCTCTAGCATAGGTCCCTCCCTTCTTCCAAGCTCCTATTTAGAGGATGTTTTGCTTCGAGAGCATGATGATGATAATGCTCCTGATGATGTTCTTGATGTTGGTATTTATAATGAGGATGGTATTGATCTTGTTGTTGACATCACTGCATCTTCTCCTCCTACTCCACTTGCATCCAGTGGACCTTTATGGGTTCGCACAACTCTTCAAGATGCTGGTCCTCTTGTAGGTGATCCCATGACTCCACACAACACTCGTTCTCACACTTTAGGTATTAGTTTTTTGAGTTGTGTAGTTTCTAGTGATCCTCAAAAGTTTTTTGATGCTTTAGGTGTTCTAGAATGGGATAATGCTATGATAGAGGAGTACTCTTCTTCGATGAAGAATCATACTTGGGATTTGGTTACTCTTCTAAAGGGAAGAAAGTTGGTTTGGTGAAAGTGGGTGTACTGTACCAAATTTACCACTGATGGTTCTATTGATAACTATAAGGCTCGTCTAGTGGCTAATGGCTTTTCTGAGGTTGATGATATTGACTATTCTGAGACCTTTTCTCTTGTGGCCGAGATGGATTCCATTTGTCTTGCACTTTCTATTCTGCATCTAAGGGTTGGTTGGTGTATCAGATAGATGTGAAGAGTGCTTTGTTGCATGTTAATCTTCAAGAGGAGATCTACATGGAATAGCCACCAGTCTTTGTGCAGGATTCTTCACTTGTTTGTAGGCTACATCGTTCATTGTATGGTCTCAAACAAGCTTGTAGAGCTTGGCATGAGAAGATGAACAATTGTTTGGTTTCTTTTGGATTCACTAGATGTCACTTTGTTCCTACAATTTACATTCAAAGGTATAGGGGGATCTCATTCTTGTTCTCTATGTGGGTGACTTGATTCTCACTAGGAGTTCTCCTACCATGATTGAGGATACTTAGTGAACTTTCATAAAGCGTTTTGATATGACTGACCTTTGTTTGTTGCATTACTTCCTTGGTCTCCAGGTTCATCAATCTTCTAGCATTTTTTTTATCTTTCAACAGAAGTATGCTCCTGATTTGCTTCATAGATTTGGGATGCTTGATTGCAAGCCAACCCCTTCTCCTTTTCAGTTAGGTTTTGTGTTGTCTACTAGTTGCCTTACCCTGTTAGTTGATGCTACCGTGTATAGGCAGTTGGTTGGTAGCCTTTTGTACTTGACACATAGTCATCCTGATATTTCCTTTGTAGTTGGTCTTGTCTCCTGGTTCTCTCAAGATCCTCATGAGAGTCATTGGAAGGTGGCCAAGGGTATCTTGAGGTACTTTTAAGGAACTACACATTTTGGCATTCATTAAACATCAAGTGTTTTTGAGATTGTGGGCTTCACTGACTAAGACTGGTCTGGTGATGTTGATTAAAAGTATACTTCTAGCTTTGTCTTTTGTCTTGATTCTAGTCCAATTGCTTGGTCTTGCAAGAAGCAAATTGCTATTGTATTATAATCAATTGAGGCTGAGTATCGAGGAGCGGTCTTGGCTAGTCAAGAAGTTCTTTGGCTTCGACAATTGATGGTTGAGTTTGGCGGTCTTGCAAGAAGCAAACTGCTATTGTATTATTATCAATTGAGGCTGAGTATCGAGGAGCGGTCTTGGCTAGTCAACAAGTTCTTTGGCTTCGACAATTGATGGTTGAGTTTGGCTTTCCCGCTGCTCATCCCACTACTCTTTGGTGTGATAATTAGAGTGCCATACACATTTCTCACAACCTAGTGGAGCATCAGTGTACCAAGCACGTTGAGATCCGCATGCACTTCATTTGACAATCATTTAGGATGGTGTTCTTTCTTTGTAGTATTTACCTACAGAGCAGTAGGTTGTAGACATCTTTACTAAACATTTGGCATCTCCTTGCTATCTTCAGTAGGGATTGATGTTAGCGGTGAAGGAAGTAGTCCTTGGGGGGGGTCTTGAGGAGTCCTTCCTTTCACTTTTTCTTTTTAATAGTGTGTTTTCTCTTTTGGAGAGGAGTTTTCTCCCATAGGTTTTTTCTCCATTTGTGAAAGATTTGCATTTCATTGCATTGTAGTTGTACATGGACACCTAAAATGATAATGTGGCTGGGACCCATAATGCATCTCATATTGCATTTTCATTTGCTAATTGCAGCTTTTGCATATTTCTTCCTAAGTTGCACTTGGGGGGGGGGGGGTGTTGGTGTATGTGTTTATGCTGTGCTCAATTTCTTAAGTTTACTTAGGAAATGGCATTCTTGTAGATGCATACAGTTGTGCGCTAGCAAATAAGATTAGGTATATCATTTTTTGTGCCAGAGTGGTTATACCTACTCTTTTCTCTGATTGGCACATTTGTCCTTGTCACTTATTATTTTTTCCCACTTTGTGCTTCATAAGCATCGGGATTGTACAACGTAAAACATCTTATTCTCATAAATGCCTTGTGTACATTGATTGATGAAATAGCTTGTGTTTGCTTCTCATTGTTTGGTAGAGGTTTTGTTCTTCGCTTGCAACACAGGTTCCTGGGTGCATCACCAGTATGTGAATTCCAATTATAGAAGATGTGGAGTAAGGAGGTATGGTAGGGTGCCCTAAGACAATGACTCTCCCTCCATATAGTCCTGCTCCATTCTTCTATGGTTGGAGTTATCTATGATTCGCCAATAGTCCTTTGATGTAGGAGTTGGGAAGGTACTTGAAATAGGGTGTCCTTAGTGGTTATCCCTCTCATAATGCAATAGGGTGCTTTGATAGCTGTTCTCCCTTAATTACCACTATAGCAGGGTGCCCTTAGTGCTTCTCCCTCTCTTAGTGCAATAGGGTGCCCTCATAGCTGTTCTCTCTTAACTGCCACTGCAATAGGGTGCCCTTAGGGGTTCTCCCTTGATTGCATACTCCCTCTCACTCCCTTGTGACTGACTATTGCCAGATTAAGTTCATGTCTTAATGTTTATTAATAATAGACCAATATGCATTATAAGATCACATGGTTAAATTAATCATTGTTTCTACATTACTGAAAATAGGATTATATAATACCTCAGACTCAAATATGCTTATTGTTATTCTTTGATCTGCCATTAATGAATCCTATTGTTGATTGAGTCTTGATTATTTGCCCCTTGAGTCACAACACAATGCATCCCTTTAGATGCTTTGAGCGAATCTTCCTTTATACCCTTATTGGTGGAAGGGTCTCCACCTTTCATAAGGATTGAGTCACCACTTTTCATTGTTGCCTCTAAGAATAATATTTTATTCCCCAAATTGATCTCCCTTCGATGTCGTTCTCAAGTGAAACCTTCTCCCCTTTATATCTTGCAATTTGGGGGAGAGTCATACCTCTTCATCATGTTTGCCCCTTTGCAATGATCACAACCTTTCACAATTACTACCTTTTGAAAGAGTCACAACTCTTCATAATTGTCCCTCTTTGAAAAGGTCACAAATTTTCATAATTACAACCCTTTTTTGAAAGAGTCTCAACCCTTTATAATTACAACCCTTTCAAAGAGTCACAACCCTTTGAAAGAGTTACAACCCTTCATCATTGCTGCCCTTTGAAAGAGTCACTTCCTTATTTTCTTCACATTCCTTTCTTCTTCCACTAATTCATTTTTAATATCTATGTTCTCCTCTTTCTTTCTTCTTCCATTAATTCATTTTTAATATCTATGCTCTCCTCTTTCTTTCTTCTTCCATATCCTCTTCCAAATGAACTCTCCTCCCTTTTTATCTTATTTTGAGGGAGTCTCAACTCTTCATTATGTATCTCTGGACCTTTCATTAACTTAATTAACTTGTAATTATATTATATTATATTTTAATTTTATTATTATTTATTATTAAATCCTATTTCACAAAGAGGACATTGCAGTCCACCCTTCCCAAAATTGTTTGGTCCTCAAGCAATGTAAATTTTTATACAAATCTGCAATGTGAGTAGCTTCTATTGCGCAACTCTGATATTAACCGATTCATTGAGAATTTGGAAGGTATGTAGTTTTAAGACAAATTTTCTCTCGTCTTCTAGAGATAAGGATCAAGGCCATCTTTGTAACAACATTAAACTAATTTGGATTGAGCAACGTTTGCCAATAATTTAATATCTTTTGGGTTCACTCTAATTATTCTCTTATTCTAGATCAACCAAAGATAGAACCACACATGGAGCATACACTTGAAAATACAAAGTATACACATAAATGTATGAAGACACAAAGCCAACACAAAGTATATATATGAATGTATGAAGACACAAAGCATACACACAATACCTGCATTGTTAGATTCCTTCTTATTGACTAGAATGGTTCCTTGTTTCATTTTTTACCTTGCAAGATGGCAGGATCAAGCTTTGAAACCATTTGTGATGTCCCCTTCCTAATTTGCCCTAAATCACAATTGCAATGGATTAGGGTTAGGGTTTTCCAATTAAATGATTTCTTTAATTATGTGATATGTAACTTGAATCTTGCATTCACCACATGAACACAAATGCCAACATACAAGAGTATATAAGTATTAGATCACAATGTAAATATTATTCATAAATAAATGAAGGGTTAGACTAAAGAGAATATGTCTTCATCATTATGCAACACTTAACTTGTATGTGAATTCCAATTATAGAAGATGTGGATTAAGGAGGCATGGTTGGGTGCCCTAAGACAATGGCTCTCCTTCCATACAATCCTCCTCCATTCTTCTATGGTTGGAGTTATCTATGATCAGCAATAGTCCTGGGACGTAGGAGTTGGGAAGGTACTTGCAATAGGGTGCCTTTAGCGGTTCTCCCTCTCATAATGTGTAGGGTGCCTAAATAGCTGTTCTCTCTTAATTGCCACTACAATAGGGTGCCTTTAGTAGTTCTCTCTCTCTTAGTACAGTAGTGTACCCTCATAGCTATTCTCCCTTAATTGCCACTACAATAGGGTGCCCTTAGTGGTTCAACCTTTATTGCATACCGTCTCCCATTCCCTTGTGATTGATATTGCCAGATTAAGTTCATGTCTTAATGTTTATTAGCAACAGACCAAAATGCATTATAGAATCGCATGGATAAATTAATC
The DNA here is from genome assembly GCA_027943335.1 of Chamaecyparis obtusa. NCBI lineage: Eukaryota > Viridiplantae > Streptophyta > Pinopsida > Cupressales > Cupressaceae > Chamaecyparis > Chamaecyparis obtusa. The sequence continues at coordinate 474,252 of BSBK01000238.1, read as the reverse complement.
ATTGTTTCTGCATTACCGAAAATAGAGTAATATTATACCCTAGATTTAGATCTTCTTATTGTTATTATCTGATCTACCCTTAATGAATCCTATTGCTGATTGAGTCCTGATTATTTACCCCTTGGTTCAAAGCACAATGTATCCCTTTCAATGCTTGGAATGAATCCTCCTTTATACTTTATTGGTGGAAGGGTCACCACCTTTCATAAGGATTGAGTCACCACTTTTCATTGTTGCCTTTGAGAGTAACATATTATTCCCCAAATTGATCTCCTTTCGATGTCATCCTCAAATGAAACCTTCTCCCCTTTATATCTTCCAATGTGGGGGAGAGTCATACCTCTTCATCATGTTTGCCCCTTTGCAATGATCACAACCTTTCACAATTACCACCCTTCAAAAGAGTCACAACCTTTCATAATTGTCCATCTTTGAAAGAGTCACAACTCCTCATAATTACAACCCTTTTTGAAAGGGTCACAACCTTCATCATTACAACCCTTTCGAAGAGTTACAAGTCATAATTACATCCCTTTCGAGGAGTCACAACCCTTCATCATTGCTGCTCTTTGAAAGAGTCACTTATTTTTGTATGTTATCAGATTCGCTCCTAGACTTGGTAGAGTCGAATTCGGTTTTGCACAAATTTGGGTCCTTGTTAAATTCGTAGGTAATTTTGCCGTAGATGCCAAAATTTGTCGCTAATTCTGACAGAGGAACCCGAGAAGAATTTAGCAGACTTCTGAGCAAATTTGCTTTCAACATAAGAGGTAGGGTTTTGTTTATTTTGTTTGTTTTTAAAAGTTTTTCTATTGCATTTTTTTACAAATGAAATGAACTCTCTAGTTTTATTTTATTTTTTTATTTTGGTTTGTGGCTTTGTGTGTTGTTTGTAGATTCATAGAATGACAAGTTTTCTAGCACCGAGAACTCTTGGTCCAAAACAAACCAAAGTTCTCCACTATGGAAATGGTTCCGCAAATGCTAGGTGGATTAGGTTATATTTGGATTTGCAGCAATTGCAAAGATGAATATAGTAGCTCTTGTAGTAGAGTGAAAGCTCTTGATGGGATACTACCTAAAACCTTCTTGCAAACCATAAAACAAGTAGGTGAAGTAGCTAGGAATGCACATTCTCATGCTTTGCAAAAGTCTAGAAATAAAACAAAAACATCTATGGCTTTAGTTTCCACTTTCAATGAACAACCCGCAGAGGGCCATCCATTCTTGCGTGTTCCTCAAGAATTGGTGGCAAATAAGAGAGCAAAGGGGCCCTTGGAAATGTCATTTTAGAATGAAGCTAGAGACATTGTTGAGGAAGACATAGTGAGATGCATATATGTAAATGGATTGTCATTTAATATTGTTCACTCACCGTATTGGAAAAAATGGCGAGATCAATTAATGAGGCTCCAAAGCAGTTCAAGGGCCTAGGTTATGAGAAGGTGCGCACCACTTTATTGGATAGAGAGGTGATCCATGTAGAGACTTCCATGCAGCCCATCAAGTATTCATGGATCAAAACAGGTGTGTCCATAGTATCTGATTGATGGAAATATGCAAGAGGTGCAATGTTTTTGAGATTGGTGGATTGTGAAGGGGAGGTGAAGGACAATCTATTCATTGCAAATATTCTCATCCAAGCCATTGAGCAACTTGGCCCTCAAAATGTTGTTTAGGTAATAACTGACAATGCCAAGAATTGTAGGGTTGCCGGGTTATTGGTTGAGGAGCACTTCAAACACATTTTTTGGACACCTTGTGCTGTCCACTCACTCAACCTAGTGCTGCAAAAAATTGGAAATAAAATTGAGTGGATTAAAAAAATGTATGAAGATGCACAGGAGATCCAAATGTTCGTCACAAACTGCCATATGATGCAAGCCATATTTAGACAATTCTTGAGATTGGAGCTCTTGAAGGTAAGTTAAATTATTTAAAATTTAAATATGACATGTTTTAGAAATTTAGACTTTAGTTTAGTAAACTTTCTATGTTTTTAAATTTAAATTTTAATCTTGATTTAAATTTATTATTGTTTTGATTTTAAAATAGGTTGCTAAGACCCGTTTTGCCTCCAACACTATTGTTTTGAGATACCTTGTGAAGGTTAAAGAGGCATTGTCTAGAATGGTAATTAGTGCTAATTGGAGCATAGAGAGGCAATCTAGTAGTACCAGGGCAGCTACCATTAAGCCAATGATACTAGATGACTCTTGTTGGGATCGTGCTGAGTACCTCCTGAGGTTCACTAAGCCTATATTGAGCATGATCTGATACATTGACATGGATAGGCCTTGCTTGGGTGAGGTAGATGATGACATAGACTCCATGATTGAGGATATTAAAAAGATCATAAATGAGAAAGGGCAAGATCTTGAAGAAAAATTCTTCAAGGAACTATAGATAATCATGGTAGAGAGATGGAACAAAATAACCACCCTTTTGCATCTCCTTGCCTTTGCATTGAGCCCCAAATACTATAGTCAATTGGTCCTCAAGAAGAGTACCACTAGAGTTGCCCTATACAGAGATCTAGAAGTTGCTCATGGGTTCAAGGCAGCCCTCTGTAGACTCTATCCCGATCACATACAACCTATAGTGAGGTTTGAATTCGTGAGTTTCGTAAGCACTGATGATTGTGGTCTTGAGGCTCTTGAAGGCAAGAACAACGTTGATGCTCACAAATGTTGGTACTTCCATGGACAAATGTACTAGCACCTACAACATGTTGACATCAAAATATTATCACAAGTAAGTTCTTAACTCTTAAGATTCTAATTTCTAAATTCTTGTTGAAGAATATTGAATTAATATTTTTAAATTTTTTATTTAAAACTCTTAACTCTCTAATTTCAAAATTGAAAATCATGATTGGTTGCTAGTTCATCATCATTGTGGAGGAATTGGAGCACATACTCCATCCACTCAATAAAACACAATGGACTACATTCCAAGAAGGTAGAAGACTTGGTTTGTGTACATTCAAACTTGAGGCTCACAACACACAAAGACAATGCTTACAAAAAAGGGGAGGCAAAGCATTGGGATGTTGAACCAAAGCGTGCGGAGTTGGAAGATTGGATTGCTTGCCTTGATGCACTTGCAGTTGATGATGATGATCACGAGCTACCTAGTGATGTCGAGGTTGACATTGCAAGTATCGATGCTAGTGGCACTATTTGGGCTTCTAATTTGTAAAAACAGAATGATGATGATTTGTTTGATGGTTTTTGATGATAATTGATCAGTGATGTCTAACTATTAATGTTGACATTATTGTTTTTGAACTGAAACATTGATATGATGGTGTATTTTGGCATTTCGTTATGTCATTTAGGCTAAAATGTTAATATATATGGTGGTGTATTTTTGCTATGTTGCTTTAATATTAGCATAGTGGTGTATGAACTTATTTGTTGCTGCATATATATATTTGTTCGAACGAACCCAAAACAAATCCGAACCCAATGCAAAATTTTTTTGAACGAATTTCAAACCCGAATCTCGAACTTGAATCCGAACCCGAATCTGAACTAGCAAATTAGTTATTTTCTTCACATTCCTTTTTTCTTCCATTGATTCTTCTTTAATTCCTATGCTCTCCTCTTTGTTCCTTCATATCTCCTTCCAAATGAACTCTCCTCCTTATTATATCTTATGTTGAGGGAGTCACAACTCTTCATTATGTATCTCTTGACCTTTCATTAACTTAATTGACTTGTAATTATGTTATATTATATTTTGTTATTATTTATCTTTTTATTTACTTGTTTATATTTTAATTTTATTATTATTATTATTTATCATTAAATCCTCTTTCACAAGGGGGACATTACATAGTAGGAGATATTTTCCACAGAAAGTCAAAATTGTGATATTGCTATCTCGATTCAACTATGTAGTTTTCAAGTCAAACTCATTGATCCATGTTTCACGAGTAGTGGTTCACAAGATCCTATCTCTCATGAGAATGAATGGAAGACTAGGCACTCATTGCATCTAGGTGACCCATGTTTCATGAGAGATGGGTTCTTGTGAACCACTACTCATGAAACATGGGTCAATGAGTTTGACTTGAAAACTATGCAGTTGAATCCTGATGGCAATATCACAAGAATCCATCTCTTATTAGCATGAATGATCCACATGGCAATCATTTCACTCTAAGGGATAGTCACAACAGTGAAGCATTGAGACTTCTAGGGAGGTCACCCAAACTACTACTAAGTCTGAGCACGCTTAAATATTGTGTCTCCTTCATGATCAAGTCCACTTAGCTTGCTACCCCATTTGCAAAACCTTTAGCAAGTGTTGTGCTTTATGGATTATTGATGTTCATAATAGATGCTTCTTGTGAACCATTGGTCGAGGAATATAGGTCAATAAGATTAACTCAAAAACTATGCAGTTAAATCTTCATAAAACATCACATGAATTGGAAATTTGATGGTTTAAGGGACTTTTTGTTAGCTACTTAGATTTTCTAGCTGATTGCTTGTTCTAGGAATAACCTTGAAGGGAGCTAGCTGCATCTCTTTGCAGTGCATATTAGTTTGGTTTAGCTTTGGTTTCTGGGTTGTTTTATAATAGCAGAGGCACATAGGATATAAAATCCCTGCAACATAATAGTTTTTGTATTGGCAGAAACTTTTTGAACAATTTATTTAGATATATTATTAGGGTTTTGTATATGGAAACTCTTCCTGTTAACAACATACGTTAAGACCATATGGAGAACTAAAACTGTGTGAACAACTCTATAGATGGGTATGGTAATGTTAAGAAAGCATGATTATCACAAGCTACATAACATAAAAGGCATAATAACAGAGAATCCAGCATGTAGGTGTAGCCAAGAGACAGAAATTAAACAAGCCACCTGACCATAAGCAAAAAAAAAACACCAACAAAAAACATTGGCAAGGGATATATAAACATGGAAATCTCCAAGATGCCTCTGTGATTAGTAATCACCACATTTTCTTATTATGAACTCAACTTCAAATCCTTGAAGGGCATCGACATTTGCCATTAGAGCTCTATTTTCCTCTTGCATTGCTCTGCATTCCACTCTGGCATCCTACACTTAATGTTTTGCTTTCTCATCTGTAATGGGCTTCTCTTTTTGTCTATTACTTCACACTTTCTCTTGCAGACACATTTACAGATTTTGAATGCTCTCCTTATCTCCTTATTGTGAACTGCTAGCTGATATGTTCATTAAAAATCATGGTCCGAGTTTGAACCTTACCATCCTCTAAACCACCAACTCCCAAAATGGCTTTGAAAACCTTTAGGTTTCCAACATTCAAGCTGTTGGTCTGTAACTTACCCATATCCCAAAGGATCCTAGTTGCTTTACCAGTAACCATTATCACAACCCCATCTAGAAAAAGCTTCTAGAAGTTGTAGCACTCAATATCCAACATCCCCAGACCAATAATGCAGCAACCACACCAACAATAAGATTGAATATCCCATCTTATGTTTACTGTTATGGCATCTCCTACCAGAAAATATTCCTGTTTTCATTTATCAAATTCCTTTCTCTATGTATGCAAAATGGACACCACAATCTCCATGGTATACATCAATTATGAGCAATGTAGCAAATAACCCTACCTCTTACTCATGGAGGGCATTAATCATTAATCAGATTAGGCAAATTAAGCAAATCAGATATACCAGTACTTTCCATAGAATAATATTCTATTAGATTTATACCTTGATTTGCAAGAAAATCAGCTATGTCATTCTGCTCTCTAAAGCAATGATTCATCTTCACATTGTCAATTTCTTTATGCAAGACAATATTTCTCTATGTATAGTTCTTATTTTCAATTTGGGCAATAAGCTTTATTCAACACATTTACCATTGTTTGAGATCTTACTTCAATTTGTCCTTTATAAATGTCACTTGGATATCTGCTCTTAGGGCTTCCCATTTCCCTAATTCAGATCCCCCCTACAAATCTCTTACTATATATCTTGCACTTTCTATTCCCTGGTTACCTTTCAAAGCCCCATGAAAATTTACTCCTCTTTTTGGAAACTTACATTTTCTTTGCTTCAACATTTTCTTGAAGAATCTATTAACCCTTGAATGGGAAGTTTTTGAACATTGTTTAATGTGGATTGTGAACAAGCATTTTTTTTTCTGTACCCTGGCTTAAAATTCTGAAGTATTCTTGTATCTTTGTTGATGCTTATCACAATGAGTTTCTTAGAACATATTTAGAATATATTGTGAAAGATGAGAGAAGGTGCTATTACTTTGTCTTAGGTAAACATGATTTATGTACATTGTAGATAGTCTGGAAGAATTTTTTTTGACTAAGTGCATGACAAAGGAGGGCAATTTTTTGTTTTTTGTTTAGGGAATGCGGTGACTTATATGTGTGTATCCAACAGTCACTGAAGATTTTTTCGTTTTAAACAATTGTATAATTTTGAGGACACGGAATGATTGAATTATTGTGTCTTCAGTAGTTTCAAATTTCTTAAATGCTATTCATTGACTGTTAAAAATCTCTTCATCATTCTTATGCAGTTATAACTATGGTTTCTTTGGTGGTGAGAAAATTTTATATGTTGACATTTGTACTGGTTCTTTGCAGATCTTTGGCACACCAAAAGATCACAGGAAAGCAAAGCCCTTCTTTGATCATGTCTTTGTTTTCTCCATTGTTGACAATCACATCTGGTTTCGGAATTATCAGGTTAGTTTATACTCTGCAAGAGGTAATTTTTAGGGTTGTGTCATAGCCTTTTGAGGTATTTAATAAGGATATGTTGCAATATTGTAAAACTTTCTTTTTTGTACACAAATGTTTGATGTATACTTAGTAACTTTTGGCAGGTATGATTGTATAAATCTTAACATGCAGTATAATAATGGTTAAGACATTTGGAGAGTAATGATGGATCAAAAAAGTGGTTGGACCTTTCTTCACGTCAATAGGAAAATTAAATGTAAAAGTTTTATATTGGAGAGTAAATTCCTTGCATTGGTGGTATATTAGATGCCTAGACATTGGTGCTGTAGTTATGGGAATTGTCGCTTTGGCTTCTGCTACAGATAAGTAGTAGTCATGATCTTAAGTTAGCTCAAAGTCTTGAAGGGTTACACCGTACATTAATCAACTTATTTCTATAGCAGCCCAATGCCAATATCTTTGGATTTGTGTTTAGGTTGAAACTATCACAACAGCTCTCTGGAGTACCGTGTTGTACTCTTGCCCACTTGTATTTGCACGCCATAGCTATCCATGCTTGCAAGCAGCTCCATGCAAATGCTTGGTAGTGCCTTGAACACAAAATAATTGATTGGAGAAGTGGCTATTTCATGTCCTCTTTTGTTAAAAAATGATTTTTTTGGTCAATCTTAACCCATTTTATTCTTCTATGGGTTAATCATAAAAGATTAAGGGGAATAATTAATATATTATTTATGAATGTCCAAATATTGTCAATATCAAAAGAACATTCAAGTATTAAATTAAATATTTGGAAATACTTATTGGAGAGTTGGATTTTGTGCCATAATGGGAAGTTCAAAATATTTTTAATTATGACTTTCCCACTAGGAGTGGAGTGGGAAATTGAAATATTTCTAATTAGTGATTTTCCCTTCAAGCGCAAATTTGGAAAGCAAGAGTGGAGTGGGAAATTAAAATATTTCTATTAATGATTTTCCCACCAAGAGCAAATTTGGCAAGAAAGAGTGGAGTAGTAGGAATTTGTAATGTTTCTAATTAGTGACTTTCCCACCAAATTGGTCAAGGACAAGATAAATATTAAGCATATTTGGGGAAAGGAATTTTTCATGCCATATTTGCTTCTCAATTTCTCATTGTATGAACTTAATGTTCTGCGAAATTCTTCATTGGACAGAAACCCATTGGAGATTGGAGGCTTGTGGACGGAAACCCATGAGTCTCAGGTGGATAGTGGATGAAACCCCATTGTTCACATAGAGCAATTTCATCCAGAGGTTGCATTCGAGCTTCAAGATAGCAGTTTCAATAGTTTTCTATTGTGCGCGTTCAGGGCTTCATTAATATTGTTGCAATAATTCTTGATGTGTTTTGAGGGGTTTGCTGCTGTTACTAATCTTGTATCAAATCATAGTCTATGTACTTCCATTTGGAAATCGAAGAATATCAGTTTGTGGTGTTACAGTGACATTGGTGGTATTTGGTTGTAATAGTTTTTTGTGGGTTTTTCCTATGAATTGGAGTTTGAATATAGAATATATTATTGTTGCTGCTGTAATAGATCAGTTTTAGACCTGATTATAGGATGCACATATCAGAAAAATCATGTTCAGTGATGTTCTATAAAGTTCCATTTTAATTTAGTCCTTTCTACTAAGTTACCGGTGCGTCTTGTAGGAGGGTGGATGCGGGAGCGGATGCGAGCGGGTGCCGGTGCTGGTCCAGATGCCCTGTGGGTGCCACCCTGATGCCACCACAGGCGCTTGGATGTGGGTGGATGCTTGCGACAGGCATCCACCCGCATCCGGGCGCCTGTGATGGCATCCGGGTGGCACCCACAGGGCATCCAGATGCATCCGCGAAAGCCTGCAGAGAAAAACAGAATTTTAAAAGAATTTTCACTTAAAAAAACATTAAGACATGTGCAAATAAACCTATTTTAACTTCTTTTTTTTGCCCTAAACCCTAAAACGGCCCTAAAAGAGGCCATTCGACCATGCTTTATGCCATTTTGTTTGTAGGCTGGATATTTTCTCATTTTCGGTGCGTCTTGTAGGAGGGTGGATGCGGGAGCGGATGCGAGCGGGTGCCGGTGCTGGTTCGGATGCCCTATGGGTGCCACCCGGATGCCACCACAGGCGCCTGGATGTGGGTGGATGCTTGCGACAGGCAGCCACTTGCATCTGGGCGCCTGTGATGGCATTCGGGTGGCACCCATAGGGCATCCAGATGCATCTGGGAGCATCCGCGAAAGCCTGCAAAGAAAAAGGAATTTTAAAAGAATATTTAACTTAAAAAAACAGAATTTTAAAAGAATTTTCACTTAAAAAAACATTAAGACGTGCAAATAAATCTATTTTAACTTCTTTTTTTTGCCCTAAATCCTAAAACGGCCCTAAAAGAGGCCATTCGACCATGCTTTATGCCATTTTGTTTGTAGGCTGGATATTTTCTCATTTGCTCTCCATTTTTTGGATGTTGAAGGCAAGCTGGTTATTTTCGAAGAGGAACGATTGCAGAGCAAGGGAGAGCTTCCACAAAACATTTTTAAACATTCCAGGTAAGCATTTGGTCCCATTCTCAAGTTGTTTAATGAATTTCTTTGAGATTTTGATGATTTTTTAAATTTTTTCATGTTTGTGAAGAATTTTTTGAAGTTTTTTTCAATTTTTCTTAAAAAAGAAATAAACAAACAAGTTTAGCTATCTATTTGTATCATTTTTTTGCACTTGTATGCTTGATGTTCGTAGTTTTTTTTCTAAATTAAATTCATTTATTTTCTTATTATAGCAAGAAACTAGACTGTATTGTGCAAGAATGGCCACCACCGGTAGTCAAAGTTCAGTTGGAGGGCAAGGAACCGATAATTTTAATATTGATGTTGGATCTCCTTTATGGAGACATACGACAAGAGTATCACAGGTTTCAGGACATGGCTTGTATCTTTGGAAGTGTAATTATTGTCAAAGTAACAAAGGAAAACTATTCAATAGCTCATATTACCAGGTCAAACTTCATTTTATGGGCCTTGCTGGTAAAGGATTTGCAATGTGCAAAGGCACAACTGGGAAGGGGATGTCTGATGCACAAATAGCTTCATTTGTAAGAGAATAAGAAGAGGCTGATAATTTGGTGAAAAGATCAAAAAAAAGTTTTTATCAACCTCCATTAGGAAAGAAGAAAATGCAATTACCCACTGAACCAGTTGCATCCTCCAAACATCCATTCTTGCAAGTACCTGTACCAGGAGAGGAAGAGGAAGAAGTAGAGGTTACCACCCGCAAAAGAGGCCCTTTGGATAGCGCATTTAAAATGGAGGCAAGAGAGCTTGCTGATGAAGCCATTGCATGTTGCCTCTATGCCAATGGTCTTCCTTTCAACTTGGTAAGATCACCATATTGGAAGGAAATGGTGCAAGCCATACTTAGAGCTCCAGCTGATTATGTAAGTCTCGGGTATGAAAAGGTGCGTACCACTCTATTGCAAAAGAGAGGGCTTGTATAGAGAGAGCTCTTCAACCAATGAAACATGCTTGGAAAACTTCTGGTATAACTATTGTGTTTGATGGATGGAAAGATGCAAGAAATCAACCATTGATTAATGTGATTGCAATGTCCCCCAAAGGGGCAATGTTTTTGAGAGTTATTGATTGTGAAGGGCAGGTGAAGGATTCACAATTCATTTCTAGAATTCTCATTGAGGCCATAGAGATGGTGGGTAGTGAGAATGTGGTCCAGGTGGTTACAGACAATGCCAAAAATTGTAGGGGTGTAGGTGCTTTGATTGAGGGTTGGTATGACCATATGTTTTGGACACCATGCACAGTACACTCCCTAAACTTGATCATGCAACAAATTGGCACTCAAATTGATTGGGTGAAGCAAATTTACCAAGATGGGGAGGAGATACAAATGTTTGTGACGAACCACCACATGTCACAATCCATATTTAGATCATTCTCCAAATTGGAGCTGCTAAAGGTAAACTCAAATTGTAATTACTAATTTGTAAATTTCATTTATTTATGTTCATGTTCAATTATCAAATTGTATATAACTTTGCTTAATATTTATTGACATATTGTTAACTTGCTTTATGCTTAGGTTGCTGAGACCCATTTTGCGTCTCATACTATTGTTATGAGACGACTTGTGAAGGTGCAAACAACGTTAAGCCAAATGGTTATTTCTAACTAGTGGGGTATATGGAAGGCTTCGAATTTAGAAAGAGCCCAAAAGGTCAAGGCTTTGGTCTTGGATGACAGTTGGTGGGCTCGTGTGCAATTTGTATTGGATTTCACCGACCCTATCAATGACCATGCTCCGCTTTGCCGATACAGATACACCTTGCTTGGGGGATGTGTATGATGGCATGGACACCATGGTTGAGAAGGTAAAAGTTTCCATACAACAGCATGAGAATGACCCCACAGAATGTGAAGCCTTATGCAATAAGGTGGAGGCAATCATTCATCATCGTTGGGAGAAGATGACTACCCCATTGCACCTCCTCACATATGCCGAGGTACTATAGTGAGAAAGTACTTGCTATGCCAGATAGAGTTGCACCATATGCGGATGAAGAAGTTGCCAATGGGTGCTACAAAGCTTTTGCAAGACTCTTCCCAGATGAGGAAATGCATGACATAGTGAGGCTATAATTTGGCTTATTTGCTTCGGGTGTAAAAATGTCTCCATTTGCAATAAATGACCAATATAAAATGGGAGCTATCACTTGGTGGTACATGTATGGTCAACCATACAAGCATCTACAACCTCTTGCAATCAAGATTCTGTCACAAGTAAGTTTTTTTTGTTTTTTGTTTACCACTTGTATTCTACAATTTAGTGTTTAACATTCTTTAAATTGTTACCACTTGTATTCTACAATTTAGTGTTTAACATTCTTTAAATTGTTTTTCATTTGTATGTTTAATTTTGTGAACACTATCCAGGTTGCAAGTTCTTCTGTTGCTGAACGGAATTGGAGTACATACTCCTATATCCATTCAGTGAAGCGCAACCGGTTGGGCTCAAAGAAAGCTGAGGACTTGGTTTACATTCATACCAACTTGCATCTTTTGTCACGTTACCAGAATGAATACAAAGAAGGGTCAACCAAGCTTTGGGATGTAACCCCTGAGTGTGCAAACTTGGATGCAACGCTTCATGATCTCATTACAATTACAGATGATGGTGATGATACCATGACACATGGTGCATCTAGCACAAGTGGAACCGTTCTTGGTTCAAATGATCTTGAACTTGCAGCAGTTGGAGATGATGAGAATGTGGATTTTCTTGAGAATCCTTATGATTCTGCCTCTGATTAGTGCATCTTGTGTCTTGAGTCTTGAGTCTTGAATCCTTGATTGATAAACATTTAACGATACTAGCAAGTTTCAATTTGAATATTTGTGTCTATGAAATTTTAAGTTGAAGTTGTTGAACTAATATGAAATATCTTGAATCTTGATAAATGTTGATTGGTGAAGTATCATTATTCTAATTTTGAAATTCATACTATCGAATGATTTAGTTCTGTATAATTCTTGCACTTCTTTGCATATTGATATATCATATATTATATATATATATATTTTTTAAAAATATATATATATACACACGTATCCAAACGCATCCGCATCCCCTAAAAAAAAAATTTCGTGCATCCCGCACCCGCATCCCCTAAACAAAAAATTTCACGCATCCCGCACCCGCATCCCGCATCCACATCCGCATCCGAATCCACACTCGAATCGGTAACTTAGCTTTTCTATCCAAGAGTAGTTAACTAGTTTGTGTGTTTTGGGTGAAGTTTTGTGTAGTATTTGTGAATCTTTTTTCCAGATTTAAGAGTATTGTTAAATTTTGGGTTGAGGACATTACAGGCTTGGTCAATTGGCCATCTTGAGCATGATTGCCAGAGTTGGAGCATAATATGCTCTACGCCAATTTCAGCAATGGACAATATCTCCGAACATGCTTTGTTTTCTGCCCAGTACCCGTCTTACTTCTTTCATACAAAGAGTATTTTATGGTGAATATGGTCTGACCATAGACAGGATGTAATAACCTATTCTAAACATGGATAAAAAACCTAGACATACTATAGCAGTAACAAGACAAACCCAGAAATATCACAGCAATGAATATTTTTGTATTTTTTAATATTTCTTGAAAACTGTTAATATTTCTACTAAAACAGTGCACTAAACACACCCACATGCAGAACTGGACACTACTGGTATTCCAGATTTTAGTCTGAATGGTGGTCTGCTGCTTAAGGTTTTCTCTCCTCAAGAAGTCTGATCTCTACAAGACACAACATCCAGCCCAGGAGAAGAAACGAGTTATGTTTTATCAGATTTCAAGTGTTATTTTTCTTCTAGCATTGCATATGTACTCTATGCTTCCTCAATCATAGCTCATCCAGTCCTCAATTGATGGCACTCTGACTACAGGTTCCTTCTTCAATCGATGACAATTAACTGGTAAATCCCTCTTTGTTTAAAGGATCTTAACTGACTTATAAGCCTTATTTCTGGATTTGACCAATCTTAAAAATTCTTGTGCTGACAGTTCACTCATTCAATGTTACTCCTACTATGTTACGTCAAAAAGGGAACATTGCAAATCATTCCTTTCCAAAATTGCTTGCCCACAAGTAGTGCAGTGACATCCAAGTATCTCTGGTCTTTCTGAAGTATGTTTTCTTCAGGTGATTTCCTCTTAACGGTCTAGGATCTCAAATCATTATACAAGACCAAATATTTTGGACTTGAGAGAAAGGAGCTCTGCATCATCTTCTACAAACTAGACCCTTTACCATACTAATCAAATGTTGCAAGCTCAGTCCAATTACCATTGACGGTTGAGGGTCAAACTTCTGCTTCCTCTAACTATGATAAAAAGGCGAGGCTAGCATCTTTAATATATCTTGATGCATGGCTGCACTCACACGCTATGATATAGGGAATTCTTTACCATATCAATCTAATGTTGTAAGCTCAAATATTTTGGACTTGGGAGAAAGGAGTGCTGCACCATCTTCCACAAACTAGACACTATACCAATCAAAAGTTGTAGCTCAGTCCAATCACCATTGACAGTTGAGGCGTAGAAACTTCTACTTCCTCAACTATGATAAAAAGGTGAGGCTAGCATCTTTAAGATATCTTGATGCATGGCTGCACTCATGCCACATGAGATAGGGAACCTGAAGAAGTCCTCTGTAAACTGCTTAGGTACATACTCAACAATATACCGTTCTGTTGCCTGTTGCTGTTCTGAATTATCAACTTCGTACCCAAACTCACAAGATAATGACTGCAACTTTTGAAGACTTTGAATCTTGATAAGTTTTTCTTGGACACTGCTAGAAACAACTAGAATATTTCTTTAAAATATTGAAACTTTGTATTCAACATGCAAAAATTTCTAAAGTGTTTCTGACCGTGTTAATTGGCAAAAACACTTTCTTGATGTGAGAATTTGTTGCTACTACCATCGAAAGTAGGAGCATTCAATTTTTTAGCCTTCTGCTTCAACTCTTTTTTGTTTTCTTTTTGGCTACTATTTTAGTTTTTTTAGTTTTGAGGCTTCTTACTGTTGAGGTTAGGTAGCTGCAGGAGCTATCTGCATACCTGTGATGATTGCATCAGTATTATGTTGAGATATATGCTATGCAAGATAATGTCTATTCTCTGCTGCTGTGATCTCTATTCTTTCTTATGGTTGAGTATATTGCAAAGAAACGAGAATCGGAATCGGATCGGAATCGGCAAGGCCGAATCGAATCGTGAATCGGCCATGAATCGGAATCGAATCGGCCACGAATCGGCAAATTTAAAAAACCCTTGAAATTTAGAGATTTTAACAATTTAAAACTTATTTCATGCACCCTTTATTGAATATAACTTAAACACACTATAACATCACCAAATAGAAGCTAATATACATAAACAAGGAACATAAATGATAAATCCATCACATACATTATACGTAAAATGTAAATTGTAGCTAAAGTAAATAGAAATCATAGGATCGTAATGAGTCAAATCATAGAATGTATGTAAGATGAAGATCCATAAGACATCAAATCATAAATGTATGTAAGATGAAGATCCATGAAACATATGTCTATCAGTATTTGTAAGATCCATAAAACTAAATCGTTTCATAGTATGAATCTATGATGCTTGATCATTGATCAATGCCAAATGTCAAAGTCTTCATAACTAGATCTTAGGTAGTCTTTGTTGGTGGCTGTTTTCAAGCCCCTAGGTCTGGCAAATGAGGTTTGAATGATTTTGGCCTGTTGGGAAGTCATGTCTGTCTGGGATTTGGGCGAGAGCTAAGCTAAGTTTGTCATAGAGATGGGGTTGAAACCAAGTGATTTGTGATAAAACGAGTTAAAACCCTTTGAGAATCCTTTTGCCAGCTTCAGTTTGACCTTAGAAAGCCATGATGGATTGTGGGAGGTAACCCTGCTAAAGGCTTGTTGAATCCTGAAATTTGGTGAAGTCTGGAATTTTCAAAATCTAGAATCTGCATCTTAACTCCTATGAAGTTGGAACCTATCTCAAACATCCTGAAGTATATATATTTTATAATTTATACAAATATAACTTAAAAGTATAAGAAATTAAATAAATCAAACTTATACTTAAATGTTAAATTTGTATAAACTTACAACAAATAGGAAAGGCAAAAAAAACATTGAAAATATTTGTGTTTTTTTAAAATTTAACTTAACTTTTTAGCAATCCGCCGATTCATGGCGATTCATGGCATCCGATTCAGGCGATTCATGCGATTCATGCGATTCAGCCCAAAAAATTGGCGGTTCCGATTTCCGATTAAAAAAAAATCATTTTCTGTGAATCGAATCGTGAATTGCCCGATTAAGCGATTCATGGGCGATTCTCGGAACTCTGGTATATT
Organism: Chamaecyparis obtusa; assembly: GCA_027943335.1. NCBI lineage: Eukaryota > Viridiplantae > Streptophyta > Pinopsida > Cupressales > Cupressaceae > Chamaecyparis > Chamaecyparis obtusa. The sequence continues at coordinate 458,588 of BSBK01000238.1, read as the reverse complement.
GAGATTGTGAAGAGTCTTCAATGCTGAATGTCATCTATATAAAGAGCTACGTCCTTTGAAGACGATGAAGAATCTTCAGTGTCAGCAGATGCAGGGCCATGTGTATGTGGGTGCCAGTCATCGAAGAGTCATTCTTGTGTAGCTGTTTGGTAAGCTAAGAGACCTATCCTTTTGTAACTGCTGATTATTGGTAAGTCACTGTTATTGTAACAGTAGATGATCGTGGTTGTAGTCTTTAATGCTGAATGGTTCTTCCATATGAAGAGTCCCGTCCGTTGGTGTTGATGATTGAAGACAAATGAAGTATTAATCACTAGGATATGTAATGCATGGTTGAAAATTGCGTAGATATATCGCGATATATCGCGCATCACTAAGCTGCCCGATATAATCGCGCTGAAACTCGGCACCGATTTTATCATTGCGCGTGACGATTTCAGCAAAAAAAAATCACAATTTTGCGCGTATTTTCTGCAAATAAATCGCGGAAAAGTCAAACAATCAAAAGTTAAAGAAGGAAGTAAAAATCGCAGACACGAGTTGGGGTTTTCCATTTTATTTGTTTGGTGAAAGACGGCTTTCAGCGATGGTGAGCGACAACTTGTGACGGCTTTTAGCAGTGGTGAAAGATCTGCAAACGGTTTCAATGTTGAGTGACGGTGAAAAATCTGCCAACAGTGATAAATCTGATAAATTTATTTGCAAATTGCAACTGCATTCCCGGCTCCTGCTTGACAAGGGACACATGCAAATTCCATTAATATTATTATTAATAAAATAAGGTTTCATTTGATCTTTCATTGTTTTCATGATTCGTTTGTTTCTCTTTATTGTTGTTTTAGTTTTTTAATAAATTTTAACATATTAAAATATTATTAATTAATAAATTACATTAAATATATTTAGTATTTGAAATAAAATATTATGTATGATTATTATTTTGTTTGGTATATGGTATAGTTTTATAACTATTTTAAAAGAATGATTAAAGAGTGATTAGTGTGTTAATTATTTAATTTAATTGATTATTTATGAATATATTTAATTGAATAAATATGGTATTTATAATATTTAAATTAAAAATATTTAACATATTTAATATTTTCAAATTTATATAAGACAAATTTAATCACAATTTTTTTCCAATTTTTTTCTTGTCAAACTTCATCCAAATTTTATTATTGCCAATCTTGAACTCGAACCATATGACTTAGTGTATATGTGTGTTTTTTAAGAATATTTTAAAAAAAATATATATTTTAAAATGTTCGATAAAAGTGCCAATTTATTGCTGATATTTTCACCGAGTTTTTGGCGAGTCCGAGTTTTTCAAAATTTGTGTCGGTTGAGTTATTGCTGAGTTTGAGTTTTTGAACTATGATGTAATAGCAATTTATTGGTAACTGCCGTTAGTTCATGCAACTCGGTTGTCAAAAATAAAAGAGTCTTTCATTGTATTCTGGGCATTTTTAGATGATATTGTTGGCATAACTGATGCAGTGATAGTAAGTGATGTGATGGTACAGATTTGGTGTTGAGATGACCAATTATTGTGTTGTCATTGATGCCAAGTATTGACCTAGTGTTCTTAGTGTGTTGCGAAGTATGTGAGAAGGATGAACAGTGTGTTGCAAGTGGTTCCAGTGGTTGCGATTATAAAGGGAACTTGGGAATGTCTTTAGATGATAATTGTATGATCGCAATTGTTGAGGTTAAGATTTGAATAAGTTATGATTGATTGAAGTATGACAGGGCAACTGCTAGAATAGTCTGAGACTGACAATGAGTGATTTGATTGGTTCATCAAATCTGTGATGTGTTAGGTGGCGCGATCATGTAATTGTGTTATTGATATTGTGTTGATGCTATGTTTATGACTGCGACTGATTTGGATGACCGGTAAGCATGTTTAGTGGTTACAAAAGTTGTTTTAGTGAAAGGTGACAATCTTCTTGAGCTACTAATGGTAGATCTTCTATTGGTGATCGGTTATCGAGTTGTGATGAATCATTTGTGTTCAAGCTGTCATGCTGACGTGTCTTAATTCATTTGTGGTGATGTGTTGGCATTACATTGATCGAGGTAGACGTTTTATCAAGATGAAGGCTGAGTTGGTCAAAACGTGTTTGACTGTTCTTGATAAAATAAATTGTAAGGGTCTATCCTTTGGTCGACCTGTTTGGTAAAGATGGTTGTTATATTGGGATGTGTGTTTTGGCGCGATCTCTCTGGGTGCGAAGATTGAAAAAGTGATTTCAAATGTGTTGGATGAGTTTTAGGGCGGTGACAGGATTACGGTTTGAGCAGTGATATTTATATCATGAAATCGAAGATTTGTGTGTGTAGATCGTGATTGTGACCGTGTGGTCAAGCTAGAGTATTCCAAAGTCTCCTGAGGAGAGAATGTATGTGTTACTGAGGACCTGATCAAGCAAAGGAGTTGCTATTTCTAGACCACAAGACCCTAACAGGTTTCTTATTTGTAAATCCCTTAACTGGGTAGATCCTAACATATCTTATTTGTAAATCTCTTAACTGAGTGGCTCATTAACTTGAGTGTAATCTCCTAACAAAGTTACTCCTAATAGGGTTTCAGCCTAACATGGCTAGAGGCAAATCCCATAACTGGGTGGCTCCTAACAGTGTCTTTGTAAACTCCTAACAGTGTTAAGCTCCTAACAGGGCATACTTCAGAAGAATACATAATTTGTGAGTATCATTTCACATGTGGTTTTCACCCATTTCGGTTTCCACGGGAAAAATCTGTGTTATGTGTTGCATGCATTGTGGTGGTTGTGTTTATTTGATCAAGTTTCATTTGCTTATCAATCGGTAAACTTGTGAATGTTGATTTTGAGTTAAAGAAGGGGAATTTGCAGATATCTTAGATTACTGATTCAACCCCCCCTCTCAGTATTCTTGGACCCTTAGGACTAACAATTGATATTAGAGCTTTGGTCTTCTTTGTAGAAAATCTTAACAACTTGAGATCAAATCCGAAAATGATGAGGAAGGAAGGTCCTAAGGTCACAAGGGAGAACTACTTGGTGTGGAGTGGTAGAATGAAGCTTTATCTAAAAGGTATGGGTAGCCAGTATTGGAATCATGTTGTTAGTAAGTATGCTAAACCAACTGGGACTCTCAATGCAGATCAACTAAGGGAACAACAAGAGAATACTACAACTATGGAAGCCATTGCAAGTACATTATCTGATGCAGAGTTTATTGATATCCAAGATCTTGAAACCGCCTATGATGTGTGGGAGAAATTGAAGTTAGTGTATGGTGGTGACAAACATGTGCAGAAAGCTAAGGTTGACAACTTGAAAGGAATTCTTGATGACATGAGGATGGTTGAAGGTGAAAACATTAAAAAGTATAGTCAGAGAATTAAAGTGGTTGCTGCTATCAAAAGTGCTGGTGGAACTATTGAAGAAGATGATGTGTTAAGTAAAGTATTGAGAACCTTGTTACCTCTTTATGCCATTGGGGTTTTTGCTATTCAGGAGTTAAGATCTTTAGGTACTGCAACTGTCACTCTTGATGCATTGATTGGAAAGTTGTCTGCTTGTGTACTTAGCAATTATGATAATAGTGTTCCAAGGGTTGAAGCTGCATTTAGGGCATCTATGTCTCTTGCACCTACAAGGAAAGGAAAGGAAGTTAGTCATGAATCTTCTTCTATGTCAAGTTACTTTAACGATTATGATTCTATCTTGTTCGAAGAAAGTAAACAAGATGAGTTGGAAGCATTGCTTGCTAGGAGGCTACCTAGAGGAACCGGTAAGTACAAGGGCAAGCTACCTCTTAAATGCTTCTCATGTAACCAAATAAGAACAAAAATAGAACATAACATATGCATTCAATTGGGAGCTTAGACTCCAATTGAGAAAGGTTATACCTCTATACCCTATTGGTATTTACCTAAGATACTGATGCGCCTTGGTATAGCCCAGATCCCAATGCGGATGCCTATAGGTGCGGATTCCCTATGGGTGCCTGCCGGAAGTGCATCCTAGTCATCCGTATTAAAAGAAGGTTATGGATTAGTATTATTATGAAATCTCAATATAATTATTTTTCAAGGCCATAAATTAGGGTTCAATTCTTTACAATTATTTCTTTGGCTGGAAGTGCTTGAAATTTATAGGGTGAAGGCAAGAATCATTATGGAACAACATGTAAGTTTGAAAGTTTGTGTAAATTCTTTGTCTCTGATCTGCATGTAGCATCAAGTTTAGAAGTTGAGATCTTGGCAAGGAATGTTGCTTGTGAATTATTTGGCCAACCTGTAAGGATCTGTGAGATGCCAAACTCATTGCACCTAAACACTATTTTATGCAAAAGTTTCTTAATGTTTGTCAAGTTTAATTGCTGTCTATTTAGGTTCATACAGTCTTGAATTGTTTATAGTTTTATGATTTTATCACATATCATAGATTACTGGCCATAATAGTTTTATGATTGAATTGTTGGCAATGGATTTGGTGATGAGTACTATCAACTGACATTTAATTATTATTCAGTTAATAGTTATAACTTATTTGAATTTCAATTTGAATATGTATTGGTGAAGTATCATACTATCAAATGTTTTAATTTTGTATATTTCTTTCATTTCTTTGTATATATATATATTATATATATATATAAATGCATCCGCATCCCCAAAAGGAATTTTCGTGCATCCGCGCACCTGATTCTCGCATCTGCATCCGCACCCGAATCGTTAACTTAGGTATTTACTTGTTGTAATTTGAACGAGTGAGTAGTGTTAGTCCCTATATTTTATTCAATGGCATTTAAAATCTTACTCCTGTATAGTAAAATCAAAATGTCATGGTAAACAAGCTGTAGAAGGCAATACCAACCATTATGACCAATCAACATAGTGGCTACATCTAGAACCTCAACAATATATTATAAGACTACTATAATCTGAGCTTTGCAAACCAAGTATCTCATGACAATAAGGTTGTGTCACTTGTCTCTAAGTGAAAAATGTTTTTAGACTTGTTATTTTGTATGTGGATGTGCAAAGTCATGAAGTGTCTATTTAATTTTTCTATCAGCACTCAGTCACATGAAATATGTTTAAACTGACTGTTTGTGCAATAATGTAAGGTTAACAGAACATGTTATGTCGTTGAGCTGATTTTTTTAAGGTTTACAATTTTTTAAAAAATGGATTAAACTTTTTTACTGAAAGTTCCTTGTTCTTGTAATTTTCATGTTTACCTTGGTTGTTTTCACATTTGTGCTCTGTTGAACATTCAGATATCTGTACCACATCATGGCACTGAGAAAATTGAGAGAGGTGGTTTGGATAATATGACTCTTATAGAGGTATTAGTATTCATCATTCCTACAGAGTTTTGCTTCTTTTGCAAATTTTATGTTGTTACTTGAAAAGTGAAAATACTGAGTTCTGATGTTCATGGATTTGATGAGTCCTGATTTTGTTGTGGCTAACTAATTGTCTTCCATTTTCAGGTTGGCCCTCGATTTTGTTTGAATCCAATCAAAATTTTTAGTAATAGCTTTACTGGTCAGACGTTATATGAAAATCCTTTCTACGTCTCACCAAACCAGGTAATTTGATCTTTTTCCATATATTCAGCCATTTTATTTTTGCAACTTGTCACAATTAGTTCATATGTATTATCATTATGTATACATTTTACATATTTTGACTGTTAAATTCTCCTTAAAGATTATCTGCAAGCTTAGATGCTATGATTAAGGAATATTTTCTATCAAATTTGCAAAACTTTATCCCGACCTTGGCTTTTTAGCCTTTTAGGTATGCCACGCCCTGAGTTGGATTTGGTAGTCACCACTATGAAAGCCCTGATGAGTTACTGCTTAAGGTCATTCTGTTCTGTTTATCTTAGCAAGATAATGGATATAATGACATAGCTTTTTCCATTTTGCTAAATTGACATGTTTAGTAACACATCATAAGTCAAAGAATCTTTTTTCAGTTTACACTGTATGCAAACATGTATCTAAGTATGAATGCTCGGATTATAAAAGAGACATACAAAGATGCATAACATTTGTAGCCCAAAATTACTCTCAACTCTGTTTATGTAATATTATCTCTATTTCTCTGGCAAGTTGTTTGAGTACACTTATGAACCTACATGGAAAGATGCTAGAGCTTCTTTTCCAATGTGTTTAGTTGGAATTTTCTTGAAATCTTTATCTGATATTACCTTGAGAATCCACTGGATCAGATTTTCTGATATCAGTTTTTTTCTGATGTAATATAATCTTTTTAAACTTTTCAAGTAGATTTAACTTGAACGTTTCCATAAGAATGTAGAAGACATACATTTTAAAGATTATTTATAAGGTGGGTATTTTGTAGTTGCATTGTTTTTATTGGAGCAAACTTCCTTGGTAATTACTAATTATTAGGGAGTGGATTACGCTTTTACATTTCAAATACCCCCGTTTAGCTGAGAAGCCAGCCAGTCAGCTTATTCACTTTTTTCCTCTTATATACACCCATACACACTCGATTTTATTGATTGTAAACTCCTTTGGCACATCCACTGTTCTGCACAACATGGATTCTACTTGAAATTGTGGGGCACAGACTGAAAGGTTTTGATTCTTGGATTATTTAGCTGTGATATGTGCCCCATGTTTGTCCCCTGTTAGTCCATGTTTCTTGCACTTTGGGAAGATTATAAAATTAATTCTACACTTTGCAATATGACTGCTGCATTGAGCACCATATCTGTTTGCTACTTTTATTAATTCAGTATTTTATTTGTTCTAGTCAAATAAAATGGTGCATAAAAAAATTCATCAGTGATTTTATATCTTCCTGTTAAAATGGCTTAGTTCATCTTATTCATCCCCGATATGCTATATGCACATTGTAGCATTGCGTTTATACTCTCCTTTTGAGTATAATGCATTAGTAACTATAAATCTGAGCTATCCTGGAACAACAGTTTATCTTTATTTAATTATCCATTCTGATCCGTATCACTATCTATTCTAGCAATCTCTATTTTTGTGCGTCAAGGAAGTGGACAGACAAGCTTCAAATTTAACTTAGTTACCGTTCTGTTGCTCCCGTTCAGGTTCGAACCCCGTTTGGGGTCTGAGTATGGTCCACTGTGGGGTTCAGCCCAGATGGACCCAAAGATAATTTCACCCTTAAATGTGCCATTCTCTTGAATTTGACGATTTTAAAATTATAATTTATACTTTTGATAACTTAATTTTTAATTCCAAAGCGCATGCACAGGTTCATGAATTTACATTGTTGAAGCCTAAATCTAAATACAAAGATTTCATGATACCCTCCACATTTTCTGAGATTTGCAACAAGTTCAGCTCTAAGTAGGAAAACAGTGCCAGGGATTTTTGTTTAACAAATTTGGTAAAATTTTGTTTAACAAATTTTTGTTTAAAGTAGGATGTTTGTCAAACCTATTTGGTAAGGACCTTGCATCTTTTTGCTACATCATATGGAGAAAATGCTTTAAAGTTGGATGATCTTTGTCAGCTTGGTAGACAAAGTTGTTGTACATCAACACTAGCCATATAAGCCACATATTGAAGGAGAAATTGTCAGATAGAATTCCACATTTCAATCAGTTTGTATAATTGTATTCTTTTTGATGTCCATGACAACATATTAGGGGAAACTTCATTAAGTTGTTCAGTAAGGTGATTGGTGATTGCGAAATCAAACTAAATGGATGTCCTGAGCAGAATTTATTCAACATTTTGTACATCTATTGGTTCCTGATATATTAAGAAAGTTAATATATTCATAATACAGCTAATTAAGCTACTAATCTCACTTCAGGGTTAAATTGATTAAATATGCAACTGGAAGGGTATCATGAGCTCTTAGTATTTGTATTTTGAACTTAATTACTGCTGCGAATATGTATACATTTTTGTTTTTTATATGTTTTTGTACGGATGAACCCAAAACAAACCCAACCCCCTCAAGAAAGTTTGATCAAGCCCACGAACCCAAACTGAACCTGAACCGGTAACTTTGAAAATTAATTTAAACTAATTTATTGCAGTTGATTGCTCAAATATCGCTCCTTTTTGTTCTTATTTGATTTAGATTCCTAAGAAATGAGTTACATGTTTATATTAGTATTACCGAAGCTCACAACTTGCATTGGTGGCTAGCTGGTGTAAGGGTAAGATCAGAGAGGCATGATTTGGAAAACATTTTTGTGCCATACAAATGATAAATACAAGTAAACTGTAGTGATAAAGACAACTGTATTTTCTTTTGGTTAAATCTTAACATAGATTTCTAATTTGAGCTGGTTGAATTCAAGGCTTAAATGGAAGCTCACAATTACTGCTAGATCATGGCAATGGAACAGTATATGTTTCAGATTGGTTTCAGTTGTAGCATTTGGTAACTTTATTGTCTAATGAACACATTGCTTTTTTTCTCAGATTCGTGCAGCAGAAAAACGTAAAAAGGCTGGTAAATATGCTACGAAGATTAAAGCAAAGCAGAGGAGGAAAGTACATGAACTTGAGAACAAGCTGGAACCTGATGAATTCGCAGATATGTGGAATGAGTAACTGACTGATATGATTGTGTCCTGAATTTCATTCAGAAAATACAATTATCTTTACATTGATTTTGTTTTATTGTTTGAGTTTTGACAAAGAACATGGATGATCAACCTGGGTGGTGTCCCTGAAACAAGTCCTTGTTTCAAATGAAATCCATAGTTCTCTTTGTAAAGTTAATTATGCAATGAAAGGCATATGCCTTAGCAATCAAGGTATTTACTTTTTGTATTTTTCCTGGAAGGAAGATTTATTTCTTGATTGCCCTTAAAGGTTGTTAATGTTCGTCTGTGTTTTTTTGGCTTCCAATTTGGGTATATACTATATAGCTTTTAATGGATATGGTAAAATTAGTAAATTTATATTTCTAACGTGTATGGCTTTTAGCTGCATTATAACTATACAGTGACTCTACAATGAGTTAAACCTATTAATATACATATACACATGGAATAACTGGGGTGAATTTTTTTAATTTTTTCAGTTCCATAAAATTTTGCATGTTGCTCGTTAATATTCAAACTGGATTGGTCTGTCATAACATTTTGTACTTGTTATAACATTTGTATACAATCAAAATATAAGCTTAGAATATGCTGTTTAAATTGATTAATAAATATGATCAAAGATGCATTCTGATTTCTCCAAAGAAAGTTTGGCGAAGTCGAGTCACCACAAATTTGGTCTAGCAAAATTCTTTCCATCTCAGCTTTGGTTATCACCAATGAGAGTTCAAGTCAATCTATTGAGTAATCATTTTGCTGTTTAGCAACCCTCAGTAAAAATATTTACAAATTCATTGCTGGATTGAATTTCAGCAGTACGCAACATGAGTGGTCTTTGACATCTGTTGCATTTTTGTCCAATGCCATAGATTTTTCAGCTTATATTTTGTTCCAATGCTGCTATTATGATTTTCTGCTAGTAAAATTCAAGATAAGAAATACTATTTGAAGGGACAATCCGTCTCATAAGTTATCAAGACTGGCATTCTGGATTAGGCTTACCCACTCCATAAAACTGTAGGCAAACATCTCATAATTCATCTGATAAGATCTGAATGCAGCTTCCTGCTGCTGCTGATGCATACAAGTCTGCTTTTCTGTTAGGAATAGTCAACAGATATCTAACAGTTACATGCAGATTTAGCTAATAAAGAAAATGAATAAAACACACAAATAGAACAGAAGACAGATTTAACGTGGTTCACCTAATCTTGGGCTACGTCCACCAAACAGAGAGTCCAATCTTATTATCCAGTAATAACAACAATCTCACACTTGAAACTGATCAGACTCCACAACAATAACATATCTTCCACACCTTGTAAAATTCCATTACCATTTATAGTACCGCTATAATCAATTCTGATCAGAATCCATCACAATCAACTGAGGGCCATTACCTTGGCAAGGGATATTTCTCCTTGATGGATTATTATCATTGTAGCCGTCAGTTAAAAGGCACTCATAATCTGTAGAAATTGGGTTTGCACTTAAATCATCTGCAATAAGTTCAGGAGTATCAAAATATAAGAGATCTTCTGAAAGGGCATTACCAAAGAGATTTGAGCTTGGGCCATTTGGGCGTTGTCTTGATCATCCAAATCCAGTTGAAAATTTCTCATTTTTTCATCACTGCTGGAAATATGTTTGGATTGTGAAACAACTGAATCAAAAACAGGATTAGTAGAAATATTGATTTGTGGCAATTACAGAATGGATTCGTCAAAGTTTATCCTCACAGGATTGTCACTGAATTCAACACAGTTAAAAATTGCTGATTTGTCCAAGCTGGAAAATGTATTCTCAACATGATCAGTAGAAATATTGATTTGTGGCAATTACATAATGGATTCGTCAAAGTTTGTCCTACAGGATTGTCACTGAATTCAACACGGTTAAAAATTGCTGATTTGTCCAAGTTGGAAAATGTATGCTCAACATTATGAAGATCTGGAGAAGGTTAGAAACTGTATTTTCAATATTCTCTAGATTTGAACATTCAGTAATTTCCATGACATGTACTTCGAATGTGGATCGTTTGTAGATTCTTTTCCAAATAGATTGTCTTTCCCAAATTCATTGTATTTGAGATGCATATGCAATGTATAAAGAGGCGCCCTGCGCCCTTTCTTAATTTAGGTTGCAACTCTTCCAAACCTGACTCGTACAAATTTGTCTAATGAGTACCCATAAAAAAATGGTTTGCATAGAGAAAGGAAAAAGACTAGGTAGCAGTCATTTGTGTATACACAAACAGATTCTAAAATAATTGGCCTATTCTAAATTTCTGTTTGTTCAATAATTTTCAAATTTTGTATCGTTTTGGACCACATTTTCTTTTATTAAGAAAATGTTCACATTTTCTCTATTTTGTCATATCCATCTTTTCCTTATGTAAATATCTCAATTCTTCATCTTATCTTCCTTCAACAGATGTTCAGATGTTTTGTTCAGATGTTTGTAACTAACATGATAAGTACTTGTCAAGACTAGTTAACATCAATGATAACATATTGACTGATTTAACCATCTTACATATCATTTCATTGCCCGATGATTTCTAATCACTGATTTTTTAGTTCATTCAGTTGTAGCTCATCAATCTCTCCCTTTGGCATTGATGGCAACACAAGCAATATGAAAATATGCCATGCACATACCAAACATGTATTCTACAACTGTGCAAGTAAATGCTGTAGCTCGGTGAGCTCAAGATTTAATATGTTTAATCACTACAAAACATAACAGCATTACAAGTGCAGACTCTCCCTACAGATTTGATCTTTTCAGTTCTCAGATTCCCTTTGTTCTCAGCAACAAAATATTCAAGTCTCTCCCTTTCTCTCTTCTCTTTCTTTTTGTGTTCTCAGTAACTGATTTTCCATATTCAATTTCTCTCCCTTTGACAGCAATGCCAAAAAAAATAAAATACAAATAGCTCCATCAGCCAATTAAATTTCTGTTGTTCGGTTCATATCAGGTACCTTCAGTGTATAGATAAACATGTGTCTTGTTCTAGTTCCTTCAATCTCACATAACCTTAGACAAAGTCCAAAGTGTGAACACTATGCAGCAACATGAATGATCTTATGATAGGTATAGGTTGATGCAACCTCCAAATCACCTTAGTGATCAGTAGACAGGGGACAAACCCCAAGTCTAGTACTCAAATATTCAAATATGTCCTTCGGTAATGGTTTAGTAAAGATATCAGCAAGTTGTTCCTTTGATGTTACAAATTCTAATTTCACCTGCTTCTCTTGTACTTGCTCCCTCAAGTAGTGATACTTAATCGATATATGCTTTGTCTTAGAATGCATCACAGGATTCTTAGAAATATTAATAGCACTGGTGTTGTCACAATATATAATCACAGGGTCAGTGATTACCTCATTCCTTCCAACACTTGTCTAATCCAAGCTATATTTGAACAATTTGCAGCTGCAACAACATACTCTGCTTCAGCAGTAAATTGAGAAATGCATGCTTGCTTCTTGCTAATCCAAGTCACAAGCCTTTCCCCTAAAAAGAATGCTCCACTAGTTGTGCTCTTCCGATCATCTATGTTTCCAACCCAATCTGCATCGGTGTAAACTCTAAGTTCAAACTTGCCTTCAAATGTGTACCATGATCCATAGTCCTTTGTTTTCTTCAAGTATCTCAAGATTCTCTTTACTGCAACCATATGTGAATATTTAGGATTGGTAGAAAATCTTGCCACAATCCCCACTGCATGTGCAATATGAAGCCTACTATGTACTACATACATCAGTTTACCAATCATGGATCGGTACAGAGTCTGATTTACTTTGGTAGATTCATCATCTTTTGTTAATTTGCAACCAGTCACCATCGGTGTCCTTACTGGTTTAACATCTTCCATGCCAAAAGTTTTCAATACCTCCTTAATATATTTTGATTGAATGAAAAAATTTTCATTTTTTTGTTGTATAATTTACAAACCTAGAAAGAATTTAATCTCTTCAAACATAGATATCTCAAATTCCTTTCTCATGTCATCAACAAAAGATTTGCAAATCAGATCTTGTCCTCCAAAGATTATATCATCAACAAATATTTCAGTAATCAATATATTATCATCAGATCCTCCTTTCATGTACAAATTGCTGTTTTCACTAGTTCTTACAAAATCAATACTTATAAGGTAAACATGTAGTCTTTCATAACATGCTCTCGGTGCTTGCTTTAGTCCATATAAAGCTTTATGTAGTCTACATACCACGTTTTTCTGATTCTGATCAACAAACCTTTTTGGTTGTTCTATGTAGACCTCCTCTTCTAGAATTTCATTCTGCTATGGTGTTCTAAGTGCAGAAACCTGTCTTTTGATTCCATGCTCATTACAATAGTTAGTGAATTTATCAGAAACAAACTCACCTCTTCTATCGGACCTTAAGCATTTCAATTCTTTTCCAGTTTCTTTTTCAGCTTTAGCCTTATACCATTTAAACATTTTAAATGTCTTAGACTTTTCTTTCAAAAACATAATAGTCATCAATCTAGTATAGTCATCAGCAAATAGAATAAAGTATCTATCACCATAGTAACTTTGAGTTCTCATGGGACCACATAAGTCGGTGGGAACAAGCTCCAAGATACCTTTAGATGAGTAGTCCTTACTTTTAAAATTGGATTTTGTCATCTTTCCTTTCTGACATTGTTGGCACAAAGCATGATTAGGTTTGGTTAGACTAGGCAACCCTCTAACCTTTTTCTTTCTACTGATCTTAATCATGTTATCAAAATTTAAATGGCATAACCTCTTATGCCATAGCCAAGCATCTTCATTTTTCACTAGCAAGCAATACGTATTAGCATTGTCAAGATAAAACAGATTACCATTTGATTGTCCTCCTTTTTCGACAAGCTTTCCATTTCCATAAAAAAATCTGACCACCTTGTTCTCGAATGCAACTCGGTGACTTGAGTTATTCAGCTGTGCAACACTCAATAGATTGTAATTAAGTCCTTTTACCCAGTATGTATTGTCACATCTAATTCTGTCATTCAACAAATAGATCCTTTTCCTTTAACCATGCAAGGTGTATCATTACCCATTTTTATTGAACCTCCATTATAATGCTCAAGATGATCAAACTTATCTTCATCACCAGTCATGTGATGTGTATAGCCACTATTAATGATCCAAGTATCATTCTTACTAACTTTAGATATAAGTGTTGTTTCTACATACCTTTCATTCTCTTTTGAATCCTCTTTCATTGCAACAAATACCACCTCCATATCATCATTTGTGTTGGTATCGATGTCATCTTCTTCTACAAGGTAACAAGCCTTTTTGTCTTTATCTTTGTGGTCTTGGTTGTCTCTGTTGTAGTGTTGGTAGCCACTATTGTTTCTTCTTCCATACTTCCCATCACCAAATCGATCTTTATCTTTGTCATCCTCTTTCCTGTTAGGACATCTTGTAGCAATATGACCAACTTCTTTATAATTAAAACAAGCTAAAGGTAACTTTCCTTTATACCTTCTTTTACCTCTTTGTAGTCTCCGGGCCATTAGTGCTTCAAGCTCGTCAAGCTCATCATCAATATTACTATCACTTTCATTCTTTATATGATGCTTACTACTAGATTTACCAATCTTAAGAGAAGACATGAAAGCATACTCAACACTAGGTACAACACTATTATCATAGTTGTTCAGCTCAAAAGTTGTTAACTTTCCAATCAGACTATCAAGAGTAAGAGTGCTTCCAGGTGCAGACCTCATTTCATGAATATCAGATATTCTGATTGCATATATAGGCAACAAGGTTCTCAATATCTTACTTACCACTGTATCCTCAGATATAATACCACCAGCTCCTCGAATAGCATTGACTACCTCTTTGATTCAGTTTGTGTACTGTGTGATATTCTCTCCTTTCATTTTCATATCATCAAATCTGCCTCTCAAGCTTTCATCTCTGGCTCTCATCACATTTACATCACCACCATAGACTAGGGCAAGTTTATCCCACATTTGCTTTGCTGTAGTGCAATCCTTGACATCTTCAAATTCAACATCAGATAGAGCAGCAAGCAAATGTTATGTAATATTACTATGTGGTCAACAAGATAACAATGTACATTCTTTGAATGACATAGGGCAGAATTCAAGATGGTTAAGTCCACTTGGTTAAGAGATTTTTTTGAATCAAGGGTTAAACTGATACAGTATGATCTGATTCAAATATAACTTCAATTTGTAGATAATCAGATCTATGCTAAGCCCATAAACAATCCTCTGATCATTAATCAATTTCATTTCATCAATACTCCAACTTACTTTCACTTGGTAAGTGTTCTCTGACGCTTGATAAGCTCTGCAACTCGGTTCTTCAATAACCAGTTTGATCAGGCATGCATGAATAGTCTTCACGTGAATTCTCTACAGTCTTCTTCCTTCGGCATAGTTTCAACAATGAAACTTATGTCTCTTAAATAGACAAGTAAACCGTTTTCATTTCATCCATTAGATTTTTTCGCTCCATCTCCTTCATCCATTTTGCCTCTTAAACCTTCCTTAGCAAATGTGTCATTAACATGTTTCAATCTTATCCATTAGATCTTCTCCGAATTTTGTCAGCCGTGGATCTCATAGCAAACTTTATCCTTAATCTTCGAAATCATAACAATTTCCAGCTCATCAAATTTTGTCGGCTGTTCTTAGAATTTAATACTTTCATCCATACTCGGTTAATATAAAATTGCGTCGATGATAACTAGTTAAACTAGCTCAGTTAATATTGTCACTCAGTGTACACAACACTGTCTTGGTGTATACATAAATCTTCAATTACCGACCAAATTGATTTGTTCAATTTCATTTTTCTTCTCCATAATAGATTAATGCAACATAATAAAATCAACAGTATGAAGCCATAGACTCATCAATAAGTTACCCAATGTTTTCCTTATCCTTATTTGTCATATCCATCTTTTCCTTATATAGATATCTCAATTTTTCATCTTATCTTCCTTCAATAGATGTTCAGATGTTTGTAGCTAACATGATAAGTATTTGTCAAGACTAGTTGACATCAATGACAACATATTGACTGATTTAACCATCTTACATACCATTTCATTGTTCGACGATCTCTAATCACTGATTCTTCAGTTCATTCAATTGCTCAATCAATTGTAGCTCATTAGTTTCATCACACTCTTTGTAATTATGATGTTGGACTATAAAATTATTGACGAGTATCCTAAATTTGTTGGATGAAGCACTATAATTTATCCACTTTCCATTCTTGTATATATGTCTTGGATGTTAATAGTGTGTAGCAGGAGATTGTAATAGGCACTATTAAATGTAATTCTAGACATGTTTGGAAATGACCATGCCTTTTATAAATACAAAGAGCTTTATTATAGGCATGCTAAATGTATGGAATAGTGTCATCCCAAGTGCATGAGTGCGTACCTACATTGTTGTGAATGTGTAGGAGGTAAACCAAAATGTGACTAACGACTTCTCTTTGATTTTTTGTCTATATATGGATGGATGGTTATAGAGTGGTCCAATTATGTGTCCAAAATGGTTGAGATGGTAAAAAACAATGTCATCAAATCATGGATCATAATATAAAATAATGGATGTTGGAAGCCAAAAATAAATCTATACATGATTGAACAAGATGCGTGCAATGTTTAATATTATGATGTTCTTTTTATAGGCAACCATGACAACCATTTTGATGTACCTATCAACCATAATGAACACTACATTTAATCCCTTGGTGGTTAGGGCATCTTGGAGCGAGTTGAGTTATTGATTTCTATTGAAACATGTTGAATGATACAATGATAATATTAACAATTTTGTGTTTCAATCTAATTGAAAATGTGATCAATTACAATAACCTAGCTTAGATTATTTTGAGGATTTAAACCATAGTATAAAAACTCTAATCTAGTAAATTGGATTTTCTCTTTATTATTTTTGTATTTATTGATACCAAGATTCAAATCAACTTTAGAAGAATGCAAGGCAAATTATAGAGCATCTATCATATAAATAAGGTTTGTAATACATTGACCTAGCTCTGAAAGCTAGATTTTATTTTTTAAAAAGAGGGGTAAACATTTATTAATTAGCAAAGAAAATTACAATCAAAAGCCAAGATAGCTAGGTGATTACTATTAGTGTCCTTCCACCAAGTGGAATTTCCTTTATGATGTGAGAGAGAACAATTTGAGGCCAAGTGATTTGTAGAGGAGCACTAACAACATTGAAAGGGGAGTCCCTCATAATCCAACAACTCAATCCACTCCCTATCCTCAACCATGAGAATCACATGCCCAAGAGGAGGTATGGAGATGCCAATATCAACCAAAAGTGCATGCAAAAGTAGAAAGACCCATTAAGAAGGTGGTATCTTCCAGCTTCAAGAATCAAGTGATAGAGTTGCCAATGGCCTTAAAATGAGAATTCTCCAAAAAATGAAGGGGACAATTTGGAAGATGAAACCACACTAGATGCACACTGAGTAGTTTAGTAAGAAGTTTTAAGGAGACTCTCCAAGGATTGACTGAGAGAGAGTAAACACCCCAAGCCCACAACTTGCTCAACACCAAATCATAGTCAACAAGAAAAAAAAAGAAGCAATAAAAATTGATTAGCATAAGGGAAAATCTCAATGTTACCAATAACTAAGGGCTTCCAAGAATCAATCACCCATCAATAACGATATGGTAAAGAAGGCTAAAGGCCAAAAAATCTATAAACCAACCTGCCATGCTAGTATAAGTTTACATTATCCATCATATCGTGGCCACAACCACAATAGGGGAGGTCTTGGTGTTAAAGTTTGTAGTTGCAGGAGATATTTTTTCCTCACCTACAATGACTTCTCCAATGTATGTATGTGATGACTATTGTTTGTGATGTCTAATCCTTCCTTATGGTTAGGTAACATAAGACCGTGAAGAGTCCTTGACCACATATGTAATATCTTTATCGTGCATACCTATAACAACTAGTTAATTTCTCTCTTTGTATCTTGTTCAAATTTAATTGAAGGCGGTGGCTCTCTTGTGGGTTGTGTTTATTCTTCCAGAATTTGTTCTTATTCTCTATTGCTGGACAAACTCTTTGTATTGTCTGAGCGGTTCATATCCTTTATTGTCTAGAAAATTCATTTTCTTATTCCATTAGATGTTGTAGCAGCTTGAGAAACCATTCTTGGCTTTTGGTATTTTTCCATAAGTAGGAACACATTAATTTATTGCTATTGTGACGTATTACTTCTATGAGAAGGCACGTGGATATTAATTGAAACCGTTTGAAGTTTAACACCCCAAAATACATCAAAGGGGGGTGGACAAAGAATAAAATTATGAGTACTGATTTATGTGTAAATTAATATCATTCAATGGATAAAACTCTTCAGACAAGAGGCATGAGTTGACAAAGATAGCGCTGGTGTTTGGTGGCATGATGCTGTTATTAAGACAATGCTAAATTGATCAACAATAAAGAGATAAGTATTTTATGATTATACCATTGAATATTATCATGAATTTTTTGTAGTTAATTAATGCAATAACATAGGGAATAGTGAATCATGTATGCTTCTAGCATTAGTCTAAATATTTCTCCTTGGGACATAGGTTGAGTCTATTACTAATCTCTCTAAAAGTATTTCCAGGATGGATCGAGAAGCAATGAGATGAGGAATTCAAGGAAGTAAGAGTTTTATGCATCTTGTAAGAAATTCATGAGGAAATTGTTTGCAGCCATGTGACTGAGTTGATGGCACACAACTTCATTGAAGAGGAAGAACCTATATAGATTGTCTTTGCATTAAGTTTCTTCAAAGAGGAAGAAACGACATTTGGAGGGATTTAAATTCTGAGAACTCAAGGAAACGTATGAAAGGGTTAATGCAC
Source organism: Chamaecyparis obtusa (assembly GCA_027943335.1). Lineage (NCBI taxonomy): Eukaryota > Viridiplantae > Streptophyta > Pinopsida > Cupressales > Cupressaceae > Chamaecyparis > Chamaecyparis obtusa. The sequence goes on along the minus strand of BSBK01000238.1, from coordinate 440,083 downwards.
TAGAGATGAACTTGAGACTGGAGAATATTTATCATATAAAGGAAAATCTTGATGAGATGAAGAGGGAGGACTTCTTTAGGGTCAATAAGATTCAGAGGGAGATTTTTCGATAGAGGGAGAGTACCATGTCCTTTGTAGAGGACCAACAAGCTCAAGAAGTAGTGTAGCCTCAAAAGCTCATTGTTTGGTCAAACATTGGATCCAATTTTAATTATTATGAGAATCAAAGATGTGAGAATGCTGCCCTTGTTGAGAGGGCATCTGTGCCGAGAAGGAGTCTCAGCATTCATTCGTTCTTATTATTAGCTATTTTATTTTTCTCTAAGATAGAGAAGTTTGAGGTGAAAGCCCTTGTAATGCATTTTTCTTTGAGATAGAGAAATTTGAGGTGAAAGCCCTTGTAATGCATTTTTCTTTGAGATGAAGAAATTTGAGATGAACTCCCTTGTTTATCTTTCCACTCATGGGACCATAGTGGATTTTATGTTGAGAGACTCCATGACAACATCACGTTGAGTGACTCCATGATGAGATCTTGTGTTTATTTCACACATGGGAGTAGCCATGGTGAACATCATGTTGAGTGACTCCATGATGCTATCATGTTGAGAGACTCCGTGATAAAATTTTGATTTTCTTCACATTGGGTGTAACCATTGTGACTGTCATATTGAGAGATTCCATGACATGAGAATCTGGAAAATATATCTCCTTTGCTAAGAGGGAGATATTTTTTCCTCATCTACAATGACTTCTTCAGCGTATGTATGCGATGACTATTGCTTGTGATGTCTAATCCTTCCTTATGGTCGGGTAACATAAGACTGTGAAGAGTCCTCCTTGCTCACATATGGAAGATTTGTATTGTGTATACCTATAACAAATAGTTGATTTATCTCTCTTCGTGTCTTGTTCAAATTTAATTGAAGGTGGTGGATCTCTTCTAGGTTGTATTGATTCTTCTAACATTTGTTCTTATTCTCTACTGCTAGACAAACTCTTCGTATTGCCCGAGCAATTCATATCCTTTATTGCTTGGACGATTTAGTTTCTCTTATGGTGACAAAATAACTCGTCAATGAATATGAAAGGTCATCGCTTATTTGTAATGATAGTGTACTCTTTCATTATGCGGGTCTTTAATCTTTGATCACGTCTTCTTGAGTTCCGTTGCTAGCATTGAGGCTGGAGAATCAGTTTGGTCTCGCCTTCTTGAGTTAAATATATATATCTGAGTCGTTATGCTGGAGTATCAATTTTTGATTATTTTTTAAGTCAATTTATTTGTGTGTTCTGCTACTCAAGTTGAGGTAGTAGCATTTTTTGCTGATAGTGTAAGGGTGTGTAGTAGTGTTTTTGTATGCAATTTTATTTATAAAAGATCAATAATTTGTGAGCTGTGAACTTGATCTCTACTACTATTATTCAATAAAGGAGAACTATTTTGTGTGGCTGGGTTGTTCCCTCGAGTAGGTGGGTTTTCCTAGGGTAATCTTGGTGTCCTTATTTTTTCCGTTTATGTTTTGCTTTTTTTTTTTTTTTCCTGGTATACAAACATTAACACTTAGAACAAGAAAGGGGATCAGATTCCCCTTTGGGAGGAAGACAAACAACAAATTTGGAAACACAAGAAAAGCTTCATCCATCAACAAAAGAAAGAGGCTTTGGGTGGATGTAGTTCTCATGGTTGGGGATAGGCCGTGGACTTAGTCATTGGATCATGGGGGTCTCTGCTTTTGATGTAATCGATGCTTATCTATTACTTAGTTAGATACCTATCATTCTATCTCACAATAGTTGGTGGAAGGATGCTAATGGTGATCACCTAACTATCCTAGCATCCAATTTGTCCTCTGATGACTCTTCATAGTATGATGACGATTCCTCGATTCCTCCCATAATTATTTTTTCACCTCCTATTGTTGGTATGACCTCCTCTTGCCTCATGGATCCTATTCCAATTCTTTTTGTTGGTGTTGTGCCCTCTAGCCACACGGACCCTTCTTCTACGATTTCTCTTATTTTGCTCCAATCTTTGATAGATGATGCATGCTGCCTCATTAGCACTCCACTCCTTGCATTGATAGTCTCACTAAGGGGATTTCCCCACTTGCTCCCCCTTTTGATGTTGTTCCTAATGATAATATTTCCTCAACTATTGTTCATCGACAAAGGAAAGATCAATCTTCTTCCTCTTTCTAAACTCTTTCCAAAGTTGTGTGTGAATTTTGTACCCACCCTTGATGTGGTTTACTAGGTGTTCTTCTTATGTGTCATAAGTGTTATGTTCTAGCTTTTTCTATCAATTATCTATTTTTTACCACTTGCAAGTAACCTTTTTGACTTATCTTTGTAAAGGGTCAGCACCCTGTTTTGCTACTTTTATAATAAAAAAGGAAGAAAATTAAAAAGCAAGCATTGCGAACAATTACAATAGTAGACATCAAAGCCAAGAAAACCAAGAAAGACTAACAAAAAATTAAAGCTCTCACATAACTCCCAAATTACTTCTCAAGGCTTCCATAACAAGCTCTCATATGTCTATAGTACTCAATAGATGGGTGTCCCATTGCTTGAAATCCCACCCACCCATATGCTCAGAGGCCCATTTTACCAAACAATCAAAAACTCTATTCCATTCTCGTAGAATGCGATAGTAGTTAATATAGTCTAAAAATATGCACAACTATACAATCTGATTGACCGTTGAGGCCAATTGCTAGTTCTTTCCATCTATCTGTCTCTCATTCAACACATCCACCATAACTTGCAAATTTGATTTATAGATGACCCTTAACCATCTAAGGACATAAAATCCCTCCATAGCATACAAAATAGAAAGGGCTTCCATAAGGTTATTAGTATGGTGCCTTTTATAACTAGAAAATATGAAATGAATAATTCTAGAGTTATCTCTACCAAATCCTATAATTCTAGCATGTCTTAGGTTCCCCCTAGAAGATCTATCTATATTTATCTTCAATAAATCATGAGGGGGCATCCAACAACCATCCTAACAAATCTTATTCTTAGCCTATATAGCAACCTTAGAAGGGGTATGTATCTTCTTGCAACCCTCCAAGCTCAAATTATGGATGATAGCCAAACCACTTGGATCCATACTACCAACCAAATCACATTTTGTTGATAAAATTTCCTGCAAATCACTAGTAATTTGTATTGAAAGTTGATGAATCATAAACTTATTCCCTTGGAAGATCCTTTTGTTCCTCTCCAAGCAAAGTTTCCAAAAATTAAATGAAGGGCCAATGCTCCAAGTGATGTGGAGAAAATGATTCAAAGATGGGGGAAACCCCAACATATTCCAGAACTCAACTAATAGGTACGCATGGAAATAGGCCTTGTTCAAAATCCTCTACTAGCAATGCCATATTGCCTTTGAGATGGGGCACATGAAGAAAATATGTGAAAAAATTTCTATACTACTATTGCACAAGACACACATAAAGGGGCCCTAAAATACTCCTTTTATCAAATAATCCTAGGCAAGGCATCTATTTTGAACAACCAAACACAAAATAAATTCCACTTAGGCTAGGAAAATCTAGATTTCATTTGAAGCCAATAAAAGTGAATAAATTTTGAGCCTTAATTAATATTATTGATATTTGAAAAAATCTTAGATAATAATATAACAACAATAATTATAAAAAAATAACTCCTGTGCTCAAACCAACAACAAATTATAGCTTATACAAAGACAATGCAAGAACTACCTTTACCCTAATCTAAGAAATCCAATAATTACTATTCATGATTTACCTAAAACACAAGTTACTCAAATTTCCAATTGGTTCCATAATGAAGATAATTTGTAAACATTGACTTCCATTAAATAAAAAAAGAGGCAATACCCAAATGCATCAATAACACCAATACTAACTATAGATACCATGAAAAAGCTACCATGATATATAACTAGTCTCATTGGATGGTTTTTTAGAATGATGAGTAGATCACACACTTTTTCCAACAAGTTAATGAATACAATATAAGTGACCCCCAAAATTAAAGAGGTAATAGTGGAGTAGAGTAGAGACAACCCACCCTTGGTGGTGCTTGGTCTCAACGCCTCACAACTTAATAAAAAATAGGTTTTCTATATCCTATAACCATTAGATAGGCCTAGTTGATGACCAAACATGTGACCTACACTATACCCCAAAAGTCAAACATTGCACCCTTTTTATAGCTTGCACAAATATTGTGTACCACAAGCGAATCAATTTTTTTAGGTTTTAAAATGTTTATGCCCCTTATTGTTGTCAATGTAGGACGATGTAGACTTGCTACAACCTCTATAATATTCTAAAAATATACTAAAAGATGACATGGATGGTACAAGTGCATGGATTGTACAATTATATGGATATGTATGGTTCTTGGATTCATCTTTTATTATTTTATCCATTTCCCAAAAGTGGCCTATTTTTTTAGTAAGTGTATTGAAATATTATACAGGTCTATAGATTCTTGGGTGTTTTGGACTCAATGCTAAGATTTTTTTTTGTCACAAAGGTATCTAAGAAAATCTCACACCCAAAACCTTCATAAAAAAATCCCCCCAAAAATATTCACTTGCTAAATCTTCATCAAACCCTATATGTATAAAAATTGAAGTGTGTAAATACACCTATAACCTTTAAAATGCATTTATTATTTTCATACAAGACCATGGATTCAACTGTGCATAAGAACCTATTCATACCAAGAGTTAATAACTAGGAATATATTTTTCTTTTAACCTAACAATTAGGCTCTAAGGAAAAATAAAAATAAAGTTCATATTTACTAACTTGAAGAGAAAAAAATGTAGAAAGTATTAGAAATAAGGTATAATGTGTCTTCGCTTCCGTTTGCAGATAAGATCTTGGTCAGGATGGGTGTTGAGATTTAAGAAGAAATAACAAAGAATGAATTTTGTTTTGTGAAGTCAGGTTTGATTGGGAGGTTTACGGGCTTTTGAACCAATTTGGGAGATCTTCATAAATGGATTTCAAATCATTGGAGTAGGTTTCTAGAAGATGATGTTGAGATCTATCGAGGAATGCGACGCTTTTTTCTTTCTTTGTAACACCCCGTCCGGGAACCTAAGATAAATTAACCTAACATGATACTAAGTTGGTGAAATATATATATATATATATATATATATATATATATATATATATATATATATATATATATATATATATATATATATATATATATATATATATATATTGTTAAACAATACAAATGCGAAAGAAAGTACAAAAAGAGTTAAGACATTATAATAAAGTGCATAACTAAGTTAACAATCCCAAAAGTTCCAAGACGTAGTGTTACTTTTATAATGTTAACTAAACTACTAAATACAACCATAAAGTAAACTTCAACATACAAATATATTGCAAGATACATCATCATATTAATGTAAGAAAATATATAAATAATACAACATGGTATAAAATATAAAACATCTTCCACTGTACAAGTCACATGGATCACAATAATGAATCAAGTCACAATACATAACATCTCCTAAAAGGATGTCTCATACATGATATTATACAAAGTACACATCTCAAGTTAACAATGAGAATGTCTCCAAAAATCAGCAAGAAGATGGTAAAAATAACAACTATCATCCAAGCACATGAACACGAATGTCAGATATCAATGGTAAATAGAATCACTACCACTTGACTATGTGGAACCTTGAGGTCCACCCCACCATTCCGAGGCGATAAACACCAGGCCCACTCAAATGGATACATAAAAGAAAGAAAAGATAATGCAAAGGTACAAGGACACAAAGTATACATGGTCATCAAATGGATATGATTAAGACACATTGCTACCACAGTAACACACTACTAGAGGAATCCGACACTTGTAGGAAACTAGGATACATATAGGGAAGTGTCATCACATACGTCTACCCCTTGGAGTGATCTCATTGGACTTTGACCTCCAAGTGTGATCATATGTAGAACCAAAAATCCTTTCATGAAGACAAGGAAACCAATCATGCTATATCCTTATGCCCCTTGGGGGGACAAGCATAATTTCCCACTACCATCCTTAGCCTGTACTAGCACTCAACGCATGGGCAAGGCATACTATTTTTTTTCTAATAATTAACCTGGTAATTTTATTAAGTTAATTAAAATGAGTTACCTTGGTCAACCACTTGCGGGCCCCGGTCTCCATTGTAAGCCACTTCCCTCCTACGTATCTAGATAACCTACCCTAGGCACAAGATCAAATAAGAATCATACTGATAGAATATTTTTCAAACCTAGTTCCTTCACGTAAAAAAAATATGTTGGTTCTCAAATAACCATAACATCATAAAAGTACTCTCAAGAATGATCAAATATGAACACAACTCTAAAACACGGTTTAGTAATAAGATAAAACAGATAACATCTTATAGGCATAATGTAACCAAAATATATATGCAAAATAAAATACTTCCCAAGCCTCTGGTATGTCCAACATATAGCCAACTTAATGCTACCCACGATGACAAATATCATAGTCAATAACACCAAAGAAAACACATTATCAACACTTAAATATTTTCCCACATTATAACTAAACTTAATTATGATTACCCCTACATATTAAATAAGTTAAATAAATGATAATTTTTTTTAAAGAGATTGATGCATGGAAATAAGCACTTTATTATTATTATTATTTTTATAAGGCTAATCAATGTAGATCTAGAGTTAAGTTAGTAAGATCGGGACAAAAGAATGGTAATTATTTCAAATGTGGTTAGACCGGTCATTGTGCTAATGCTTGAAAATATTTTGATTCTCTAGTAAAGTTTGTAAATATGTGTGTGTGTGTGTGTGTGTGAGAGAGAGAGAGAGAGAGAGAGAGAGAGAGAGAGAGAGAGAGAGAGAGAGAGAGAGTATTTTTGAAAATAACAATAGCCAAAAGAAAGGGGATGACCCATTACAAAAACAAGGCCCACCAATAGGTTAATAGGCCATAAACAACACATTGTCAGCACAAAAGGTGATGACAAGAAAAAAACAAAACAAAAAAAGCACAAAGGCTTTTGCACACAAATATTGGGCCAAAATCACACTGTAAGAGAGGAGGGGCGAGAGTTGTCGCTGGACAACCATCTAGGCAATACTATCTTTAGGATCCCTGGCGAAAGATGTTCCCCCAGAGTAGCCATGAGAACCTCGGTCACATTGCAGTGGGGGCTGAGAAGCATTAGTAGAAACAAGATGCAAAGTAGTGGAAGAGGGAGCGGATATGTCCCCTTGGCTTGAGGACAAAGCATTATAACGAGGAACAACAACAAGGGTTGCATCAGGGACAAGACGTGGAGCATACTTAGAATTTTGGACACGATCTGTTTCAACAAGAATGTCTACAGGGGCATCAATTTTTTCAGTAGTCTATGAATCCTCAGAGGACTCACAGAGGGAGTCAACAACACAAACTGTTAGGTGATCATTATTTGCAGCCTTCCACCAAGTAGCAACACCATTGCATCATAGAAGAGAATAATCCATGGCCATGTGACCAGTAGAAAAGAAACAAAGACAACAGAAAGGGAGGCCCTCATAATCAAGTAGTTGGGTATATAATTATATTAATTTAATATTTTAATCAAGGGAAAAAATACAATAATTTTGAGGAAACCCTAATTGGGAAAGAAAACACATGCAAATACTCCAAAATAAATTGATTTTCTTTAATTCTTTCAACAACATGTTGGAAACTTGGTTAAATATTAATTTTTTAAGAGAACCCCTATATAGATTTTCTTCCAAAAACCTCTCTAATCAAACATATTCTCCCAAAATATATTTTCCAAAAATACCCAACAAATACACATGAATTCTATGCAAACATGAAGAAGAAAAATATTCTAATAGAAAACTTCAAAGGTTTAAAAAACCCTATCTTGAATCAACAAATTGAAAATGAATATGAAGAAGACCAAATCGAAACCAAAAACTCCAAAGCTTTAACACAATTCTTTTAAAGTAACTCTTTAGTCAATTGTGCATAGAATATGAATTTTTGATTTAATATTAATTAAATATTTAATTATTATATTTAGACTTAATAATTAAATTATTTAATACATATAGGTATTTAATTAGTATTTAATAATTAAATAACCATATATTAATATTTTAGCATTTTAAAAAAGGTATGATTATTTATCTTTTCTAATTAACCTTAATTAATCCCTTTTTACCCATCACAAGACCAAAAACCAACAACGACCTACAGTAATGCATGCATAATGAAAAACCAACTTAAACCAAAAAGCAACATTCACAAACATACTCAAATAGGGTTCACGACTTCATGTCACCATGACGGATTCAGCTAGGGTAGTCAATTAGATAGTTGTCCTCTCATAGGAATGTAGGTTTAGGATAATTTTTTTGACCTAAATGTTACTTCTCCTCTTTGACCATTGAGATATGTGTAAGGACACACTCACTCTTGCCAATTCGGGGAAGACGATGCACGATACTTGCAAACTTGCATCACAAAGCCAAACATATACATGCATATATATAACAAGAAATGGTAGGGATCGGTACATCATGTAGATCTTGCATGGAAGTAACTATGACTCCATCCGTCACCAAATAGGCACATCAACTAGAAGTATAAAACATACACAATATCCACGTAAATGCATAAACGGGGCCAGTAGGTTAGCAAAACTATAAATATACATAACATCATAGTATGAAGATAATCATCATCATCTATCTATCAACATAATATAACACAATATTCAATGTCTCATAATATATCAAATCATGAAGTAATGTCATACATTCAAGTATCACCAAATATATCTGAGTCAACCAACACACACATGAAAAGTGGCCTAAAAGAGTTTGGCATCATAAACTGAAATAGTAGTAGACGGGTGGGTATGACACCCCCCTAAAATTAGGCTTACTCGTGGAAGTCTAAAAACAAATAGGGATATAAGTCCCTCAACTCAAAGCAACCTACTATCTCATAAAAAAATACAGACATAAATGTGTAGTCACAAAAAAATGGTTTGAAATATACAAGAGTTATGTGTCTATATTTTGGTTTCAAGTTTAATAACAAGACACCTAATGAGTGTACAAATTATTAGAGTTTCTAGTGTAGAAACTCGGGCTCTAATACTAGATGTAATACCCTGTTCGGTAACCCAAGAGAAATTAACCTAACATGATACTTAGTTGATGAAATAATTTTTTTTTAAAATGTTAAACAATTATACTAAAGTGTATAAGTTAGTTAACAATCCCAAAAGTTCTAAGATGTAGTGTTACTTTTATAATGTTAACTAAACTACTAATCACAAGATACATCATCATATTAAAGTAAGCAAAGATACAACTAATACAACATGGTATACAATACAAAACATCTTCCATTGCACAAGTCGTAGGGATCACACTAATAAATCAAGTCACAATACATAACATCTCCTAAAAGAATGTCTCATACATGATAGAATATAAGGTACACATCTCAAGGTAACAATGAGAAAGTCTCCAAAAATGAACAAGAAGATGGTAACAACAACAAGGATGATCTAGAAACATGAACATAAACATCGGATCTCAAAGTTAAATAGAATCACTTCCACCTGACCATGTGGAACCTTAAGGTCCACCTCACCGTGTTGAGGAAATAAAAATTAGGCCCACTCAAATAGATACATAAAAGAAAGAAAGGCTAATGAAAAGGTACAAGGACTCAAAGGCATACATGGTCATCAAATGGATATGATCAAGACACAATGCTACCACAACACCACACACTACTAGAGGCACCAAACACTCATAAGAAACTAGGATACATATAGGGAAGTGTCATCACATACATCTACCGTTTGGGGAAATCTTAGTGGACTCCGACCCCCAAGTGTGATCATATGAAAAACTAAAAATCCTTTTGCGAAGACAAGGAAAGCAATAATGCTAGATCCTTAAGCCCCTTCGATGGACAAGTATCATCTCCCACTCCTATCCTTAGCTTGTACTAGTATTCAAGGCATGGGTGAGGCACACTGTTGCCTTGCTAATAATTAACCTAGTAATTGTATTAAGTTATCACTTATTAATTTACTTACAATGAGTTACCTTGGTCAACCACTTATGGGTCCCAGTCTCCATTATAAGTCACTTCCCTCCTACATATATAGATAACCTACCCTAGGCTCAAGATAAAATAAGCATCATATTGATAGAACATTTTTCAAATCTGGTTCCTTCACATAACAAAAACATACTGGTTCTCAAATATCCATAACATCATAAAAGTACTCTCAAGAATGATCAAATATGAACACAACTCTAAAACAAGGTCAGGAAATAAGATAAAAAAGATAACATCTCATAGAAATAATGCAACCAAAACATATGTGCAAAATACTTCCCAAGCCTCTAGTATGCCCAACCTATAGCCGACTTAATGCTACCCATGATGACAAATAACATAGTCAAGAACATTAAAGAAAACACATCATCAACACTTAATTATTTTTCCAAATTATAAGTAAACTTAATTATAATTACCCCTACATATTAAATAAGTTAAATAAATAAATTTTTTTAAAGTGATAGGTGCATGGAAAGAAGCACTTTAATTTAAATACACACACACACACACACACACCGCATGTAAAGAAACACTTTTAAATTTTAAATTTTTAATAAATATATATTTTTAAAATATTTTATTTTTTAAAAAGAAACATGCATGTATTTATTTTTACATGTCTATGTACTTTTAAAACATGCATGTATACATATATTTATTTTTTCTAACATGCATATATATCTTTTAACATGCATGTATACTTTATATATATATTACATGTATATATATATATATATATATTTATTTACATGCATATATATATTTTTAAAATGCATATATGTATATTTATTTACACGCATATATATATTTTTAACATGCATATCTATATTTTTAACATACAAATAATATAAAAGTAATTAAGCATATAATTTTTCTAACATACATATATATTTTTCTTAGACATGTAGATCTTTACTAATTACATGCATATTTTCTTTTCTTTTAAAAATATGCAAGTATATAATTATAATAATTTTATATTTTAATCAAGGGGAAAATATAATGATTTTTAGGAAACCCTAATTTGGAAAGAAAACACATGTAAATACTCCTAAATAAATTGATTTTCCTTATTTCTTTCAACAACATGGAATGTCAAATTCAGAAACATGGTTAGATATTAAATCTTTAAGAGAACCCCTATACAGTTTTTCTTCCAAAAATTTCTCTAATCAAACATAATCTCCCAAAATATATTTTCCAAAAACACTCAACAAATACACACGAATTCTATGTGAACACAAAGAAGACATAGATTCTAATCAAAAACTTCAAAGGTTTAACAAACCCTACCTTGAATCAACAAATTGAAAACAAAAATGAAGAAGACCAAATAAATGCCAAAAACTCCAATCCTTTAACACAATTCTTTAAACCCCAAAAGTCACCAAAAGATTCCTTCAACCTGATTGAATAATCTCCCCAAATGACCTCATAGATCTATAATATAGAAAACCTAGAAAGCTAGGGTTTGAATGCCATCAGGTAACATTGAGGGTGAAATTATTGGCAAAATGGTCTGCGCTCCCCTCAGGATTTGTGACAAATGACTAACCTCCTCCTGTGGATTCTATAAGTCTAGTGGTTGTATCAAACATTGATTCATGAAAAGGGACTAACTGCCTCATGTGGATCCTATAAGTATAGTGGTTGTATTGGGCATTGATAGGTTGATCTTTTGGTGCAACGACAACTGCTAGTTGTAACTAGTGGTATCAGAGATTTTTCATAGGTTCAAATCCCCTTGGGTAATACCGAGGGGGAGATTTTATGTAAAATGGTCAACGCTCCCCTCAAGATTCATGACAAGGGACCAACTGCATCCTATGGATTCTATAAGTCTAGTGGTAGTATTAGGAATTGATAGGTTGATCTTTTGGTGTAACGACAAACACTAGTTGTTGTAATCAACCAAAAATGGTCTAGTAAAACCTTGAGCTCCACTCTAGCATTAAACATTTAATTACTAGATTTTATCTTATGCTTAATCAATCTTATCTCTTGATCAAATCATCACTTTATCTTTTATTTGATGATATCCTAAAGTTTGACCACTTTATCCTAAGATTTATTTGATTAAAAGAACATGTCCCCTTTTAATTAAATAAAATCCACTTTATCTTATGCGTGCACATTAAAAAGGAATTTCTTAATTTGAAAAAAGAGAAAAATACAAAAAGTGGAATCTCTTTTGCCTCTTAATCCTCACCACTCATTTCTACCTAACCATTCTCATCCATTTGATTTTTCCTCTTGAGAATCTTGTTCCCTAAAGTCAAAATGGGGATTATCCTATTGGAAATTACAATTGAAACAATTATTATATTGCCATTGATGTCAAACCTTAACTGGTAAGACAATTTCTATCTAGGAGAGTACCATATCTTTTGATTGATGAAGAGGATTTGAAAATAGGAGATAACAAGAGGACCTAAGGAAAGGTTGAGTTATGTGATACTTCAATGGGTACTTGATTAGTTGGCACATTGGTAAGATAATGTGTTGTTTATCTTTAACACCAAGTGAAGAAGGAAGACTAGAAATATATGCTTAATCGAGTGCCAGTATATGCTGAGTAAATATAGTGTCGACTGAACATAAGTAATTGCTGAGTGACAATTAATAACTGAGAAAAGATAGTGTTTGCCGAGAAGGAAAGTTTTAGTGATGATCAAGTGATCCAGTAATGACTGAAGAGATGAACACAATATTGACCAAGTGTCTATAATTTACATTTTGAGAAAGAATTGAGAATCCTAGCCGACATAGTTGAATTCTTGGGATATGTAAAATGTGTTGACATTATTAATGAATGGTATGGAGCATTTAATGCATGGAAAATCATTTTATTATGGATTCAAAGAGAAGCTTGGAGATGTATCTAGAAGGAAAAGAGGAAGAACAAAATGATGAAAGGATTTGATGAATCTGACCTAAACCTAAGATCTACGAAAGAGATTAAGAGGAAAAAGATTAATCTACCTAATCAAGGAGGTATAAGGAAGAAATAATTGTGAGGTTACAGTATGAGATGAAGAGGTTGATGTTATTGACTAATGGATCTAAGAAGAAGGCTGAAGGTGAAGTTGTGAAGAGCTGAACAGAGTTGTGGTGATTGCTTGAAGAGAATTTTGAGAAAATCAGAGATGGAGATGGAGATGGAAATGAAGGTCAGTTAGTAAATCAACATATGTGCAAAGTGGATCTGTATTTGCAAAGTGAGTTGTATATTTTCAGATCATAACCTACTGTTACTTTCTAACCATTGTATCAGTCTAAATCCTTTAATCAAGGTTAACTTAACAGTCATTGTGTAAATCCCTTAATCAAGGTGACATTCTGATGGAATGTTCTTAAGTCCTCTAACCAAGCCACTTTTAACAGAGTGTTTAAATCCTTTAACTGAGTCATACCTAACAGTGTGTATGTAAACCTTTAACAGGGTTGGCTTCTCACATAGCTCACTTTAGAAGAGTGAAAATCAATAGCATGTTACAAGTGGTTTTTCCCAAATTAGGTTTCACTATAAATCCTGGTGTTATACTTGTGTGAATGTTATTTGATGTGAATGATGTTGAAAGTTTTATATTCTGCAAGTTAATTACTTTTGGACAGTAGACTGCAAGTTTATGTTATTGATATATGTTATAGAGACCGAATTGAATACTGATTAGGTCTTAGTCTGTTGAAAAGCTAGAAAGTTGAATTGGTACATCTTGACTTAAGGATAACTGATTCACCCCCCTCTCAGTTATTCTAAAATAATTCTAACAATTGGTATCAGATCTGTTGGTGCTTGTAGAGAAAAAGTTTAAGGGTACTTGAAGCTAATGATCAAGATGTACAAAAAGGAGGTACCGAAGTTGAACAAGGAGAACTTCCCTGTATGGTAGAGTTTAATGAAGCTGCACCTAACTGGTATTGGTGATTCAATGAAGTACTATGTTGAAAATGACTATGTAACACTTTCTATACCTTTGAATGCTAAGGAGATGAAAACAAAACAAGAGCACAATCAAGCAATGTTGGAGATTGCATTGGCCCTAATCTATCCTAAATTTGATGACATCAAGGAATTTACTAATGCAAAGAAAATGTGGGATACTCTTGTAGCTATCTATGGTGGAGATACAAATGTTCCGAGAGCCAACTCTGAAATTTTGAGAGGTAAGTTTGATGAAATGAAAATGCAAGAAGGTGGGAATGTTGCTCAGTATTGTGGTAGAATTAAGGAGGTAGTGAAGGCTATCATATGAGCTAATGGAAACATTGATGATGAAAATGTTATCAGTAAAGTATTGAGAACTTTTCTTCCTATCTATACTATTAGAGTTTCTGCAATACAAGAACCAAGATGTAACCTTGGTAATGTCCTAACTTTGGAAAGTCTTGTTGGTAAGCTTACTGCTTTTGAGATTTCTAATTATGATAATTTCACTATTCATAATATTGAATCTGAATTCAAGTCTCAAATGGTTCTTCATAAGTCTAAGAAGGGAAAAGAAAGATCTATGAATAGTGATAGTGATACTTCTGATGATGATCTAGATGATCTTGAGGCACTTATGGCTAGAAGGATATTGAGAGGAAAAGGAAAACTTAAAGGTAAACTTCCTATAATTTTTTTTTCATGTAACAAAGTTGGCCATATTGCAGTAAGATGCCTTGACAGGAATGACAAGGATGAGATAAGGGAAAAAAAATACAAGGACAAAAGAAATGACAGACATCAAAGATGGTACAAAGACTACAAAGACAAAGGTAATACATCTTGTTATATTGCTGAGGAGGAAACTGAAAGTGAAGCTAGTGAATCTGATGAATGTGATATAGAAGTTGTTTATGTTTCTA
Organism: Chamaecyparis obtusa; assembly: GCA_027943335.1. Taxonomy (NCBI): domain Eukaryota; kingdom Viridiplantae; phylum Streptophyta; class Pinopsida; order Cupressales; family Cupressaceae; genus Chamaecyparis; species Chamaecyparis obtusa. Next base: position 425,062 of record BSBK01000238.1, on the reverse strand, counting down.
TGAAAGATGATTCTGATGAAGATGAGAAAACTACACTTATTTCTTATGTGAGTAAAGGTGATAAATGGATTATTGATAGTGGTTTCTCACATCACATGATAGGTGATAAAATTAAGTCTGAAACCTTAGATCATTACAAAGGTAGAAGTGTTAAGTTTGGTAATGATGCACCATGTCCTGTGAAAGGAAAATGATCAATTAGATTGATTGATAAGATCATATGTGATAATGTTTATTATGTTGAAGGTCTTAACTACAATTTGTTGAGTGTGGCACAATTGAATAGTACTGGTTACCAAGTTGAATTTCATCACATAAAGGCTAAAATATTTAATGCCACTGGTGAACTAATTAGAAGTGGAGAACAGACGAGGTAATTTGTTCTATCTAGACCTATTTGAAGAAACATGTTTGTTTTCACAATTTGATGATGTATGGTTATGGCATAAGAGGTTGTGTCATGTGAACTTTGACAATCTGGTAAATATTAGTAAAAAGAAGAAAGTTAGAGGTTTTCCAAGATTGAAGAAACCTGATAATGTGATGTGTAAACAGTGTCAATTGGGAAAAATGACAAAGTCTAGTTTTAAGAGCAATACATATACTTCTGACAACATTTTGGAATTGGTTCATACTGACCTTTGTGGACCTATGGGTGTACAAAGTTATTGTGATGATAAGTATTTCATTTTGTTTGTTGATGACCATTCTAGAATGATGACTGTAATGTTTTTAAAAGAGAAATCTGACGCATTTAAGTTGTTTAAGTGGTATTTGGCAAAAGTTGAAAAAGAAGTAGGTAAAAACTTGAAATGTTTGAGATTTGACAGAGGAGGAGAGTTTATATCAAATGAGTTCAATCTATTTTGCAATGATAGAGAAATAAAGAGACAAATGTCTGCACCTAGAACACCTCCACATAATGGTATACCAGAAAGAAGAAATAGATCAATTATGGATTGTGCTAGAACACTGATGATAGAGAAGAATGTTGCACAAAAGTTCTAGAGAGAAGTTGTAAGTAGAACTGTTTATACCTTGAATCGAGTACAAATAAAAAAAGGTACAAATGCTACACCTTTTGAGTTATGGTATGAATATGAACCTAATGTGAGATATTTAAAAGTCTTTGGAAGTAAATGCTATATATTGAAAGAAAATAGGAATGGAAAACGTGATGCAAAAAGTGATGAAGGCATATTCCTAGGATATTCCACTAAGAGAAAAGCTTATAAATGTTTGAATTCTAACACTAACAAAATTGTGGAAAGTGAAAATGTTAGAGTTGATGAATATGCAGAAAGGAATGAAGTTGAGTGCAAGAAAGAACCTGAAGATTACAAATATTTTGTATACATGGAAAAAGGAGAGGCTAGTAATGCACCTGAATCAGATGTAGAGTCACATAAAGAAATTGCCAAGCATTAGTAGGATGCTACCGAGCAATCAGAAGAAGAAGCAAAGAATCTACAAGATGAACCTGAAGATCCAGAACAAGTAGAAAACAAATATGAATCTACATTGGAACAATATGTAAGAAGACATCATAAGCATAAACAAATCCTTAGAGATAAAGAATCTGGAGTGATGACAAGAAGTAAGTTGAAAGATCATACATGCTTACTATGTGAATTTGAGCCTAAGACAATGAAAAATTCTCTAGAGAATGAAGATTGGATACAAGCCATGAATGAAGAAATATAGAAGATAGAAAAGAACAAAACTTGGACTCTAGTGCTGAGACTAGAAGATAAGAATGTTATTGGAACAAAATGGGTATTCAGAAATAAGCTAAATGAACATGGAGAAGTCACTAGAAACAAAGCTAGATTGGTATGTAAGGGGTATGCAAAAGAAGAAGGTATTGACTATGGGGAGACATTTTACCCAATTGCAAGATTGGAAGGAGTGAGGACTCTACTTGCATATGTAGCCTATAAAGGATTCAAAGTATATCAAACAGATATTAAATCTGCATTTTCGAATGGGATATTGGAAGAATAAGTATACATTGAACAACCTAAAGGATTTGTTGACCTATGCGAGAAGAATATGGTTTGCAAGCTACACAAGGCACTGTATGGATTGAAATAAGCCCCTAGAGCATGGTATGAGAGACTGCATAATTATTTGATAAAGATTGGATTTGCAAGGACTAATGACAACAACAATCTATCTATGAAGACTGAAAAAGGTAAAGGGATTTTGTTATTTGAAATCTTTGTTGATGATATCATATTTGGAGGACAAGATGCCCTATGTCAAAACTTTTCAAATGAGATGCAAATTGAATTTGAAATGTCTATGTTTGGTGAGAAAAATTCTTTGTTGGTTTGCAATTTTATCAAATGAAGAAAGGTATCGATATTACTCAATCTAAATATGTCAAAGAGATACTGAAATTTTTTTGTATGGAAGATTCTAGAATAGTAAGTACAACTATGGCTACTGGACATAAATTATCTAAAACTGATGATACAACTGAAGTGAATCAAACCTTGTATAGATCTATGATTGGAAAGCTACAATATGTTGTCCATAGTAGATCAAATATTTCCTTAGCAATTGGGATTGTGGCAAGATTTTCTGCCAATCCTAAAGAGAGTCACATGATGGCAATGAAAAGGATATTGAGATATCCAAAAGGAACAAAAGACTATGGATTGTATTATAAGAAGAATGACAAGTTTGAATTGAAAGTTTACACTGATGCAGATTGGGAAGGAAATGTTGATGACATAAAGAGTACAAGTGGTGGCACTTTCTCTCTAGGAAAGAGATTAGTCTCTTGGACAAGCAAAAAACAAAACTGCATTTCCCAATCTACATCATAAGCTGAGTATGTAGCAACAACAATAAATTGTTCAAATTTAGTGTGGATCAAGCAATTGTTAAAAGGTATGAAGGAGGAAATCATTGAGCCAGTTGTTATTTTCTGTGATAAAAAAAGTGCTATTAAGATATCAAATAATCTTGTGATCCACACAAAGACTAAGCATATTGCTATCAAGTATCATTACTTGAGAGATTTAGTTCAAGCAAAGAAGTGAGATTGAAATATGTGAATAAAAATGAACAATTAGCATATATATTCACAAAAGAATTACCTAAAGATGCCCATGAATAACTTAGAGGTAAATTAGGGGTGATTCCCTTAACAGAGGCTACCTAGTAACATAGGAGCACTACATCAAATGTGCTAATCAGATTTTCTGATAAATTGATGCAGAAGAGGTCACACTTTAGGAGTTGCCTAGAGTTGTGAGAAGAATAACAAAAGATATTGATCAGTCATAAGCAAGATGATAGAGGGAGCATAAAGTATACAAAGAACTTACATGAAGACATCTACATGGAAAAGATGCAAGTGATAGGTATAAGTGTCTTTGGCATTGTTGTCAAAGAGGGAGAGATTCAATAAAATCAAGAGAGAGATACAACATTGAGGGAGAGATTCAATAAACCTAAAGGAGAGATACAAAAAAGAGTCAGAGGGAGTAATTGAGTAAGTGAATAGGCAAAGAAAAATTTATCCAAGAGAGAGTTGATACTTAGATGTGTTGGATGCGAATCAAAATGAAGCTAAGAATATTAATGAAAATTTGATGCACAAAGATTTTGGAATGTTTGGTAAATCATGTTCATATGGTGTTTCCATCAATGCCAAAGAGGGAGACTGTTGGAAATTACAATTAAAACAATTGTTATATTTCCATTGATGTCAAACCTAAATGGTAAGACAATTTCTATCTAGGAGAGTACCATATCTTTTGATTGATGAAGAGGATTTGAAAAGAGGAGATAACAAGAGGACCTAAGGAAAGGTTGAGTTATGTGATACTTCAATGGGTACTTGATTAGTTGGTACATTGGTAAGATAATATGTTGTTTATCTTTAACACCAAGTGAAGAAGATAGACTAGAAACATAGGCTTAACCGAGTGCTAGTATATGCTGAGTAAATCTAGTGTCGACCGAACATAAAAAATTGCTGAGTGAGTTAATTACCAAGAAAAGATAGTGTTTTATGAGAAGGAAAGTTTTAGCAATGATCGAGTTATCCAGTAATGACCGAGGAGATGAACATAGTATTGATCGAGTGTTAGTAATTTATATTTTGAGAAAGAATTGAGAATCCCAACCGACATAGTTAAATTCTTGGGATATGTAAAATGTGTTGACATTATTAATGAATGGTATGGATAATTTAAGGTATGGTAAATTGTTTTCTTATGGATTCAAAGAGAATCTTGGAAATGTATCTAGAAGGAAAAGGAGAAGAACAAAATGATAGAAGGATTCAATGAATCTGACCTAAACCTAAGATCTATGGAAGAGATTAAGTGACAAAAGATTAATCTACCTAATCAAGGAGGTATAATGATGACCTAATTGTGAGGTTACATTATGAGATGAAGAGGTTGATTTTATTGACTGGTGGATCTAAGAAGAAGACTGAAGGTGAAGCTATGAAGAGATGAACAGAGTTGTGGTGATTTCTTGAAGAGAATTCTGAGCATATTAGAGATGGAGATGGAGATGGAAATGAAGGCTAGTCAATAAATTAGCATATGTGTGAAGTGGATCTATATTTGTAAAGTGAGTTGTATATTTTCAGATTAGAACCTATTGCTACTTTCTAACCATTGTATTAGTCTAAATCCTTTAATCAAGGTTGACCTAACAGTCATTGTGTAAATCCTTTAATCAAGGTGACATTCTGATGGAATGTTCTTAAGTCCTCTAACCAGGCCACTTTTAATAGAGTGTTTAAATCCTTTAACTAGGCCACACCTAACAATGTGTATGTAAACCTTTAACAAGGTTGGCTTCTCACAAAGCTCACTTCAGAAGAGTGAAAATCAGTAGCATGTTACAAGTGGTTTTTCCCAAATTGATTTTCCACTATAAATCTGGTGTTATACTTGTGTGAATGTTATTTGATGTGAATGATGTTGAAAGTTTTATATTCTGCAAGTTAATTACTTTTGGACAGTGGACTGCAAGTTTATGTTATTGATATATGTTATAGAGACTGAGTTGAATACTGATTAGATCTAAGTCTGTTTAAAAGCTAGAAAGTTGAATTGGTACATCTAGACCCGAGGATAACTAATTCATCTCTCTCTCAGTTATTCTAAAATTATTCTAACATATCCTCCACCCTTGGATTTTGCCTCTTAATCTCCACCATCCATTGCTCTTTAAAAAGGGGACCCTCTCCTCACTTTTCATCTCTTAGACATAATCTTAATCTTGCAATCTAGAATCTTGATCTTACAATATTTGGCATTCTTGCATTCTTAGAGCATTATAGCTTACTTGCATTCTTAGCTTAGCATTTCCTTATTGCATCTAGCTTAAATCACATAGCTTAACTAGGAGGTATTGTAATCTTGTTAGATTAAATTTTCTTTCTTGTTCTTGCATTTGCATTCTAGCTTAGATCTTGCATCTCATTTTAGATCATCTCTCATTCTTGCATAATTTTGAATCTTCCATTCTATGGTGCACCTTGAAAGGGTTTCTTATTAAGGTTCATTTGAGAGCCACTATCCATAATGCTTACATTCTTTCATGTTATAGATAGGAAGCTATAAGATTCTTCTTGAGATTTCCTCTTCCATAGATTCTCTCAAGTATAATAGTTTAGAAAATTGTGTCACCTTTTGATCACACATTTTTGGCCCCCACCGTTGGGCTAGACATGCATTTTTAGCTCCATTTCTTGCATTTTCAGATTTTTGTTGTCGCAGGTTTGTAAATTTTGTTTTATAGCCCAGAAAATCATACGATATTTCATGCCATAGTGGGGTGATATTTCTTAATACTACCAGGCCAACCTTTGCATTTCTGTAATACTATTTCTCTATTTTGGGGTACATCATCTGCCTTCTGGCATAATATCACCTGCCTTCTGGCATAATATCATCCCGCTTCTTTATAGTCTATCACATGCTTTTGGAATATTATCTTCTTTGTAGAGATATATCGTACGATTTTCCTAGTAGACTATGAAATTTTTCCCAGATTTATTTGTTGTCACAATCTGAGTTTTAGCTGAGTTTTCTTGCATTTTCAGGTTCTCAGGTCTTCCAAAAGAACTTAACAAGTTGTTTTGCAGGGTTGTTGATTTGATTTGCATACTATTTTGTGCCCTAACTTGTGATTTTGTAGGAATCGCTTGATAAAGACTCATCTTAAGATTACTAACTTGTGGTTTTGTAGGTTACGTTGGATTACAAATAAACATTGTGCTTGCATATACTTGAATTTATAGGCACCTAACTTAATTAGTTTTCTTTTGGTAAATGAAAATGTGCTTGATGTGTTTGGGAGACACTATGGAGTAGGAGAGTATGATCTTTTCATCATGGAAAATTAAAAATCTATACCTCCACTAGCTATCCATTTGCTTTCTTGCATTTACCTTTAGAGGGCCTGCCAAGAGAGAAATCTTTTGGGAATGACCAAAGTGGGGAATAAGAGAATGTGGTTGCTACATCTCACTATAATAAAAATCTTCCTTCAATCCAAATAGAGGAAGACTTGGCTATTTATATTCCTAATGCTTCTTAATGTGTAGGGCCTAGTTGCCTAAATCTTGTTAAACAAGACTACACTTGACTAGGTTCTTGTAGGGCCTTCTTGGTCTAAATCTTGTTTACAAGACTACAAGGGGAGTACATTAACTTTGTGTAGGGCCAAGAGGTCTAAATATTTCTTGTGAGACTATGCATTTTGGGTTCTTGTATGGCTATAGTCCTTAATTTCACTTGTGAAACTACAAGGGGTAGTCATGAACATAGATTCTTATTAAGAACCTTAGGACTTAGAGACTATCCATTTTGGCCATGTGACTTCCTTTGTGCAAGGATTGATCCAAGTGGACTTACCCATATCACCACAAGACACTAACCATATGTGTTCCCTTGGATGCAAAGCTTGAATATGGGAATATGGAAGACCTGCGATTCAAGCATTGTTCTCTTCCAATTGATCCATAACTTGCATAGTCCTAGGAAAAGCTATTCAACCACCTAAATATGGGTCTAAGAACATCAAGTTGTTAGAAAAGGTTGAAGCACTTCCCTCTTAACCCTAGGTAGAAATTTCTTGATGTGTTTTCATTTTGTGCAATACCTGTGAAAATCATTTGAACCTACACATGAAAAAAATATTCATGGAGTTTTTCCTTGAGACCTCACTAATGTTTGTATTATGCAAGGTTTCTTTGTCCCTTGCTTGATTGTTTGAAGACTAATCCATCTTCCACAATTTATTTTAAAACTTCAAAATTGCTAATAAAATTGTTGTTATACATTGTCACTCTGTCGAATTAGTCAAAACGACCAGCTAGAACAAAGATTTTAAGTCAAAATTGATCCTTTGTTGTTTATTGATTAAATATCACCTTCTTTAGTGAGAAATATTGCACGACATTCTGAAGTGTCTTCTACAATCTAGAGAAATATCACCCTAGAGTACTGGGGTATGTCGCCCTGCCTTTTTACAGTATATCGTACCATCTTAAAGTGTCTTCTTCCTTCACTAGGGTCTATCGTATGGATTTTCTTTTTTGTCTAAGTATCATTTTGGTTACTTGAGGTTTGTCACCCAGGTTTTGATCTGAGTTGGTTTGGTCCAAATTTTCTCTTGGCTGGTTTAGGAAGCTTACATTTGACTCTTTTGGTCTCTTATTCTGAAATTGACATGATATGAGTTGTTTTAGCTGAAAAGGATTACTTAGATCCCTTGGTTATATCCTTGACTACTAGAGTTGTTCACTTGTCTAATCTCACTTGGTTATCTTATCTTGGATTTAAATTTATCTTTTGACTCAAGTCACAAGTGTCATACACAGGGATCTTACTTGTAGCTTGGGCACTTCATGACAAGTCATCTTGTTCTTTCTCTCTTTTTGTGTTATTTTCTTGCTTTTAGGCAAGTGAACACTTTTCTTTTCTAGGGTGTACATCAAGTTATCTTGTGTCATCTTAATTGGCTCTTTACACTCTTATTCATTCTAGTAACAACTAGATACCAAATTGATCAAGGAAAGAAACCACTAATTAGCTTTGAAAAATTACCCTTTCCCACTAGGCGTTAGCATCATCAAGACAAAGACCCTCAAGTTATATTTGACAAAGAACAAGATACTATAGAAATATGGTTTGATCCTTTTGGAAGTACTTTTGATAGCACCTGTGAGACACCTATTGCCTCATCTAAATCTGAAAATAGTTTATCTTTCACCATGTCTAGAGAAGAGGCATAACAAGTGATTCAATGATATTTTTGAGAAAAATGATGGATTAAGACAAATTGAATTGGAAAAAAAATCTTACACGGAAGAACAAATAGCTAGATTGGCTCAACAATTTAATAAATTTTTTATGGGAATAGTGGGAATAATGAAAATAATTCACCACCAAGATCTCCTCCAAGATCTCAACACAATGGATATGATTTACCCCCGAGATCTTCACATTCTAGACATAACTCTCAACATGGTGACAATACAGAGAAATAAATTACTGAAGAAGAGCTCTTGAATTTTCAACAAGATGATCATTACCAAAGGCTTATGTTGAAGACATTGGAACAAAATGGTGATTAGTACTTTTACACCTCGATTTTAGATGATTAAAGCTTCCACATGACTTTGATGTTGATGGATTGATTCGGAAAAGAGAACCCTAAGCTTTAGAAGTTACCATCAAGGAAATACAAAATTTGAAAAGTAAAATGTCAAGCTTAAGAAAGGACAAGGATAAGCCTAAATTATCATTTTCCATGGAATTTATATGTAGTTTACCTTTTGATAAGATTTTATACATGATGCATTTTCCAAGAGATATTGAGATCCCTAAATATGACAAATATGATGGAAATGGGGATCCACATGATCATGTTAGACAATTTTATGCTCTAAGTATGGATTTCATGCATGATGACACTTATCTCATGAGGCTCTTCCCTAGGAGTTTAAGTGGCCAAGCAATGGAATGGTTTACAAATATGACACCTCCACTTAAGTATTTTGATGAATTAGTGCAAATTTTCATACAAAAATATTCTTACAATATTCAACATCTAGTAACTATGCTTGACTTATGCAACATTAAGCAAAGACAAGGTGAACCCTTTGTGACATTCTTGCAAAGATGGAGAAAGATACACTCAAGATATCCATGAAAACTTTTTGAAAATGAAAATATTGACATCTTTGTCAATAGTCTTATCCTTGAATTGCACTATGACCTTAGAAAGCAAGTTTTCTTCACTTTTAATGACATGATCGAAAATGCTTTTCGAATAGAAAATGTCCTTGTCAAAAAGGGTAAAATCACTTTGAGCAAAGAGAAATCCAATAATGGTAATGGATACAACAAAGATAAGGGTAAGCCTTGGAAAAAGAACGAGTATGTGGTTAATGATGATGTTATTGATGAACCCAAGCCTAAGGAGCCCATCTTCAACTTGGCTAGTGCTATCTTAACAACTTGACAACAAGAGGCTACAAAGTCTAATGACTCTGATAAGGATAGATATTCATGGACGCCTAAGACTAAGCGTGATTTTAAACCATTGGGAGACTCATATGATGTGATACTTAAGACACTTACATGTGTTTCCTACATTTTATCTGATATAGATCATATTCATATCTTCATAGTTGCATTCACACTAGTGATGGTTGTATGATCTTGCAATGTACCTCAATAAGGCTCAATGATAAAAACAAGGACCTATTAAACCTTGCAAATCGCACTTTGCATTTTCATTGTAGCTTGCATTTCTTAGATGCATTCTTAGTTTTAATTTAGATTTTGGAGAGAGAGTCTCTTTCATCATTATTTGACAGTTAGTAAACTATGCTCAATCGTGTATCTTTTTCTTCTATCTCAATAATGTCTTTGTCGCCTCTTCAATATTTCATGCTTTCACCCTTTCTTATCATCACAAGGGGTTAATCATATCATCGTCTCTAATCTACTCAAAGTATCACATTCCAAATAATAATGTTCATAACATATATATTAGAGCATAGGGAATCTACAACTATAAGAGAATCACATTTTAAAATAGTAAAGCAGAAGGCATGACTACACAATTAATATCATATGATACATGTGCAAAAAGTAAAGATACATCCATGAGCATAAAGGAAATGAGACAAGTACATAATACATCAACAAAATATAGTATCTCATATATATAAAAAAAATGGATCATGTCTGAGTATAATAAGGAGATCAAAACTTTGAGTCAAAAATATCAGATGGATCCCTAATACAATCTAGGACTAGCTTCCACCCTCTAAAGTAGGTGGATCTGGTAGAGGAGCTTGGGCCCTATCTAGTACCTATATTTCACCCTCTAATATACCCATGCAATGGGAGTAGTCCGGCACTCTTTGACTCATAGGTACCATGAATATATATGTTGCATAATAATAGGCCGCTTTAGCCCTATGTCGTCTTGCCTCCTACTGCACCTAGTCTCTCTCCTACTTGAGCTTATGGAACTAAGATCTATCATTAAGATTCTACTAGTCTCTCATAGCTATAGTAATCTATGCTTGCTATAACTCTACCTCCAACACAGTAAAACTTTGTGCTAGCCCATCATCAGAAGGTGCCCTCTATTCTAGCTATGCTAAAGGTCTATCCTCTGTGTTCCTCCCATGGTCTATCATTGCCCTCCTCACTAGGCGCTCCTCAGGCTCATCTATATCCATAGCCATTTCCATACCCTAAGACCTATATCTAGATGGTTAGATGCTAGAAGGGGCATCACCCCTGGACCCACTAGAATTGCCTCCTCCTCTCCTCCCTCTGCCTCCCCCATCACCACCCTCATCATCTCTCTCCCCTCTACCTTTGGGTCTCAAGTCTATCAGAGCTGTAAATCTTGGGTGCGGGTGCTCTTGAACCCACCTCATGTAGTATGAGGTGACCCCTACATCTATGATCCTAGGGAGAAGGTTGGGTACTACCCTCTAGAGCTACTATGTATCATGTAAATATATATCCTATCGCAACATATGGCCCCATCCAAGATCCTCCTCCTTGTATCGAGCATAATCGGTGGTCTCAATGTTGATGCCCTGAACCTTGCCGAACTGATGCCACACTCTGTTAATCACAAATCTCTCAACTATCCCAGAGTGTCATCCCAATAGTGGCCAGCTATAAAACATATATGCCATCTCATCTCTGGCATCTACCCACTGCTCACACTCAATATATAGCCACTAGAAAATGGAATGAAGATCATCTAGACATCACCACCAGTATAGAGTGTCCCAATCATGGGTTAGTTGAATAAACCTGAATACATGTATATATAGGGCCATCCCCTCTTTCTAGGTTGTACCCTCAGGAGGATCATGACAATGTTCTCTCACACCCATACCTATGCTAAGATGGCCCCTACTGACTAACTCTTCCCCTCCCTGTAGACTATATCATAAAACTCATGATACATGTCTTCTAGGAGAGAGGGTCTGCATTGCATCTGTCTTGGGTGAGATAATAAATCCATAACCAATCTTCCCCAACCACATTGGAAGCCTCTGTAACTCTTGTCACCACCCATGACATGCCTGATGAGTGAACAAAGTATGCAAGCAACATGATAATCATCGCTATAGTTTTCCATAATCTTCTCCCAGAGGATGGTGTGGTCTAGGATGGTAAAGTCTCCAAAAATGGTCTGCATGGCCATGATCCCATCTGTAGGTGACTGATAAAAATATATCTCCAAAATAAAATTTCAGTATCAGTACCAGTATCAACATCATAAAAAATGAACATAACGTATGTCTTAATCAATAATCTCCAATTTTCAAGGATACTTACTAGAACTCCATGACAGGGAATGCGAAGAATGCGATAGACATCCTCCAATGTCACTATGAACTCTCTAGTGGGCAGGTGGAAGGTATTATGCTCTGAGTGGAATCTGTTAGTGAGCACAGTCAGTAATCCATGGTTTGCCTGAATATGGGGCATCTGCAATAAATCACCAAGGCCCATAGACTCTAAAGTGCCTCTCTCATTGATAGACAACTAAGGAACCAAGCAAAGGCCTACTGGGTGAGGTGCCCTAATAGCCAAATCTAGAAATCATAGCATCATCACAAACACAAGCAAAAATACATCATAATACATTTAAGATATGTTGGAAGGGACTAAAGGCATCAACAATAGATCCAAGTACTCCTAGTAAAGTAGCTAAGTAGTCATAAACTCAAAAATTGGCAAATAATATTTCAACAGTGAAGTTTTGTTTTGTACGACACTTCATAACATTATGGTGCGACACTTCAACATGGTATGATATTTCATGTTGTCACTGGGGATTGCACCCAAGTATGGCTAAATGTATAACCTAGCAGTCCTGTGAAACATGGGACTACTCTCAGGCTGTGGGTAACCTATCAGAGAGTAGACCTCTGGATTAGGGGCTGACTTCCCCTTGAATCACCTAAAACTTGACTGAACTTTGAAGGAAATGGGAGAGAGAGTGCATGAAACTAAAACTAAAACTAGGTGATTCACCAAACTTTGATAGATCCAAAAATTGAAAAATAGACTCACAATGTGATTCAGAACATAACCTGAGCATCACAACTCTTCCCTAATCTGATTTTTCCCTTAGAAATAACCAGGTGCTGATTGTAAATGAGAAGGGAAAAGGAATTCCACAAACCCAAATACATTCAAATGCACACAAACTGAGACTTTAGGAAATAACAGTGCTTGTGAACATCAAAATGAACAAAATATCAAGTAAAGGACTAATTTTTTATCACAATACATGACATCAAATCCACCAAAATAACTCACAAAGCTGTAGGAATAAGAAGGACAATTTCTAGAAACTGAATTGAAGGGAGCCAAAGTATAGCTTGCTTCTCCAGAGCTACAAACATTCACCTCCAAGAAAGAGGGAAAGAAGAACTAACCTCAATCACACAAGTGAGAGGTATAAAAATGAACCAAGGAATCTGCATGAAACTGAAATATCCTAGAAAAGGAAAACACCCGCAAATAGGCCCATGAATGCCTCCTTAACTTGGATGCCCAATTCCTAAGTTTTTAGTCGTAGCGGAAAAAGTGGAGTGCCCAAAAAGATGGTCAAAGAAATGACCTCACCCACTAAGTCATGCACCATAATAAGATTCTGACAATGGCTTATAGAAGGCCATTTGAAAGAATTTACAACAACATTGTTGCAATGACTTCACATTAAAACTCCTACCCCTATACCAAATAATGTGGATTTAATATACCTTAAAAATAGTCCTCAATCCAATATTAGAGAAGGGGAAAAAAATATTTTTAAAAGCATTTACATTTTAATAAATCCACCTATGCTAAAAACATGGATTTAAATCCTAAGTCAAACAAATGACTCTCAACCCAATTAAGGGGAAAGCACATTTGGTGAACCACATATATTAAATTAAGTCCATCAATATATAACATTCCACCTAGGATCATTAAAACCCAACCTAATGACCATCGAACCCCACCATGCTTAAAATGCATAGCAAAATAAAATGGTTAATAAATCCTCAACCCTACAAAAGGGGAAAATCAATTAAAATGACCATTTTATCGAAACCCTTCTCGCAGATGAATAGAAACTGCTGGCACTGTGAACCCTCTCCTTCGACATTTGGCAAGTTACCATCTTCTACTAGTAGTTCCACCTTTGATCTCTGAGTCTAGCTTGGAAACATCCATATGTGGCATTGTGAAATGAGGTAGGTTTTGATATGAATTCATCTTGTTAATTTCCATTCTTGATTTTTGAGGGCACAGTGATGTATTTTTATTACTTTACTGAATCACTCTTCTGGAATTGATGGCAATATTCTTACTTTCGTGGGCTCTATGTTCTACATCTTATTGTATCATGTATTCCCGCTGTGAATGAATGCATTATATCTTGTACCCACTGTTGGATTTGAAGGCTAAAGGCCATGCCCCATGATGAAAGCTAGGGCATCATGTTTCATTTCTCTGTTGATTCCTTGAAGGCACTATGATTTTATGAGCTTGGTATTTCTACATTTTAGAACACTGGCATAATGTATTGGAGGCACTGTGATTTACTATTTACTATTATGATCATGTTTGCTATGATTCATGATGATGCTCAGGGCTCAATGCTAGGGCATCCTATCTTTAAATTCATTGTTTCAAATTCATGGTGTCTGTGAGCTTAGCCTTTGTATTTATGGGCGTATATGCTTTCTTACTATCACTAATTCCATATTAGATGCATTGCATTTGGATTTAGGGCATCATGCTCTGCATTTGTGTGTTCACATTTTGTATTTGCTGTTCATTTGTGTGTTGACTGGTTTTTTGCTATTGGCATTGGTATCACTTTACTTTATGGCATGTTGTGGTGAACTCTCTGTATGAAGACACTATGATCCATTGCTTTGACACTCCCGCTGGTTACTAGTTAACCTGTGATCTGGCACATGAGTATTGCATTGTTATTGTTCATGTTATTTCTATATCCTTGAGGGCGCCGTGATCTGCATATGATATTTACTTGTCTGAATGAAGATAGATTGTTGATGGAGTTGTATTCATTGATTTTTGTGTTGTATATGGCCCTAGGGCATCAATGCATTGCTCGACCCAAACTATGGCTTATGTCCATTAAAATCCACCATTCGCTATGCCCCAAGCCAGAGCATTTATTCATGCTTGAATATGCTATGATGGTGTCATTGCCCCAGGCCCGTGCTTCACTATTATTCATTCATCAACACACATTTTCACCATTTCATTTTACTAGTTTGAGCCTAGTGTTTGTGGATGGGCTATGACCTCAGTTCCTTCTACGACCTGTGATTTGGTTTCACTGCTGCTGAATGTTCTCCTGTTACACATTACTTGGAGCCCGTGAAACACATTCTTTTCATACATTGTTGATACATGCATATTGGAAGCTAATGTGTTGACTCATTGTTTATTTTCCCCTTATGCTTGCTATGAGGTCAGATGTCATCCATTCACTAGTTTTATGTTGTATGTTTGGGTGATCCAGTTGTGTTGGAGACAATGCTTACTCACTGCTTCAGAATATTAAACTAACCCTTCCACTATGATATTCATGAAGTTAAGATGCCCATCTTCTGGACTTGATGTATCCCGAGATGCATATATCATTGATTACCATGGCTTGCTCTATTTTGGAGGCATTACCTCATGATCTTGAATGTCCCACTAAAACTGCATCACTCACTGAATGTCCCTATTGATCATGGGTGTTCTTGGCCTATGATGTAGCCACTACCAAGGAAATGAGGTTTTCGTGGCATCGAATGCATCACAGGTTGAGGTCATTCATATGCACATGGAACAAACACATTAGTGAAAACAATGGTATTTCTTTTATTTTTGGAGCGTCCTTAATGCACATGTCCTGAGCACAACCCATGTCAGAGGTGTATGGCTAGGTCCATGTATGCATGCTTGTAGATAGATAATGTGATACCAGGCATTGTTTAGATCTATTGGATCTAACCCACTTCTATTCTCTTATCTGCAAGTTCATGATCACAGGAGCACACCAGGAACACAATGGAGACAGACTCATTACTAGGAAATTTTTGGTACCCCTGTACTTATCCTCATTATATATGTATATTTGCAATCATTTATGCAATTCTGGCAATGGCTACGCTTATGACATGTGTGAGCTTAGATAGATGTTCTTTTCAGTTCTTTCCCTCTTGTACATGCAAATGAAATGAACACAAATTTTAAGCAAGATCACCTAATAACACAAACTAGGGTACTTGTAGCTTCATCTAGTAATTAGGTCACCAAAGATGAGTAAAATAATGGTAACATTTTGGTGACCTCTAATGAGTGCCTTCTTGATAAGCATCCTGACCAGCTACCTTAAAGATCCATTGGGCACAGAGTCATAAAGCCTCAAACTGAACTTGGATCCTAAACAAAACAACCTCCTTCTCTCCAACAAAATTTAAGTTGATTACATGAGACAGACTACTCAAGCTTATTGCTAACCCAACCAACTAAACTGAAAGCTGAAAGCAAACTTGTGCTGAAGCACTTAGGGAACACAGAAAACAAAACTTCTACTCTACCCTACTCTAACCAGTATCAGCAAACTGGTCAAACAAATCCATTAACTGGATTGTTGAAATAACTTCCCATTCTCCTCAAAATATTATACTTTTCATATTTGATGCCAACAAAGAGAAAATGGAACACAAAAATGTACTGAACTGTTTGGCATATCAACTTTTGAATTTGGTATACTAGACTACTAACCTCAATTAGATCATAGGTGCTATCCTCCCAGGGAGTCTGATAAGGCTGAATAAGCTCCTGGTCACCAAGGAGTGGACTCTTGACATCACTCTCCATTGAAACCTTGAGTATGCATGTCCCTCTTGATCCCTCTTGAGATAGATATCTAATAGGACAACCCCTTGAGAGTATGAAACCCAGCCTCTCTTGCTGCTCAGTATGCACCTTATGAATGTCTTCAGCATGCTGATCAAGATTCTGCTCCTCCATGATAGTCTACCATACCATTTCTTCCTCTGCAGTTAGAGGACCATCCTCTTCATCAGTTGGAACATCCAATAGCTCATCAAAGCTATCAAACTGTCTTAGGTCCTTAACCATAACTAGCTCCTCCTCATGGTCCAGGAAATATGATTTCTTAGATTCACCCACCACTTTATTGCTAATAGGTCTAGATTCTACAACAAAGACGCCATTGCCCTCTTGAAATATAAACTCCTCTTTTTGAACATGCAAGCCATTATCCTTTTTAGGAACATAAACAAGAGTGGAACATAAAATATCAATTATCAAATCAAAATCATCTTGTTGTTCTAAGTTAGCAGCAACTGTATCTTTCTTATCATAATCAGGGAGCTCAACTGGTAAATCTTGCACTACTTCATCTTGATCAATATAAGAAGGCATTTCCTCAAATAAAAAAGTTTGGATCTCATCTTCTTCACTTACTTCCTGACCCTTGTCTTGCTGCTCTAATCCATCACTATGTAACAAGTCTACTTGTTCCTTATGATCATCATGAAAAAGTACACTTAAAAAAATATCCTCTTCCTGGTGGCCTGAAATTGTATGAGGTGTAGTGGTGTCTTTAGGAATTGGCTCATAGGGCTTAATCTGTTGCAGGATGGGCTCACTGTCACTTAGGAAGTCAAAAATTTTAGGTGTCTCCTTTATAGGGATAAAATGAGATGGTTGGAGATTTGAGATAGGGTCATGAATAGGTTCTAAAAATGCATGGAGATTAGGCTCCTGTTGACTAAGATTCTAAACTGAAGGAGAAATCCTAAAGCTTGGAATTTCAATAGGGTTACTAGTGGACTTACCAGGCAAGAAAATTGGGCTTTGAACCTTGTGAGCATCATGTCTGGTCTGCACAGCCTCTAGGTTCTCTTCAATAGCATGAGGCATCTCCTTCTAGATCTCCTTAAAAAGAGTTGGCATCTCATAACTGGGATACATAGTCCATGAGGGTCTCCAAGACTTCATTAAGTCTCCATTTTCCTCTGGTGGATCTGGTGAGCTTTCTTGCATAGGGGCATTAGTGACCTTATGATCTCCTTGACTTGGTGCTTGTGCCAATAGATTCTTGACCAACTGATCCTTTTCTTCTAACTCCTTTCAGAAATCCTTCTCAGCTTTTGCAGCTAAAAGATGAATGACCCTTATTAATTCTTGATGATCCTCAAGAATTTTCTCATAGGCCTTCTCCTGAATTGCTATCTTGTTCTCTAACTATCTTGAAAACTCTTCCTTCCGAGTCACCATCTCCATATAATGCCTTAAGAGCTCCTCCTTCTGAGACTTCATCTCTGCATAGTCTTTCATGAAAGATCTCATTTTCGCTTGAAAAATTTCCAACCACTCATTGGAGTTTGAATCTGAAGTGGTGTAGGACTGATTTTGGGGATTGTAATGGTGACCCTCCTAGGGCAATTGATAGGAATGCTGCCAGGGTGCTTGATGCTAGGTGGGAGGGTATGGTGGTGCATGCTAGTAATTTGCTGTTGGTGGGCTATTTTGACTATATGTTGCTGCTTGGCCAACTTGATATGTAATGAATGGCTGCACATGGGTGGCCTTCTCATGATATGGGGGGTGATAGGGTGAATATGCATTATGGATTGTCATGCTTACTCATCAAATGAGCTGGTAAAAGATATTTTCTAAAACTTATCAACACTTGAACTGCTTAAACCAATAGATTTATCTAAGAGTCACCATGGTGCTTGAAACAAACTACCTCTTAAAGGCTTATTGCACTAAGGATCACACCAAAATCCCAGTGAATGATGAGAAACATCACTATTGTCCCACCAGGTGTGCCAAAAATTGTTGTCACTAGGGATTGCACCCGAGTATGGCTAAGTGTAGAACCTAGCAATCCCATGAAACATGGGACTACTCTCAGGCTGTGGGTAACCTATTAGAGAGTAGACCTCCAGATTAGGGGCCGGCTTCCCCTTGAATCACCTGAAACTTGACTGAATTTTGAAGGAAAAGGGAGAGACAGTGCATGAAACTGAAACTAAAACTAGGTGATTCACCGAACTTTGATAGATCCACAGTTGAAAAATAGACTCACAATGTGATTTAGAACATAACCTGAGCATCACAAATTTTCCCTAATCTAATTTTTCCCTTAGAAATAACCAGGTGCTGGTTGTAAATGAGAAGGGAAAATGAATTCCACAAACCCAAATACATTCAAATGTAGAGAGACTGAAACTTTAGGAAATAACAGTGCTTGTGAACATCAAATGAACAAAATATCAAGTAAAGGACTAATTTTTTATCACAATACATGACATCAAATCCACCAAAATAACTCACAAAGCTGTAGGAATAAGAAGGACAATTGCTATAAATTAAATTGAAGGGAGCCAAAGTACAACTTGCTTCTCTAGAGCTACAAACATTCACCTCCAAGAAAGAGGGAAAGAAGAACTAACCTCAATCACACAAGTGCGAGGTATTAAAATGAACCAAGGAATTTGCATGAAACTAAAATATCCTAGAAAAGGAAAACACCCGCAAATAGGCCCATGAATGCCTCCTTAAATTGGATGCCCAATTCTTGAGTTTTTAGGCGTAGCGGAAAAAGTGGAGTGCCCAAAAAGATGGTCAAAGAAATGACCTCACCCACTAAGTCATGCACCATAATAAGATTTTGATAATGGCTTATAGAGCACCATTTGTCAGAATTTACAATAACATTGTTGCAATGACTTCACATTAAAACTCCTACCCCTATACCAAATAATGTGGATTTAATATACCTTAAAAATAGTCCTCAACCAAATATTAGAAAAGGGGAAAACAATATTTTAAAAGCATTTACATTTTAATAAATCCACCTATGCTAAAAACATGGATTTAAATCCTAAGTCAAACAAATGACTCTCAACCCAATTAAGGGGAAAGCACATTTGGTGACCCACATTTATAAAATTAAGTCCATCAATATATAGCATTCCACCTAGGATCATTAAAACCCAACCTAATGACCATCAAACCCCACCATGCTTAAAATACATAGCAAAATAAAATGGTTAATAAATCCTCAACCCTACAAAAGGGGAAAATCAATTAAAATAACCATTTTATCGAAACCCTTCTTGCAGATGAATAGAAACCACTGGCACTGTGAACCCTCTCCTTTGACTTTTGGCAAGTTGCCATCTTATACTATTAGTTCCACCTTTGATCTCTGAGTCTAGCTTGGAAACAACCATCTGTGGCATTGTGAAATGAGGTAGGTTTTGATATGAATTCATCTTGTTAATTTCCATTCTTGATTTTTGAGGGCACAGTGATGTATTTGTATTGCTTTACTGAATCACTCTTCTAGAATTGATGGAAATCTTCTTACTTTCGTGGGCACTATGTTCTGCATCTTATTGTATCATGTATTCCCGCTATGAATGAATGCATTATATCTTGTACCCATTGTTGGATTTGAAGGCCGAAGGCCATGCCCTGTGATGAAAGCTAGGGCATCATGTTTCATTTCTCTATTGATTCCTTGAAGGCACTATGATTTTATGAGCTTGGTATTTCTACATTTTAGAACACTGGCATAATGTATTGGAGGCATTGTGCTTTACTGTTTACTATTATGATCATGTTTTCTATGATTCATGGTGATGCTCAGGGCTCGATGCTAGGGCATCCTATCTTTAAATTCATTGTTTCAAATTCATGGTGTCTGTGAGCTTAGCCTTTGTATTTATGGGGGTATATGCTTGCTTACTATCACTAAAACTGTATTATATGCATTGCATTTGGATTTAGGGCATCATGCTCTGCATTTGTGTGTTCATGTTTTGTATTTGCTGTTCATTTGTGTGTTGACTAGTTTTTTGCTACTGGAATTGGTTTCATTTTACTTTATGGCATTTTGTGGTGAAATCTCTATATGAAGACACTATGATCCATTGCTTTGACACTCCCACTGGTTACCAGTTAACCTGTGATCTGGCGCTTGAGTACTACATTGTTATTGTTCATGTTATTTCCATATCCTTGAGGGCGCTGTGATCTGCATATGATATTTACTTGTCTAAATGAAGAAGGACTGTCGATGGAGTTGTATTCATTGATTTTCATGTTGTGTATGGCCCTAGGGCATCAATGCATTATTTGACCCAAACTGTGGCTTATGTCCATTAATATCCGCCATTCTCTATGCCCCAAGCCAGAGTATTTGTTCATGCTTGACTATGCTATGATGGTGTCATTTCCCTAGGCCCGTGCTTCACTGTTATTCATTCATCGACACACATTTTCATCATTTCATTTTAGTAGGTTGATCCTGGTCTTTGTGGACGGGCTATGACCTTAGTTCCTTCTACAACCCATGATTTGGTTTCACTATTGCTGAATGTTTGACTATTCCACATTACTTAGAGCCCATGAAACACATTCTTTTCATATATTGCTGATACATGCATATTGGAAGCTAAGGTGTTGACTCATTGTTTATTTTCCCCTTATGCTTGCTGTGAGGTCGGATGTCATCCATTCACTAGTTTTATGTTGTATGTTTGGGTGATCCAATTGTGTTGGAATATTAAACTAAACCTTCTGCTGTGATATTTAGAATATTAAACTAACCCTTCCGCTATGATATTCATGAAGTTAAGATGCCCGTCTTCTGGACTTGATGCATCCCAAGATGCATATATCATTGATTACCATGGCTTGCTCTATTTTGGAGGCATTACCTCATGATCTTGAATGTCCCACTAAAACTACATCACTCACTAAATGTCCCTGTTGATCATGGGTGTTCTCAGCCTGTGATGTAGCCACTACCAAGGAAATGAGGTTTTCCTGGTATCGACTGTATCATAGGTCGAGGTCATTCATCTACACATGGAAAAAACACATTAGTGAAAACAATGGTATTTATTTTATTTTTGGAGCCTCCTTAATGCACATGTCTTGAGCACAAGCCGTGTCAGAGGTGTATGGCTGAGTGCATGTATGCATGCTTGTAGATAGATACTATGATACCAGGCATTGTTTAGATCTGTTGGATCTAACTCACTTCTCTTCTCTTATCTACAGGTTCAGGATGACAGGAGCACACTGGGAACACAGTGGAGATAGACTCATTACCAGGCAATGTCTGGTACCCTTGTACTTATGCTCATTATATATGTATATTTGCACTCATTTATGCAATTCTGGCAATGGCTATGCCCATGGCATGTGTGAGATCAGATAGGTGTTCTTTTCAGTTCTTTCCCTATTGTACATGCAAAATAAATGAACACAAATTTTAAGCAAGATCACCTAATAACACAAACTAGGGTACTTGTAGCTTCATCTAGTAATTAGGTCACCAAATATGAGTAAAATAATGGTAACATTTCACAGCAAATCATACAACCAATGGGTATCTCTCATGTGATACATCACAGAAAGGGAATATGACACTTCAAGGTTGTGCAAAGTGTCGTATGACATTTATTAGTAAAGGCGTGCAATACTTCAGAGTTTCATATGAAAACATTCAAAAAATATTGAAAAACATGCAAAAATTGACATAAATAAGCAAAATTGGAATTTTTTTGGTACTTACCACCTGGGGATACCCTCAAGGCCGATTATGCAACCGAATGAGCTAAAATTAGTGTTGGTCAATGGGTACTTGCCTATCTACCATTAGGAACACTATCTCTCACTCTGGATTCACTAGAAGTCAAAAGCACAAATGATTTGAGAATGACCCTTTGAGCCCCTTATATAGTGTTTGACCTAATTTTTCAACATCTCAGATTTCCGCAAAAATGCACCCTTACCTAATTTCAACATCTTGGATCCATTTTTAGGATCGAAATCAAAATCTAGCTTCATCTTGATTGTCAATATTGCATTTTAAAATTCTTCGCTCCTATGCACAGTTGGCTGACCCTTCAAGGTTAATCTTTTGATTCCTTTGAGGAAATCATCATTTCCCTCTCTTTTGCATTGTCATTTCATCATCCTTTCATTTGGTTTTGACCTAATGCTAATTCTATATCTTCTTGGTCAATCTCATTCAAATCAGGGCAAATTTTGTTGTCAAACTTGGTCTTGTACGCTTAATCGATCATTTGGAACCTTATCTCAATTTGATCAAATCTATCTCATTTCTACATCTCCTTTACCTAATTTTGATTTTAATCCCAAGGGGCAGGAATAATCTATCATCCATCTCTTAAGTTGAAAATTGGTTTTGCTATCTTATCTATCTCTCTACTAGTTCCTGTTTGATTAGGTTCGAGATTAGTTGTGTTTTTGTGCTTCGTTCGATCAAGTTCAGAGTCAGATCTATCTTATGTTAGATAACTGAGAGGGGGGCTAAATCAGTTATGTCTAGTTTCATCAAATAAAGTAAACATCTCGGTAAAACTTATCTGTGCCTTTTGATTCATTAACCGTTTGCCAGTAAAATTAACTAGTCTATACTGATCAAACCATTAAATATAATGTGTAAAGTAAAATAACAAATCATCACTTGCATACACATTTAACACTTGATTTTTAAAATGGAAACCTTGTTAGGGGAAAAACCACCTAGGACCTATACCCAAAATAATTTCACTCTTCTGAAGTGAGCTTGATTAAGACACAACCCTGTTAAAGGTTAAACCACACATTGTAAGGTGTGACCTTGTTAGAGGATTTATCACTAACAGTTCTATAGACCATACATTCACTTGGGTCAATAAGAAACAATCAACATTCATTAAATGTCATGAAGAAATAAATAAAGACTATTAAGTCGTACTCGGCTAAGAGATTTGTCTGTAGAAATGGTTAGAATGAAACAATAAATGATCTGATTCAAATACAACTTCCTTTGTAGATATTTAGATCTATGCTAAGCTCAATATACCTCTGGCCATCATAATCCTTTTAATTTCCTTTTAACCTCCAACTTTGTTCTGCTCAGTTATCTCCTTTCTGACGCTCGGTGTAGTCTGTAGAATTGCTCAATTCTTACTTCAACCTTTTTGATCAGCTTCGCATGAATACAATTTTATTGTGAGACCTACCTTAGACCAACTTAGTTTTACTATTTTACTTTCTATGCTTTCAATGATTATTACTCAGACATACTATGACTATTGAGACTCTTATGTATTTGAGGATCTGTTGAATCCTATGTTATATGTTCGGTACCTAGTTATGTAATCAAGGTACACTCAAGATACTTTATATTTTGATTCAGTTTCAATTTATGATGATGTCATATATGAGAATAATTGTGTTGGATGCAATTGTGATGAAAAATTCATTTAGGAAATCAATGTTATGTTTAGTTAAATTCAAATACATATATAGTTTATATACCATGTAATATTGATGATGTAATATGTTTCTATATCATGTTATTTTGGACCTACTGATGTGTGCAATGAGTGTACAAGGATAGTTGACCATGGATCTAAATCGGGGACCTAGAATTGGAACCTATGTTATTCCGTGAAATCCAAGGTCTTGTTTGTATAAAGAAACATGAACCTTCTTGTATAGTTGTTTATTCATGAATGTGGTTTGTATGTGTGTATTTAATTCAGTTAAAGTGAATGTGATTAAGCCATGTCATTTGCTTTTTAAATTGTGCCAATTTTGGCAATTATTATAATTAAGTGTTGGCATAGCTAGTTAATTATATTATGATTAAGTGTAGGGTTAACTAGGGGTTTACCTTAGTGTAGTGCCCAAGCCTACCACGGGTTAGGAAATTTCTAGTTGGTCAACTTGACTTGGAAATCCGTGGGTAGACTTTAGGTGGGGTTTAGGAGGGTCTTTTGGGCTCCCATAGGGTAACCATGGCCAATTTTAGCTATCCAGGTTGGTACCCTAGGGGTTAGGGGTCATTTTCAACCCATTAAGAGCCTTAAATCATATTTATTACTTCGCTAAAGTCTCCCTTTTGAAATTGTGCGAATTTGAGAGTTGTGTGGTTTTGGTTAACCTCTCTTTTCTTCCCAAATTTGCATTTAACTCTATTTATGGAGAAGGAAGGCAAGTGAGAAGAAAGGGATGGAAGATTATTCCCCACCTTTGATTGGTTCCTATATTCTTGGAGGTTTTCCTATATAGGGAAGGTTTTAGGAAGAGCTTGGGTGTTCATCCACTCTGCTTTTAGAGACCATTTTTAGAATTTGAAGGAGTTTAGGAGGAAATTACTTGGAAGGATAGATCATCTCAGAAATTTAAATTCAACCTTAGGCTTGGAGTAAGGTTGGTTTCACTTTAGTTTAAATTGCTTTCCTTGGCATGTATGGAAGCTTGGAGCTCCATTAATGAAGTCCTTTCTATTTTTTTATGGTTTTTGCTTAAAATTTTGGATGAGTTTATTTGTTTTTTTTTTAAAAATTTATAATTTCATTTGTGAATGAGTTTCTTCAAGGCACACTCACCCTTGGGAGGGTAGAGTAACCTTGAAGGGGGTGGTAGGAAGTGACTCTAGGATTGTGCAGAGTTTCCCATGTGTGGAGGGATAAACACAAGGTCCTTGATACCCATGAGGCCAAGTATGGCCTAAGGGCATCTGGGGGGCATAAGGAGGATTTTAGATTGCACCTTGTGTAGATGGTCTTTCCAAGTCCATGTGTGGCTTGTGAATTTTACTTTGATACTATGGCTTTTCCTCTCGTTAGTCTACCACTACCCCTATTTTAGGAAGGCCTCTTGGAAACCTACCTCCTGTTTAACCATGTTGGGAGTTTCTGGTGTTTTTGTGTTTGGAAGAATATATGTGAGTCTTTGTGGTTACTTGTTTGTTACCCATTCCATTTTGGATCCCCGAGCTCAGGGGTGGCCTTGAAAAGGCCTAGGTTGGGAGGTGAGCCTCCGTGGTCAACCTTAATCTCATAGGTACCCAACTGGATATAGAAGCTGATAGATTTGTATAAGATTGAAATTTGTATTTGGGGATTTCTTTGTAACCTTGTAATACCATGTAATTTTATTGTTATTTAGTGTAATAATTAAAATTATGGATTATGCAATAATTGGTTATGTATTGGAAAGGAAATTTATGGATTAATATTTAAGATTAAATGGATATAATTGCTATTTAAATCCATAGTTTCCATTAAATTTTGAATGTTCAAGCTATTGGGAATTTTAGTAAGTTATAAGCGATTTTTATGATACAATGTTATTTCAATTTGGTCAAACCATGAATGTTTATGGCATTATGTTTTCTTTTAAAAAGAAAAATTGTAGATTCATATAGTGATATAAATTTTCTAACTATGTTTATTTGTATTGTTGATGTGAAATATATTTTATAATTATTTATGTGTATTTAGAAAATTTAAATTTGATAAAGTATTTTTGAAAGATTTTGGAAGAAATTAAGCATTTTTACACAGAATAATTTTTAAAATTATTGCAAAATTAAAAATGTCTAGTTTGAAATTGCATTTCCTACAAACTATTTAACTAGTAAATTGTAATGCAAAAATGTATTTAAATTTTTAAAAAAGTTTTTCTAGATACCCCTATTTTGGGGAATAGTAATTATTTTTGTGCACCAGTCTTTTCCTGTAGAATTTAAGTATATACATATAAACCTTTTTTTTAAAACATTTAAAACCTATGTATGAAAATGAGTTTTAATAATTAATCAGTGAGCAAAATTTTTCATTCTAAGTTTTTGGTAAGTTTTTTTTGTTGTTTGTTGTTTATGGGTCGCAGGTGGAAGGGCCAGTGCGAGCCCTTACCACTATGTTGACATAGTGGATTCAGCCTCGGCTGACCACTATGCCAACATAGTACTAGGGGAGTGTGGCTCCACCATCGCCCCCTCTAAACCCTCTCCCTTCTTCTGTCCAATCTCCGCCGCAGTGGCTGCGGGGCACCGACCATGGCGTCCGCTGCCCGCTGTGGCGATGACGCCCATGACGGCCACCTCCAGCACTACGGAGGTTAGGGTAGATGTTTTTTTTTTAAACAAACCACCAATCAGGGGTTTAATAAAATATAATTTTTAAAAAAACGTTTGGTTTAGTTTTGAATGAATTTAAATCCTAGTTAAATAACATTGAATTAATATTTATACTTTTATAAATTCATATGGGGTTATTATTTTTATAGATAAAATAATAGATTAGGGTGTTTTATTAAATAGATTTATTTAATTATTTTGTATGGGGATTAATTTGTATAAAGTAAAAATATTTCTTTTATGGTATTATTAAAAATTTAAATTTATTTTTAGATAGATTTAGTTTTAAATTTAATTAATGGTAGACTAAATTAAGATTAATCTGATATATATTTTAGTCTAGATATTATTAAATAGAGGTAATTCATTTGCTACTATTGCATTGGAGGAATTATTTATTTTCTATAACTTAGAAGATTTAATTGGGATATTAGTTCAAAATTGAAATGTTGGCTAGTTGACTTATTTTAAGTTGTAGTTTAAATTTTTGATTATGTATTAAACTTTTTATAAATCCTTTTATCTTCATAATGTTGAAATGGGTTAAATAATAAGTATGATAATTAAATTTAATCAAACATTCGAATTTACTTAATATTAAGTTAGATGAACGTTATAGTCAACAAGACATCACAATGACTCTTATCATTGAGTCTAGAGACAATTTGGTCTCTATGGACTTGTTGACCATTTTTGTGTATAGTTGACTTTTGGTCAACCCTTGGTCAAACCTAGGTCAATTGCTTTGGTTTACATGTGCAAGAAGTCCAAGATATTTGTTGAACCTTGTAAACTTAGTTGCACATTTATCAATGCATGGTTGACTTCAGTCAACTACCTTGATTTGTGTGTCGGTAGAAGGATGCAACATAGGGATCTCTAGAGGATAGTTTGTGAGCTAATTTGTGTAGTTTGACATTTGGTCAAACATGGTCAAACTTGGTCAACCTTGTCTGGTTTGACCCTTGTGGTGTTTTTGGACACTTAGACTTATTCAGTTAACCATTTCCCTCTACATCATTTTGCGTGAACATAGTAACTTATGCCTATTTGTATTAAACTCCAGCCAACATAGTTGCGTATGTAAGTGTGTTTATAGTTAAACAATAGGTTTTAGAAATTTTTTTATATGTGTCTTGCTCACTTTTTGGGTATCACATTTCTCCTCATGTGCATTCACTCATTTTAAATCTCGTGTCTCCTTAAATAGACATGATAAACTGGTTTCTTCTCAACCATAGATTTTTCCTCTTAATTTCCATCGTTGATTTTTCTTCTTTAACCTTCCTCAGAACTTGTGCCATGAATACATTTCAATCTTCATCATCTGATCTTCCTTGAATTTTTTCAGCCGTAGATCTTCATAAAAAACTTTATTTTTATCCTCGAAATCTTCCATATTTGTCCAACTCATCATTTTAAGTCGGCAATCACATGTTCCACAATATTTCTTTCACTTGGTCAATACCGTGATGTGTCAGTGACTTCCTGATCGGTTAATAGTGTACTCGGTATACACTACACATACTCAGTGTTCATTCTATCTACTTGGTATACTAAGTTTTTCATTTACCGACCACATTAACTTCTACATTCTTGATCTTCAATACATAACAGAATCATGTAATACAATTAAATCACTATCATAATGTCATAGACTCATCAATGAGTTACCCAATGAATACCATAATCATATCTTAATCATACATATTAGCTTTATGTTAATATCTTATTCCTTCACCATCATTACCTTTTTCAGATGTTTGCAACTATCATGATAAGTACAGTCAAAACTAGTTGACATCAATGACAATATAATAATTGATCTACTATCTCACATATACTTTAGTAGCTCGGTGATCATCATCACATTCTCCATCATGTTCTCCAAGAATTTAATCAGTTGTAGTTTAACATCTTATCTACTTTCGCTAGTTTTGGTTCGATCAAGTTCAAGATTACCTGTCTCTTTGTGCTTTGTTCAATCAAGTTTGGAGTCAGATCTCTATCAGTTATCTTGACATCATTATTCTTTGACTCAATGTGTTCCCAGATTGCTCACACATTAGTCAAAGAGGGGCAAATGTAATCACCCAAAAATGATCAAGTAAAACCTTGAGCTCCACTCTAACATTAAACATTTAAATACTATATTTTATCTTATGCTTAATCAATCTTATCTTTTGATCAAATCATCACTTTATCTTTTATTCAATTATATCCTAAAGTTTGACCACTTTATCCTAAGCTTTATTTGATTAAAAGAACATGTACCCTTTTAATTAAATAAAATCCACTTTAACCTATGTGTGCACATGAAAAATAAATCTATTAATTTAAAAAAAGAGAAAAAGAGAAAAAGTAGAATCTCTTTTGCCACTTAATCCTCACCACTCATTTCTACCTAACCATTCTCATCCATTTGATTTTTCCTCTTGAGAATCTTATGCCCTAAAGTCAAAATAGGGATTATCCTCCACCCTTGGATTTTGCCTCTTAATCTCCACTGTCCATTTCTCTTTAAAAAGGGGATTATCTCCTCACTTTTCATCTCTTAGACATAATCTTAATCTTGCAATCTAGAATCTTGATCTTACAATCTTTGGCATTCTTGCATTCTTAGAGCATTCTAGCTTACTTGCATTCTTAGCTTAGCATTTCCTTATTACATTTAGCTTAGATCACATAACTTAACTAAGAGGTATTGTAATATTTTTAGATTATCTTTTCTTTATTTTTCTTGCATTTGCATTCTATCTTAGATCTTGCATCTTATTTTAGATCATCTCTCATTCTTTCATCATTTTGAATCTTCCATTCTATGGTGCACCTTTCAAGGGTTTCTTATTGAGGTTCATTTGAGAGCCACTTTCCATAATGCTTACATTCTTGCACGTCATAGATAGGAAGCTATAAGCTATTTCTTGAGATTTTCTCTTCCATGGATTCTCTCAAGTATAATGGTTTATAGAAGTGTGTCACCTTTTGATCACACAGTTGTAACATATCCAACCCTGGTTTGGGCCAGGTCAAATCCTAATATCTAATAAAAATCTCTTATCACAATAAAAAAGAAAAAAGTATTGAGAATCCACAATGCAAAAGAATACACAAACATATCATCAAAATAACACAAGATGTACCCTAGGAAAACCGTCAAAGGAAAAAATACTAGCCTCTAAAATCACTCATACACTTAATGTATTAGCTCATGAAAAATTATTACAATTTACTTGCAAAGTATCCATGTAGGGCTTATGAAATATCAAACTCAATCTCTCCCATTGTGAACAAGAAAATGAGAGTCACATTATCAAATATCCCAAATTATTTATTCCTTTCCGCATATATGCAACCTAAAAGAGATGCTCAATTGAGCTTAGCTAGCATGCCAAAATTAGATAAGCCAATCATGATAGATTCTCATGTTCTTGATTTAATAGAAATAAGTTTACAAAAACTACTAATTGATATTATATAAATTATGTCCCCCTATTTTACTTTTTGGTACTAAAATTTTTTGATATTAAATATTTTTTCAACATGAAACCCACAACAAATATTTTATTCAAGTATCACATACAAAGTGTGTACAAAAAATGTTTAATACATATGATGTATGCATCCCTACACTACAAAAAAATAAGAAAATAGTGCCTAAATTAGTGCCATATTTTAGTGCAAATTTTCCTCGAAAATGAGCCTCTATGACAATGAAAAAGTTGGTGCCCAAACCCATCAATCACTCAACACTGTATTTATCACTGTAGTTAACAACATATGTAGGGCCAAGTTTGGCACCGATTTTAGTGCCTTAATATTTCCTGTCCCATTTTTTACATTGGGAAAAGATGCCACCAATTGCATCCTCTTAGGCAATGGGTATTGCACCGAAAATGATGTCCAATTTGGCATTCGGTTTTGCTTCCGGTTTTTCTTCCTTCTTTTCTTGTTGTTATACTTCTAGTTGTGCTTATATTATAACATCCTTTGTTTCTTCTACTTTTGTATCCAGTTTACCTTCCCATTTTGCTTCTAGTTTTGATTCTATTATAACATCCATTTTTGCTTCTAGTTTTTTTTCAAAATTGACTTTCTTATTTGCTTCCAGTTCAACTTATATTATAGCATCATTTGTTGCTTCTAGTTTGGCTTCCTATTTATCTTTTAAAGTTTTTCTTCTATTATAACATCCATTTTTGCTTCTAGTTTTTCTTTGAAATTGGATTCCTTATTTTCTTCCAGTTCTTTTCTTTTGTAACATCATTTTTTGCTTCTAGTTTATCTTCCCATTTTGTTTCCAGTTTACTCTATAGTTTTCTTCCATTATAATACCATTTGTTGCTTTTGATTTTGCTTCCAACTTTGCTTCTAGCTTTGATTCTATTATAATGTCATGTTTTTCTTTTAATTTTTCTTCTATTTTTTGTTTTGGTGTTGCTTTCATTATAACACCCTATGTTGCTTCTAGTTTTACTTCAATGTGTGCTTCCAGCGTTGCTTCTATTTCTTCTTCTTGTGTTTCTTCCAGTTTTGCTTCCATTATCACCATTTGTTTTTTCTATTTTTCCTTCTTGTGTTTCTTCCAGTTGGATGCCTATTATGACACCACTTTTTACTTCCACTATTGCTTCTGATTTTACTTCTTGAGTTGCTTCCAATTTTTCTTATAGTTTTGCTCCCTTTTTTTCTTCAATTTTATTCTACCAGTTTTGCATTTTTGCTTCCATCTTTGCTTCTTTTGTTTCTTCCTATTTTTCTTCTAGGTTTGCTTCCATTTTGACATCTTTTGTTGCTTCTAAAATTTCTTCCATTATCACTCCTTTGTTTTCTACTTGAATTGCTTTTTTTTTTGCTTCCCAGATAACACCAAGTTTTGTTTCAAAGATTTTTTCTGGTTTAGCTTCCATTGTTGCTTCATTTTTTACTTCTAAAAATGATTCTTATTTTACTTCATTTCTTATTAATTTAATAAGTTCTATTATAATCACGAAAATTATATGGACACAAAGAAGGTGCACATCAAAATATCTATAATTTAATTGTATTTGACAACATCCATCCTTAGAAACAAATGAAAATCATCATACGTAATAAATATTCATCCAAAAATCATTGAGCACTTTTAATATATATAAATTGACAAGTGAGTACTGATAAGATCATCATATATAACTAAAAAAAGTGAAAGTCCAATATGCTAGTAGATCAAAAACATGTCAAAATGATACATATCGAATAGTTGACATAAGTCAAAATGATACATGTGCAAATGATATAAGTAAAAATGATAGTGTAACTAAAAATGATACAAGTAAAGATGATACATGTCCAAATGATATAAGTGAGAATGGTACATGTCAAAATGTATCAACTCCATAATATGGTAGTGCAGGTCGTGAAAATGATACATATAATAGTAACCATGAAAAGAGGCATCATAACGATATATCAACAATAATCCATATTGTAGTCTATATGATCATGAATGTCGCTGGTTACTAGCAACAAATTCCTCATCATCATCATCATCACCATTGTAGTCATCATCAGCATGATCATTGTTGTTATCATCATCGACTTCGGTATCTTCTGTATCTACATCATCCTTTGCCGTGTGATTTGGACTAGAACCAACATATTCTGGATCAATATCTTGAGAATCATCTTCATCTTCCCGAAGACTCAAGTTCTGCACAAAAGAAAATGTTTTAATGAAAATTTATTATTTATTCAATGGAATCTATTATATATCTAATATTAAAATATATGAAATGAAACCATAATCATATTACATAAATCAACAACTAAAGTGAGTTGAAATAGATAACATAAACATAGTTCTTTGGAAACAAACATGAAGTTCCTCTGTTCTGTCTTGGCTGTAGAACAATCACAGAACAAAGTTCCAATGGATACATGAAATACTAGTAACAAAACAAAGTTCATGTTAAACAACAAAAAATGTACATCATTTTTGTTTTTATCTCACATTATGTCTTATTTCGACTTGTCTCTCTAGAGTAGAAAATAAAAAAACCATACCAATTACCATTCTTCTCAACACTAAATCTAGTAAAGAGTTTCTTTTAGGTGAAACTCATACATTTACTTAAATAAAATAAAATAAATTTGTTTGAGCCTTGTATTAGTCAAAACACTCAAAAACATAATTAGAGGGAAAAACTCCATGCTATTTAAAACATCACAGGGAAAATAAAAGAAAAAAAAATGTTTAAAATTTGCAAATGCTAAAAAATACTTCCATTGTTGAATTCGACAGTTAATTTAGAATAGCTTAATAGGGTTTTAAGGTTTTGAGATTAGTTACAGTTGTAATAAATGAAGATTGAAGAAGTGCAGTCCACTTTAAAGAAGGTAGGGATTGCAATGCACACACACACAAAGGTCTAGGTCTCATGGTTTGTAACCTTATTTCTCTACTTACATTGTAATCTAGAACTATTTATGACTCTATAGTTTTTTAGAAGTTTATGAAATACTGTTCATGGTTGTCTTCATAGTGGGAATTACAGGACTTGCATTCTTTGTTGATTGATTTCAGAAGAGTTGATTTTAATGATTATTGTTGAATGCTACCTTGGCAGAAGGCTTCAGAGGTAATTTTGTTTTTGTTTTATTGATGTTGGATATATATGTTTTGTGAAGCATGTCCAAAAGCAAAGGATTATATCAATATTGCATAGGATTTCTTGGAAACATGGGTTTTATAGTTTTTATTAGTTTATATTCTTTCATCATTTAAAAAATTGGGTGCAATTCTTGATGATATTAGGAGAAGCAAAGAAAATGATTAAAGCATATAATTCTTTGAGCTTTGCTAGGGTTTGAGGGTTTATAATACTTAATTATTCAAAATTAATGTGCTTAGTTTTGTTCTCTTTTGTCGATTCAGGAGGATAATAGTCCTTGTTGGAGCTAAAAAATCCTAGATAGATTTTAAGTCCATTTTCAAAAATTTCTCCAAGTATAAGTTTGTGCCCTTGAAAATCTTTGAAAAAGGCTAAGTTTGAGTGCATTGGAGAAAAGGTCCCATTGTTTTTCATGAAGAATTGCTTGGGGGATGTGTTCATCACCTTTAATTTGGCATATGTACTGGGTTTCAGCTCTCATATTCCAATTCTGGTATGTTTAGGAAGTAGCCTTTTGGAGGTGTTTCCAAAAATCTGCATTCTATGTGCAAGAGCCATTCCATTTGCAATCTGTTAAATTTCTCTTAAGTGTGCATAATGGAGAATTCTAAAGGGCCTACTTTGAGTTCTTGTAATTTGCACCTGGCTCAAGGGAAAGTAATATTGAAAGTTTTTCTGCATTGTAGACCTGGAAGTGTACCTCCCCAATGATTTGTGGATCTTGACCAATTAGTTTGGTCACTTTGCCAGTCCATTTCCAAATCTCGTTTCTGTATTTTTCACTGTTTCAATTTCAAAAGGTTTCTAATGTGTTGACTTTGGTGTTTAAATGTAATTCACCTCTTGATCTTTTGAGAAATTTAATTATGGATTCATTTTCCTTGTGTGGGAGTGAATCAGTACCTAGTGTTCCGAATTATGAGGATTTCATCTGACAATTTTTCAAAACCAGATTTGAAGGTGTTTTAATGCAGATTTGTAGTGCGGACAAAATCAATATTTTGAATGACCAAGTTGGGTCATTAATATCTTATTGCCCGAATCTTTCTTTGCAAATCCCTTTGGCATGCATTCTCACATGTTGGAAATGAATGTATGTTTTAGATGGTGCATTCCTATGAAGTCTTTTGGTGAGTTTTCAAGACCATTTACGGAGGCCAGATGTGTTGATTGGCAGTCTCGCAGAGGTGTAAAAAATAAATTGTTGTGGTTAAAAGCTCGATACACCATGGTTCTGACTTCATATTGATGGCTACATTTTGGGTGAACAAAAGGTAAAAGGTGATGTCTAAATGTTGATCCTATTTTTGTGCGGTTGATGTTCTTTTGGTGCTATGGTTTGTTAGCCTCATATGATCTATTAAAGTGCTGTGCGCACTCATTTGTCTTCATGGAATGGGCTGGCCTTTGTATCATTCTGATTGCACATGCCATTGTGTCCATGATTTTCATGTTGAGTATGCCATGTATCTGAATGTTTTTGAGCATACTGTATAAATAGAAATGGCTGTGCACCTTCTTAATGTGCAAGTGTGTCTCTGATTTGCTAAGTGTGTGTGCATTTTATTGGGACTGCATACCTTTTGGATGCTGCAAGTAAAATGAAGAGAGTGTGTGTGGGCACAATGCTGTGGTGTGCACACTTGCCAGTGGGTGCATACCAAGCAAGGAAGGGTGCGTGTTGGTCTAGGAAAGAGGGTGCACATTGATAGGTGTCTACAGAATAAAACAAAGAAAAGGGGGAAGTGGAAGCAAGGTAAGGTGTGCATACCATCTATGCAAGGAGGTGCACACTTGTTTGAATATGGTTGAGTACGTACCAATTAGGAGGTTGTGTGCACCATGTTATGTGGTGTGCACATTGGTTTGAAGAGGAGATGCATGTGCTACAGATGGGGTGCATACCAGATTTGGAGTGGTGTGTAGAAGTTTGAATGCAGTGCACTCACCAATGAAAAAAGGGGCAACAAGGATGGGCATGCACAAGGAAAAGGAAGTGCTGGTTGTTTGGTGCATGCCAACACTTGGATGCAAGGTAATTAAAAAAAAAGGAAACATGCTTGTAGTTTCACACCAGCACTTGTAGGGTAAATAAAATATGAAGAACATAAGGCTGCAACAACATAAAAGAAAAGAAAAATAAGGAGCTAGACGTGTGTATAGGCCAGAGGAAGAGAAAAAGTGTAAAAGGGCTATGTGTGGGTTTATCGCACATGCACCCCGATTTGGTGCTTTGAGTTATTTAAATCAAAAGGGGCTCAAGTTAGAGGTAAGTTGAAAAGAAAGAGGTGAGTTGTTGCCTCTCAACTTGTGGGCCCAAATTGGGTGTGTACCAGCTGGGCACACATAAGTTTTATAATAGAAAAATTTAAATATTCTCAGATGTTTAATCCCACATTGGCCAAGATGGGGGATTTTCATGTGTTTAAATGAAATTATGCTCACATAGTGTTGTGAAGAAAGAGTAGGAGGCTCTCCGAGAGTGCGTGTGTGAAGGTGCATTAGGATGCATGCTGGTGACCAGATGACCACTAAATTTTGTAGAATGCTTGTGGCTGACCAGACAATGAAGTGGATACATGGTGGCTTGTCACTGAATCTTGCAATAAACCCATGGTTAAAGTAAACATTCAATGATCTAACGAAAGTGCTTGGTCATGTAATCTCTAAATCTTGGCGGTTACAAAGATGGCATCTGGTGACTCAGTGAATGGTTAGTCACGTGATCACTAGATTCTGGCGGTTAAGGATATGGCATTCTAAGATTGGGTGAATGCTTGGTTGCATGATTGCTGGATTCTAGCAGTTAAAGAGATAACATTCTAAGATTTAGTGAACACATAGTGGTGTAATCACGTGATCCTAGCGGTTAAGGAGATAACCTCTAGTGGCTCAACAAATGGTTAGTCATGCAATCGCGTAATCCTGGTGGTTAAGGTTGAAGCATTCTGAGATTGGGTGAATGCTTTGGTCTCCCAATCTCCAAATTAAACTGTAGTTAAGAGATGCATTCCAAGATTAGGAGATAAAGGAATTTGTGCAATCTCCATATATAACCATAGTTAAGAGGAGCATTCAAAGAATAAGAGAATATGGGTTGTCTCTGAATCTCCAGAGCAAGGTGGTTAAACCCAGGGTTAAATTAAGCATCAAGTCAACTTGTGACACATGGCAAAATATGGTGAGTTCTTGGCCAAATGTGCAGGAAAAAGGGGTAAAATGCAGATTTAAAGAGGAAAATGCAAATTTAAAAGATTTCAAATGTCTCTCTATAGTTTGTAAAGCATTTTATTTTTAAATTTTGAAAGATGTTCACAGAGCATTTTCAAAGAATCAGAATGAGATCATTTCTTTGAGAGGGAAAAAAACAAATTGGTAGGAGAAATGATTCTAGAGTTGAAGGTAGTTGCAGAAAGAAATCAAATTTGGAGATAAAGGAGATATTTGTGGAAAATTGGCAGGTGTTAGTTGTTTGTAACTCACTTTCATTTTCCTATATCTCTTCTTCTTCTCCATTGTTGAAAAGATGGAGTTCTGGTTTCGATTGGAGTTTCTGATTCTCTATAATCTTTTATGGGCTGGTTCCATGAGTGGTTCCTTCTGTAAATATTTCCCTCTTCTCTTCATATAGGGTGTTTTCCTATTTCCTTTCTAGTCTTAGATGATGATTTTTATTGTAATGGTTTATCTTATGAATGAATTTTCACCACTGTTATACTGTTATCAAAATTGTCTCTATTTGCTTCCTGAATCTTATGGGTTAAAGCATCAAGAATGTTTTGGTCTTTTTGTTGTGAGTTTACAATAGAGTTATTTCAATGGAATAACTGAGTTTAGGATTCATTTTCAGGTGTGTATGAGTTGAGATATCAAGGGTATCTCATACTTATCTTTCAATGGATGCTGATCAATGTATTTACTATTTCTGGGTTTCTTCCAAGGGGAGAATTAAATTCTTTGAATAGGTGATTATATATATGAGTACACAGGTGGATTCTTATATAGAATTTAATTAATGGTGTATGTTTGATGTAAGGCATCAACATATTAGACTGTGTTGTCTTCTTGTTTCATAAGCTTTCTATTGTAGTGATTTATTTGACTCTATTTCCTAATGGATAAGGCACTGGTTTATGAGGGATTTGGGGTATTTCAGAGATCCATTCCACCCAAAGCATAAATGAAAACATTTTCCCTTTCATGTTGATAGTAGGAGTTAGGAAGTCTTTCTAGTTTAGACTCATTGTATGCAAGTGGGATTTTGCATAATATTTGGTAAACACTGAGGTACTTGTTACCTAAAAGTCTGAAAATTATTCCATAAGTGATATACCTGTAGGCCTATTGCTTGGCATAAGGAGTTATGAGTGTGAAAATGAGGTATACCCGTCTGAGTGTGCAGAGCTTGAAGTGAAGAAGGTTTGTAGGCCTTGTCAATGTTATCTTTTCTTTCCCCTTAGTTTGTAGGAAGAAGCAAATTTTGTGAATTGGATGAATATCCCATGTTTGGTTCTCATTTTCTCTTTTAGAATTGGAGGATACAAGAAAAATCACTAATAGTCCTTTCGCTCTAGCTATGGGTTGTGTCAGGCATGAAGAAGTGAGAGAAGCAACTAGAATGGTGGTGGACATGATTCGTTAGAAGATGGAAGGTAATGCTATTCTTCTTGTAGGTGCCCCTAGTATTGGAAAAACTTCTCAAGAGCTTGGAAGCAAGGTATTTAGTCCAATGGATGCAAGAACAGTCACAAAACAAAGTTCCAATGGCTATATGAACAATCACATAACAAAGTTCCTATTGAACAAAAAAAATACAGGTCATTTTTGTTGTTATCTGACATCATGTCGTATGTCGACTTATTTTCCCTATGGCTATGGTCCTTTATTTATTTCTTAATTTCTTGACTACCATGGTCTTATTAGTCTATATAAAATACTTTTCCATTAAACCAAAATAATTGAAAAAAAAGCCAAAACAATAGAAATAGAAGGTAAAGGGATGAAGATTAAAAAATTAAAATGACCCCACCTCTACAAAGATCAAATAAATTACACCCAATACAACAAAAAAATACGTTTAAAAATGGATTAATTCTCTAGCCTAGGGTGTTCAAGTTAAGGGTTCTCCCTAAATGTGATTTCCCTTACAATTATTATGCTACGAATAACAACTCTCCTATTCTTGTTCTCTACATGTAAATCATAAATCAGTATCATATATACGAGGAAATTAGGAAGGGGAACAGTTTTGTTTGTACATTCCTATGAATCTCACAGTTTTATATCCTTGTTTTGATTCTTCCATTCACATGGTTACTTGTACCTTTCTATTTATTTCTCATCAACTCAACTTCTAAGTTATTAGTTCTAGGGTGGGATTGTTTTGGTTGCTTGGATTTCAGATTGTTTATAAAGGAAGGGAAAAGAAGACCATTGAATATTATGCTTCTCTTTAAGTCATTTTGATTTATATAAATTTTAAATCTTTAAATTTGTTAGCTGTTTACATATATTTGTGAATTGCATCCATTGGTCAACATGTCATATTTTATTTACCCTGGTACATTTGTGGTTAGGGTCTTATTTAATGTCAAAGTAAATTATGGTCATGCTTTCATACTTTTGTCTTGTGACCATATATTTTCATGTGTTCTAGTCTAATGCCTTGTGAATTTTTCCCCTTCCACGATAACTTACTCCTCATATTTTTCACATGCTTTAAGTTGTGTTTAATTTCTTTTGGAAAAACATGTTACAAGATTTTGGCTAAGTGGTTGCTATTTGGTGATCTCCTAGTCACACCCTCTCTACTATTATTAAGGTTAACGATTGGTAGTTGTGATACTACGTGGTAGTCTTTGGGCTATAATAAAGTATGTTGTTTCATCCTAGCAACTTTATTACATAGTGAAATCTTCTGGTTTGTAGGGATGTGATAGTGAGTCACGTGTGAAAAGTTGAAGATGTTCAAAAGGTAAACAAGTGTTTCTTTTCGCATCCTCACGATGATTTTTTAAGGCATTTAGTTTGACCCACGAGCCCACAAGTTGATGTTTGTGATGACTATAATGGTTTCTCACATCCTTGTGACAGTTAGTGGAGAAAACGTATTCCATTAGTGAGCTTGTGAGGAAGAATGAAATTTTATGGTGATGTTTTGTGGGACCCAATTTTGGGCCGTAGGGAAGTGAGGATGTTATGTGTGACATGCATATGATGGGTTAAAAAATAGTATGTTCTCATGCTATGGTTTTACATGTTTAAACTATAGTTAAGGTGGATGGGTGGAAATGATGCAATGAAGAAAAGGTAACTCATGATGAGTTAGACGTAGCTTTGTGATAGTTTTTGAAGATAATTCTTTATGCTCATAATTTTGTGAAGTGGTGACATGTATCCAAGGAAATGCTAAAGGGAGTGTGTACAAGTTGGAAAATTAGAATAGGTCAAGCCAGTGAGTGGTTTCCATGTGTACTACCCTATGATCCAGGTCTACCATGCTATACAATTCAAGACTTTTTGACTACATTTCAAAGATTGCAGAGTTATGACAGTTGAGTTTCATATTAGAAGTGACATCTAAAGGACATTGCATTTACTCTTGAAATGTGGTGTAGATCAGAGAATAATTACACCTTACCACTATTCCTTTTATGAGATGTTGTGATAACCAAGAATGTCAGATTAAAAAAATTTCACAACTGTGAACTTCCGTACAAAGATTGCTTGTATTAGAAAGTTGTGGCAGTTTATGTGAAGCCTAGAGGAATGTTATTTATATATGATTAAAGATAAGATTGTGTACATTATTTGTAGCTATTCCCTTTTGGTTAGATGGCTTTTTGTGTGTTTGTGATGTTGATAGTGAGAATTATCATGAGTGGCATTATTTGTTGCATGAGGTTGAGACTGGAGAAGGCCCTGTTGTAAGAAGTATTTAAGGCTTGTGGGTTGATGTTGCATGTTTTGGCTAAAAGGATTTCTTAAATGCCAAGGGTAAATGAAGGGATTTATTAGCCTAATGGCCCTACCATTGGTGGTTATTTCCAAATTGGTTGGTTTTGTTAGGGTTTATTACATGTCTAGTTCCTTTAGGCTACCACTCTATTTCTCCCTCAAGACATGGATACAAATTAAGGGATGGCTACATAATGTGGACTTGTCTAAGCATAGTCCACCTT
Organism: Chamaecyparis obtusa; assembly: GCA_027943335.1. Lineage (NCBI taxonomy): Eukaryota > Viridiplantae > Streptophyta > Pinopsida > Cupressales > Cupressaceae > Chamaecyparis > Chamaecyparis obtusa. Next base: position 384,675 of record BSBK01000238.1, on the reverse strand, counting down.
GGGATCTATTCTCTCACCTCTCTTCTAAGAAGGGAGATGGTGAGAATAATTTTCCCTTTCCCTTGTTCCAAATTTGTCTTCTACTGCTTCTTTAGGAGCCAAATTCAAGATAGTGTGATAGGGGCATTGTAATATCCACCTCTTTACTACCATTCATGTTTATGATGCCAACCCTTTTAGACCAAATTTTATGGATATTAGATCTTCAGTTTTATTTTATGATTCATTGTTATGAAACTTTGATCATTTGATTTATATCATGTTAGGAAGATAATGATGATTCTTTGCATATGATGATGTTATTTATGTTATGGTTTTTATTGACCCCATAATTGCATGTGTATGGTTGGTGTGTATGTTTTATATTTTTGTTTGATGTGCTTGATGTGGTTGAGGGACAAAGTTATAGTTACTCTCTTGAAAGATCTACACAATCAGCTGACCCCTACCATTGTCTATTATATATATGTATGTACATGCTCATCTTTTATGCCAGATTTTTGGTATCGGGCATCGACTTCCCTAAATTGCTAGGATGAGCATTCCCTATCGCATTATCTCAATAGTAAGAGAGGTAAAATAGCATCTAGGTCTAAACCCCCACCTAATCCATTTATTATCCTAAAATAGTGGACAAGTATCTTATTTCCACCTTCTAATTTGTCAAGATGATGTGAATTTGTGAAACTTCCTTTTGTGCTTGATTATGGTATTTTGGGTTTGGTCAGTTTTACCTTCATGATTCATGTTAGGTGGTTTGATGTGATTTTATGTTAAAAATGCTTTAAAGATTTAATTAAGATTAATTAAATGATTGAATAATTAAATCTGATTATATAGTGAAATATTAAATATAATATATTTAATTAATAAAAATTAATTAAATACTTATGTTTATTTAAAAAGACTCAATTTAAAAGTCTAATTAGAAGAATAAGAGATTTAATTAATTATTATATCTAAAATTAAATTTAAAGACATAATTAATGAATTGATATTTTGCATTTTTTTTTTTTGATAGGTAATGGGCCGAAGCCTAGATTAATTATTATTATTATTATTTGTTGAGATTAATTATTATTATGTGTTAAGCTCGAGTAGAGTCGAACTCAAGACCTCCCAGATGAAAGGTTCACAACTTACTGTTGTGCTATAGGCTCTTGCCTTGATATTTTGCATATTATTAATATGCTTAAAAAATATTAATTATTAATTAAATATTAATATGCAATCAAAGTTGCACATTCAATATTAGTAAAATTAAAATATAAATTTAAGTTAAAAGAATTTTTTTTCTATTAAATATAAAGAAGCCATTTCAACACTTACAACATCATGATGATCAGTGCAACTCGGAACAAAAAAAAATGTGGAAGTTCTTAACATTTGATTACATGTATATCTCGATACAATATATTTAAAATATTATATATATTAAAAAGAAATTCAACAACTCAAATAGGGAATCATGCGGTCCACCCCTAATGTCTAGAAGTTGATTGTAGATCTCTTCCATTATAGGTGAACATAGAATCATGGTTAGACATCTCCACTGTATCAGACAATAGAATCAAATTAGAAGTTGAATGTGCTTGAGTTTCTACTAGAACAATGCTATCAATTTGGGCAAGGGGCTCATCAGCTCTCATGTCCTCAAGGTCTTTCTCAATCTCAGTCATGAATCCATAGACAACATCATTCTTGGAGATCATTACTGATCCTTCATTGAGTAGCTCCAGAAAATTTTCTTTTGAGATTTTGAGGGTCAAAGTAACTTGTGACAAAATGGAAAGAAAGGTGAGTCTCTTGAGAGACTTAGTAAGGCACCTTCTCTTATTGCTAAAAATATCATTATTACACTTTCCACAAAAAACTAGAGAATATGAAGAGAAAGAATATGAAAAAGAGGAGAAATGCTATTGCTAAAGCTCAAGAACCTTCCAGTTAGGATATCAAGAAAGGTAAAATTAACATTGAGAACAAGGCCAAATAGTCTCCATATTTCTTTAGCAAAAAAGAATCAAAGAAAATGTGCTGAAATGACTCATCACATCCACACAACGCACATATATTCAATTCCCTATTAGGCTTCCTTATCAGAAGCCTTTGCAAGAAGAAGGTCCACATAAAGAAACATATTTTAGGTTTAACTGAGGAGTGCCAAAAGTGGTTGAAATCTTTAGTCTAGATTGGGGTATCAAGGTTAAGATTCCAAATGGAATTGACATGCTCAAAGATGCAAGAATCCTTGGTAAGGAGCTTGTATATAAGCTCGGATTTGATATGCATGAAATAAGTACCCTCAACCCATCTTAAATAAACAACCATATTCTCACAAACAATCACCTTATTTGGTAGGTTAAGTAAGGAGAAAATATCACAGATTAGGGAATACGTTCTCTATTGGGTAGAGGCAATTCTGAACTTGCTGCTAATATCCTGCCAGCTAATAAGTTGGTCATCATAAAGAATATCAGAGAAATAAGTGATATTAAGGTTGGCCCATTTTTTGTAAGAAAACTCTTGCAAAAGGGCCAAGGGCTTTCCCCCATGCCTAAGATTCCACCAAATGGATTTTTCACCATAGATATTGTTGTTTTCATCAACCACTCCATTGTTTCTTATCATATTTCTCACCTTATCCGAAAACTTCTAGATTTCCTTGAGGAAATTAGATCCATCAAATTTTAGGTCCCAGTTTCTAGAAATCAAGTCATTCCAGTGTAAGTTCTTCCAAGAAGGTTCAACAAGGGGAGCGACCCTCAAAATATTGTTCCTAATCAATACTTTCCAAGGCTCCTCTCCTTCTGCAGCCTTAACAATCCATTTAACTGCTAAAGATATCCCTTGAGTCCTTAGTTCCTTTAACCTCAGACCCCCTTGTTCTCTAATCATGGATCACCAATGCTAGTTGAAAACATGGGCTCTCCTTGTGCCCTTACCATCAAACCACAGGAAGTCTCTAACTTTTCTTTGGATATAGTTGAATTGTGCTTGATTGAACAACCAAGAAGAGGCATAGTAAATGGTGTAAGAAGATAATTTTTTTTGATAGACTTGAAACCTTCCAGCAAGGGATAAGTATTTCTTGTTCCATTTTTCCAACTTCTTATCAATCTTGTCTTTGATCTAGTCCCACATCATTTTGAGATTGGGTTCCATAGAGAAGGGTATTCCCAAGTATCTAACAATGTGGGTAGGACCTCCCCAAGAAAGGGAGAATTTGGCACACCAAGGGGGCTATGTGTCAGTCCATCCAAGCATAATAGATTTAGGTAGTGAAATTTTACTACTAGAGGCAATACAAAATATGTTTTAAATTCCTCATGAGATTCTTAGCATTATCTTCATGAAGCTCAATGGTAATGGTAGTGTCATCAGCAAACCAAACATTAGATATCTACTCATTATTAGGTAGGATGAATCCTTGCACCTTAGGGGAAAGGGGATCATCCCTTAAGAGGTAAAAAAGAGAATCAAAACTAGTTACAAACAGGGAAGGGGCTAATGGGAACCCCTGTCTGATGGATCTTGTGATCTCAAAGGGGGAAGAGCACACCATGTTCACTTATACAATAGAAAGTTCCCCTTTCATTAGAGTAGAAACCAACTTGTAGAAGGATTCTAGAACTACAAAACATTTGAGCATCAAGAAGATAAAGTTCCACTCGATTATGTCATAAGCCTTTTCATAGTCTAGCAGAAGCATACCCACATCATGCCCAGATAAGTGTCCCTAGTGCACTATTTCCCAATAGGTAATAATATTTTCAAGTATATATATCCCTTTCACAAGGCCAATCTAAGTTGCACTAATAATACTAGGAAGAATGTTGTCCAATTTGAGAGTAACAACTTTATCCAAAATTTTATATGAAACATTCAATAGTGTTATTGGTCTCTAGTTATTGATGAGGGATTTATCCCCATCTTTTGGAATGATCTTGATGATTCCTGAGTTAATAGCATTCCCCAGTGACCCTCTTATTAGAGCCTTCGAATACACCTGTAGTGGGTATATAGCAATCCAATTTATATTATTTTTATATAATTCCACCAAGATGCCATCAGGGCCTGGTGCCTTATCATTCTGCATCCTACTTATGGAAAAATTGATCTCCTCAACTATTAGAGGCTTCACCAAAAGAGAAAAATCTTCCTCTTTAAATTTTTTGGGAATAATAGAGGATATCTTGCGCCTAGTTTCTTCCATATTGTTACCAATGTCCTCTGAATGGAAAATATTATAATAGAATGTGACAAAGGCATTTAGGGTGTCATGTTGGGATTGAATGATATTGCCATTGTCACAAATAGCATAAATATTGACCCTAGTCTACTTATTTTTAAGAATATGGAAGAAATATTTTGACCCTCTATCCCCATGATTGACCCATTGGATTATGGCTCTAGTTTTAAACCCCTGAACCTTATAGTCTTAGATCTTCCTCAATTTTTTTCCTAGCTAGGTTAACTTCTTCCAAGAAATCTATACTCCTTAGGTAGGATTTCAATTGTTTCTCTGCCACCATAAGCCTCTCATGTTAGATAATTGAGAGGGGGGTGGGGGGGGGGGGGGGTGAATCAGTTAATTCTAGTTATCCTATAGTCCCAAACACTCTTTGATGTATAAAACAAATCTTTCAATTAATCAAAACAACTTGATAAAACTGTGTTTGTGCCTTTCTGTTCATTAAATGAATTCCAGTAAATTAACTAGTGTATATACTGATCAAACTAGTAATTGTAATGTGTAAAGAAAAATAACAAATCATCACATCCATACACATATAACACTTTATTTTTAACGTGGAAACCCTATTAGGGGAAAAACCACCTGGGACCGGTATGCAAAATAATTTCACTCTTCTGAAGTGAGCTTGGTTAAGAGCCAACCCTGTTAAAGGTTACAATAATACACTGTAAGGTGTGACCTTGTTACAGGATTTATCACTAACAGTTATCCATGACCAAACATTCACTATGGGGTAAACATGGAAACAATTAACATTCATTGAATTCCATAATAATAAATAAAAACTGTTAAGTCCCACTTGGTTAAGAGATTTATCTGTCGCAATGGTTAGAATGCAACAATAAATAATCTAATTCAAATACAACTTCCTTTGCAGATTTTAAGATCTATGCTAAGCTCAAAATACCTCTGTCCAATATAATCTCTTCAATTTCTTTGTATCCTCCAACTCTATTATGCTCAGTTAATTCTTTTCTTTGACGCTCAGTGTTGTCTGCAGATTTGCTCAGTTCTATCACTAACCTGTCTAACCAGCTTCATATTAATGCAATCTTCTCACATGCATTCCAAACTTAATTATGATTCTCTTGTATCCTTAAATAGACATAATAAATCATTTTCTTCTCATCCATAGATTTTTCCTCTTAATCTTCACCATTGATTTTTCCACTTCAACCTTCCTCGAAACTTGTGTCTGAGACACGTTTCATTCTCCATCATCCGATCATCCTTGAATTTTTCCAGCCATTTGATATTCATAACAAACTTTATCTTTAACCTTAGAATCATCCATTTTTTGTCCATCTCATCATCTTTAGTCGACAAACATATGTTCCATATTATTTCTTTCACTTGGTCAATTCTTGATCTTCAATTCATAACAGAATTATGTAATACAATCAAATCACTAACATAGTGTCATAGACTCATCAATAAGTTACTCAATGAATACCATATCCATATCTTTCTCATTCAAATATTCTTCATGTTAATATCTCATTCTTTCACCATTATTTGTTCTTTAGATGTTTGTAACTATCATGATAAGTACAATCAAAACTAGTTGACATCAATAAAGATATAATAACTGATTTAATGTCTCACATATACCTTTGTAGCTTGGTGATCATAAATATATCCCCTTGAAGTATTCAATCAGTTGTCAATCTCTCCCTTAAGATATTCAATCAGTTGTAATATAACAATCTCTCCCTTTGGCATTGATGGCAACACAATATGAAATATGCCATAGAATACCAAACATCTATCTACAACTTTGTATATATGTTGTGACTTGATAAGCTCTCCCTAGATTATGTATTTAATATGTTTACTCACTACACAACATCATTGTCTCTCCCTGCATGTAATCTCTCTTCAATGTTTCCTAATCATCTCTCTCCCTTATCTGAATATTTCATGCAATTTCTCTTCCTTTGACAAAAATGCCAAGAAAATAATCATCTCTTTAGTAGCCAAATTAGTATCTCTGTTGTTCGGTTTAGATTCTAGTACCTTGCATGTACAGATATGTAATTTTAGCTTGTCTTCCATCTTTCACAACCTTAGGAATCCCAAAGTGTGAACATCATGCATCAACATCATTAGATCTTCTGATAAAGTATAGGTTGATGCAACCTCATATCACCTTAGTGAATGTTAGACAAGAGATAGACCCCTAGTCTACTCAAGTATTCAAATATGTCCTTCGGTAAGGGTTTAGTCAATAAATCATCAAGTTTCTCTTTTGACTTCACATATTCCAATATGACTTGTTTTTCTTGAGCTTGTTCCCTCAAATAGTGATACTTTATAGATATGTTCTTTGTCTTTGCATGCATCGGTGGATTCTTAGAAATATTAATAGAACTTGTGTTATCATAGTAGATTATCATTGGATTAGTGATCTCCTCATTCATACCTATAGCGTCAGAAAATGGAAGAACTTCCATTTAGGACTAGTTTAGCCCTTTGAGTAGGTGGTTTGGGGTCATTTAAAATGCCTTGAATAGGTCTCTAACTTATTTCTGTCTTTTTTCCCCTATTCTACCCTGTTTTCCACTTATTTCTAGCTTGTTTCTAGCACCTGGCTCTGTGAATTTGAGGTTCTTGACCTCAGGGTCAAGGTCAACCTCGACCCTAACCTAAGTTAGGGTTGACCTCAACCCTGATCCAAGGTTTAAATTTTAGATTTTGAGGGTTTCTGAATGTCGGGTTTCAAAATTTTTTATTTCCCGCTTCCAGATCGGCTGTTTCGAGCTTCAAAATGGTAAACTCTTAAATGATATTTAATCTAGGTCCACTTCCAAGGGTATAGGCTTAAATGGGAATTTATTTACCCTATGTTGGCCTCTCTAGAAGTTTTTTCCCTAGATCACTATAAAAGGAAGCCTTCTCCTCTCATTTTATCCATCTCTCAATAAAAAAAATCAAGTTTTCCATTTGAGCGATCCATCAATTATTCATGAGAATCACATTCACACATCAAGCACATGAGAAATCAAGTTTTCAAGCTATTATCTACATTCAAGCATTCAAGTTATCCATTGAAGATCAAGGATTCAAGCACTCAAGCCTTTGAAGGGATTTGGTTCAAGCATTCAAGATTCATCATTCAAAACCCTAGATCTATCCATCATTGTGGTGTGATCTTCCTTCAAGATACTTTGTTCATCTTCAAGATCTATTCATTCTTCCTTAAAGGTGAATTCCAAGCATACAATCATGGAGGTTTTGATTTATATTTATGATTTTTAGTGTTGAGTCTAAGCTTTCATATTAACATACTTGTTTACATTTCAAATACAATTGCATATCTATTGAATATCATAGCTTCATTGTTAGATCTACTTCTACTACTTGCTAGCATTCTCAATTTCAATTATATTTCAAGGTTGATTCCAAAACTGGGGTTTGACCAAGGACAACCCCTCACCCAAACAAAAAAACCCTTTTTCTTGCAAATGCAGGTGTGGAACAACAAATTATGAAACAGATTCGAGTACCCTTTTTGGCAAACTTTCGGGATCTGCAAAGAGAATTTTCATCGAAGCAATGTAGGTCAAGATCAACATTTTGGGGTCAAGGGTGACATTTTCCTTTGGGTCAAGGTCAAACTTTCTCAGAAAAGAAAAAGGTTTCTAGGTTTTCTCAGTCTCTATGTTTCCAAGCCAGATCCAGTTGCAGAATTTCTTGAAACTGAGTACAAACACCAGAAAATAGTGACTTCTGAGTCTTCTACCTTTCAAGATAAGTGTTTATGTTTTATTAGTCTTATATGTCCAAAAAATTTCACACACCTCCACACATCTACAAATAAATTTATATATATTTATATATTACATTTTGGTGAACCCGACAAGCTTACCCCCTATCTTTTATGGAATTAGATGCCCTATTGTGTTTGTGGTGTTCACCTTACATTTTTGTGAACCCACAATAGAAAACTCTTTATTTTTGGTGTTGGATTATTTAAAATTATCTTAGATTAGTTTTATTTTATGCTCTTTCATCTTAAAATTCAAAAAAACAAAAAAATCTATATACTCTACAAAATACAAAATTTTTTTCTTGCATTTCAGGTATTATGAAGATCTCTAAGATGCTTTTGAGTATGGCTATTTTATTTATTATTCTTCTCTTAGCATATATTTATATTACTTATGATGTTTATGAGAGTATCATCCATTTCATTATGTTTGTCACTCTTCATATTTCACTTGCTTATGATATTATGAGATTGACTAATACTAGGCTTCCTACTTTCAAAACTTTCATTAAGGATTTATGTGGAAAAATTATTACTCTTTTGGATTATGTGAAGAATTTGGTATATGATAAACCATCTCCTAAGTTTCCTAATCCTAATCCTATCCTTCCTAATCTGTTTCCTAATATTCCTAACATTCCCAATTATCCATCTGCTAATCCTAGTTCTTCCCACACTTATGGTGAGGTTCAAACTAAGGTTCATGGTGCAGATGTGTAAGAATTCTTAGATTTACCTTCCCCTTCTTATCTGATCCATGATGATATTAAAGGGAAGACAAAAGAGACTTCTACTAAAACTACTATTCCATCTTACACAACCTTTTCTCATGAACACTATAAAAAATCACCTCCCGCATAAGCTTTACATGATATATACACTACAAGATACAATATGATGGCTAAACAAGGTTATAAGGGTTTAGGACTTGGTGTTAATGAACATGATATTAAATATCTGGTTCATCTATCTCCTAAACAAGATTTGCATGGTCTTGGCTTTTCATTATCTCAATTTAAGGTGGTTGATTCTAATAGTCATCCTTCTCTTCATGACCTTCCAACACCTTCTCTAGATACTTCTCAAGGTGTGGCTAAGATGGTCTATGTTCACTTAATGAATTCTAAGAAAGATATCTTTAAACCTATGCAGAAAGATGCTCTCTTCAAATACAAATTTCCTTTTCACTATAGTAATACACATTTACTTTATGATTGTGTGCATTTCAAGATATATGTTAGATAAAAAGCTTCTTTAGGAATTATATCTCACTCTCGTGTAGTTTTACAATTCTTTCATAATTTTGATATAGGAGATACCCCTCATTTTGATATAATATAGATATTTTCTCCTCTTGTCTCTTGACTGGGGGGCAAGAGGTATATTTCTTCCAGTCTTCTAGAATCCATTATGTTCTTAGCATTTATTTTTTCTTTGATCTTAATTGGTTATTCTTTCTCTCTTTTATCTCGATGGTTTTGTATTACAATAGCTTTTTCTCATAATCATCCATCACTCTCCTCTAGTATTCATGATATCTTTTCTAAGACATTTGTTTTTCAAAGGTATCCCTTGCTTTCATTCCTGAGGGGCAAGGTATTTTTCCTTCTTTGTCTAGGGATCTGCTTTCCTTAGCTTAGTGGCATTTTTTTATTCTGCAACATTATTTCATTATATTGACTGAGGTTTGGCTATGGATATCATTTTATGTGAGAGGTTGTTGTCCTAGGTCATCACATCTTCTTTATTTTGAAAATTATGTGCTTTATAAATTCTTTCCCTTGCTTTAGGGTCAGAGTTTGATTCTTTCGTTCCAAGATTCCTCTTCCTCTTGATCGCAGGGGGCTTGATGATTGAATATTTTGTCCCTCTTTGCTTTTCTTTGAAAGATGATATTTTATCCAAAGCACTCCTCTATGGTGGGGGTATTTTTGATAAGATCTTTTTCTCTTTGATGATCCTTTTTCTATAAGTGACATATCCTTTTTCATGATTATCTATGTTCTTTGATGTAAGGGTCAATACTCTTTGCTGAGAATATAGTGTACATTGTTGTTAACAGGATATCTCCTTACTTTGTGAAGTAGGTATCCTCTTTCTCTTCCTTATCTTGTCTAGTGAGTAGCAATGATAAGGAGGGGGACACATATAGGGTCTCCCTTGTACTATAGTTTTTATTTTCAAATATGCTAAATCCTCAGAAGATAGCACACATAAGTTGGAGATTTGCTAGCAGGCCAATACTGACTGTATGTTTATCATTGATGACAACATATGGAAATTAGCATGCGTGTAAGTCTTATGTAGTAATATTTTAGTATATGTAGCATGGACATGATATCAACATGATATCATGGGCACAGAGGTTAACTATTAGCATAGACAGTTATATTGCAGCTGGTGTCAACAGTGTTCTTGACAGAGTAACAAATAGTGTTCTGTGTATAGTTGTCCGTAAAATTATCATGGAGCCTTGCATGCTTGGATATATGTTGAAGACATGTTAGTGATGTTTTAGTTATGCACACATAGTTGATGATGAACGCAAGTGAAGTTATGTAGTCGCTATTCGCCAGTAGCAATTTCCTATGTTTGTTCAGATGAGCCGACAGAGATTTTATTGGTTCTTGAGTTGCACCTATCTTGACGGTATGAACCCTTGGAGTTAAGCTTGGAGGAGTGTTATTGATGTTTGTTTAAGAGCGCATAAGTTAATTCATCTTACAGAGAAAGTTTCAGTTGTTTTGGTAGAGCCAACAGTGTGTAGCGTGCGTCTATAATTATTCTATTAGATAGGTCCCATAATGAGTTGCGTGCATACTAGAGCCGACATAATGTTTGTTGGAGTTTATTATGGTTTCTCTAATATGATTTCAAGGTGGTTCTAATAGGATAACTTTATTATATCATTTGGAGGAAAGATATTTATAGGCAGTCATTTGTGATTGCTGAAGGGTGGTTCATTGTTGATTAAGCAGAGCAGAGAAGAGTGTGCGAAGTGTTGAATCATCAGAAGAAGGTCTATGTGACCAAGTAAAGTACTTGTGCTATTCATTGGAACTGATCTAGACATCAGGTCAAAGCACAGTTCACCAAGATCCAGATATAGTGTGTATCTATTATTCAAAAGGTTGTAGCCTTCGCCCATTTGAGCAGTGAGCTCTTGGATAGTGTGTCCTCTCCCCTAACAGGGAAAATTGTAAAAGACTCCTAATAGGGTCCAACCCTTAACTAGGTCTACTGTACTTAATATATTGTAAAGCTACTCCTAACAGGGTAAAGGATCTTCTAGCAAGGATCATTATACACTAGTACATAATATTAGTGGGTATCAAGTCCCACCGAGGTTTTTATCTATTTGGGTTTCTCTGTAACCAAAATATTGGTGTTGTGTTCAAGTGTTCTTTCATTGTGTTTATGCTTTATATTTAAGTATACTTAATTGGATAAAGAATTGAAACTTGTAGATAACTGATTCAACCCCCCCCTCTCAATTATCTCTTGGGACTATTCCTAACAATTGGTATCAGAGCCGAGTGCCTCAGAGAAAAAGTTTAACAACTTGAGGTTGATCAGATGACATACTTCAGGAAAGAAAGTCCTAAGTTTGATGGAGAGAATTATCTTGATTGGGAGAACAAGATGGTAACTCATTTGCAGTGCATTACTTTTGAAGTTTTTAATGTAACCATCAAAGCAGCCAAGATTCCTACCTTAGAAGACCTTGGAAAAGATGATGCTACTAACATTCAAAAGGAATTGTTTCATCATAATGCTATTACTAAAGAAGCCCTTATCAACACCCTATCTGATGGTGAATTTTTAGAAGTAAAAAAGATAGATACAACCCATAAAATATGGAAGCACCTAGAAGACACATTTGAAGAAGACAAACAAGCAAAGGATGCATGTAGAAAGACATGGAAGAAAAGATAAAATGCATTAGAAATGTTTCTTGAAGAAAACATTAGAGCTTACAATCAGAGGATTAATGAAGCAGTTGCTAGAATCGGGAACAATGGTGGAGAGATTTCAGAGGAGGACATTATGGATAATTTGATGACTACTCTTACTCTAGAATATGAAAGAAAGATCAACATCCTTGATGAGACCATGAAACTTACATCAAATTTCAAGAGAAAGACCTTGATCAGCAAGATCTCATCTTTTGAGATTTCAAGATTGAAGATAGAACCAGAGAGTGAAACAACTTTCAAAGCAATAGTTCATGGTAAAAAATTTGCAAACACTTCTGGTAATTTTGATGATGATGATGAAGATAAAACACTACATGATTTTATTGCTATGATTTCCAAAAGAGAAAAGAAAAGAAAAGGAAAATATGAAGGTTAATTACCATTTAAGTGCTTTTCATGTAATAAGATTGGTCACTTTGCATCTAAGTGTCCCACTAGAGCTAGAAAGTTCAAAAAGGATTACACGCCTAAGTATTCTAAGGAATGCTACTATGTTGGAGATGGAGTTTCAGATGAAGAATCTGGTGAAGAAGAAATTGGATTCATTTCTATTGTAGATAAAATAAATAAAAAGATAGTACATGTAGACAAGAAAGAGAATCAAGAGCTAGTATTGATTTCACAAGATGACATAAGGACAGACTGGATTATAGACAGTGGTTGTTCACATCACATGATAGGTGATAAAGGCAGGTTTTCTCATTTGGACAAATATAATGGAGGTATGGTCAGATTTGGAGACAACACTCCTAAACCTATAGTTGGTAGAGGAGCCATCACTTTGGATGGAAAGAACAGTACCGATGATGTTCTTTATGTTGATGGTTTGAAACATAACCTTCTCAGTGTTGGATAGTTACTTGGTAAAGGCTATTAGTTGGAGTTCAAAGATGAAAAATGCATCATTAACAACAAAGATGGTGTTATGATTGCATCAAGCACAAAGACAAGAGGTAATGTTTTTCAACTCAATTCAGAATCAAGTTTTTTTGTTGCTAAAGTTGATGACAATTGGTTATGGCATAAAAGACTATGTCAAATCAATTTTGATAACATATATAGTAAAGATAAGCAATGTAAAGGCAGTAAGAGATCTACCTAGCATAGCAAAGCTAGTTGATACTATATGCAAGGAATGTGTGATGGGGAAGCATGTGAGAAATTCATTTAGGAGCAAGCAGAATTCAGCAGAGAACAAGTTGGATCTGATTCATACAAACCTATGTGGTCCAACTCAAACAAGATCATACTATGGTGAAAGGTATTTCATTTTGTTTGTTTATGATTATACTAGGATGATGTGGGTTGCGTTCTTAAAAGATAAGTCAGAAGCATTTGATAAGTTCAAAATATTCAAAGCTAAGGTTGAGAATGAATCTAGATTAAAGATAAAATGTTTGAGATCAGACAGAGGAGGAGAATTCACCTCTGACAGATTTTATGAGTATTGCAAAGAACATGGCATAAAGAGATAGTTAAGTGCACCTAGAACACCTCATTAGAATGGAATTGTAGAGAGAAGGAATAGGATCATTCTTGATACAACGCGCACCATTATGATAGAAGGAAAAGTTACACACACCTATTGGAGAGATGCGGTCAATACAATAGTCTACACAATCAATAGAATTTAGTTAAGGCCTGGCGTTGACAAAACACCTTATGAGATATGGTTTGGTAATGTTTCCATAGTAAAATACTTCATAATCTTTGGAAGCAAGTGCTACATCAAGAGGGATGAAGCAGTAGGCAAGTTTGATGCAAGAAGTGATGAAGGTATTTTCCTTGATTACTCTACTAAAAGTAAAGCTTATAGATGTTTCAATTTAAGATTATAAAGATCATTGAAAGTGCTCATGTAAAGATTGATGAAAATTTTATGATTCAAGAAAGATATCATGATTACTCACCCATGATTTAAGAAGAACCTAGACCCTCTAATAGTGAGACAGTTATTGAAGAAATGTTTGATAGTATTGATTTGTTATTCAATGACCCTGAGACAAGTGAAGAAAATACTCCTAAGGTTGATGAATCAACATCACCTAAAGTTCCAAAGTTTACATCAAGAAATCATTCCAAGGCAGACATCATTGGAGATCAGAGCGGCAAAGTCTTAACAAGATCACAAGCAAAGAACTTAGCCAACGATGATGCGGTATGTTTACTATCTCAGATTGAACCTTTAAGTGTTGAAGATGCTTGTAAGGATTTAGATTGGCATGATGCTATAAAAGAAGAACTTGATCAGATTATTAAGAATGACACTTGGGAACTGGTTCCAAGAATGAGTGATAAAAATGTGATTGGAACAAAGTGGATATTCAGAAACAAGATGAATGAAGATGGTATAGTAGTGAGAAATAAAGAAAGATTAGTATGTAAAGGATATGTGCAAAGAGAAGGCATTGATTATTCAAACACATTTGCACCTATGAGTAGATTAGAAGCTATTAAGTTGTTTTTAGTTTATGCTATAGTTAAAAACTTCAAAGTTTATCAGATGGATGTCAAATCAGCATTCTTGAATGGAGACTTAGAAGAAGAAGTATACATTGAGCAACCTGAAGGATTCACCTTATTAGACAAACCTGATATGGTATGCATATTGAAGAAATCCCTCCATGGACCTAAGCAAGCCCCTAGAGCATGGTATGAGAGACTAGATGGATACTTAACAAAGATTGGATTCAAGAAAGGAGTAGTAGATTGTAATCTATTCATTAGAGAGACATCTGAAGGTTTACTTCTTGTAGCTATATTTGTTGATGACATTATGTTTAGAGGTAATGAAAAACTCAGTGTTGAATTTGCCAAAGAAATGCATAATGAGTTTGAGATGAGTATGATTGGTCCTATCAAGTACTTTTTGGGACTAAATGTGTAGCAGATAGAAAAAGGGATTTTCATTAATCAATCAAAGTATGTGAAAGAGATACTAAAGAAATTCAAGATGGATGATTGCAAGCCAGTAGGAACTCCTATGATCACTAGATGTAATCTTACAAAAGAAGATGACTCACCAGCAGTAGATATAACATTGTATAAGTCTATGATTGGTAAACTCATATATCTTACTCAGACTAGACCTGATATTTCAAATGCAATAGGCATAGTTGGAAGATTTGTAGCAAAACCTAGACAAAGTCACCTCATGGTAGTAAAGAGAATATTCAGATACTTGCAGAGCACTATAGATTATGGTCTATGGTATCCTAATTCAGAAAATGTTGAGCTTCATGTGTACACTGATGCAGATTGGGTAGGATGTGTTGATGATAGAAAGAGTACTTCAGGTGGAGCAGTGTTTCTTGGTAATAGACTTGTCACTTAGACAAGCAAGAAATAAAATTGTATTTCACAGTCAACAGAAGAAGCAGAGTATGTTGCAGCAGCCTTGAATTGTTCTACAATTGTTTGGATCAAGCAGATGATAAAAGATTTTGGAATTCAGATTGATTATCCTATTGTTAATCATTGTGATAACACTAGCACTATCAATATGTCAAAGAACCCGTGATGCATGCAAAGACAAAGAACATTGAGATCAAGTATCACTTCCTAAGAGAGAAAGTGGCAGAGAAAGAAGTCAAGTTGGACTATGTGAGTAAAAAAGAATAGTTGGCAGATATATTCACAAAGCCCTTGCCTAAGGATACTTTTGAGTATCTCAAGGAGAAGTTGGGAGTCATTCCCTTCCTTGATTCTTCTTAGAGAAAGAAGGAAAGGCATCAGTCCTCTGGGACTGGTGGAAGGTTGACTACTCTACCTCAGGAGTAGTACTAGTGCTTAAAATGAATGGCACCCTTTGCCATTGATGTCAAAAGGGGAGTATATATAGAGTCATGAAAAATAGAAGTAAAAGAGGAGTTATATACTAAGGGGGAGCAGCATTCAGTTATGACATCAACATTCAGTTATGACAGCAACACAGTTGAGGAAATGGAGAATATTAGAAAATATTGTAGCAGATGGAGGATTCATCTTTTGGGGAGTTTTGAAGAGGAAATGGAGAATGTTATAAAAGAAATGTTCATTTGGGTTGGTGGTGGTTTTTCATTCCACATGTTGCCATCAATGCCAAAGGGGGAGATTGTTGGAGATTTGCCAGCAGGCCAGTACTGACTGTATGTTTGTCATTGATGAAAACATATGGAAAGTAGCATGTGTGGAAGTATTATGTAGTAAGCTTTCAGTATATGTAGCATGGACATGATATCAGATAATATCATGGTGTAAGGCCCACCCCATTTCAACCTTTTCCTTGACAGTTTGATGTCGGAGGATTAAGGGGTGTTGTAGTATCTGGATGATTGGTAAATCCCTAACGGAATTGTACCTCGAAATAGACCTATATATTGTACCTTCATATCAGGACCTATCAACTAAGTGTCGCAATGACAGAAGTGATATCTCTAGGTTATTAATTGTGAAAGTGAATCTTGGATGTAGTATGTTACCCTGCGGATCATAGATCCAACTAGACTATTAAGGTTCCATTGAGTACTTTTGTCGAAAGGATTTGATTCGAGAAGTTGAGATGTAAATGCCAAATTAGTTATGTGTTAAGTCTTAAGTTTATCTTGGATTTAATTAATAGTGATGTGATGATTCTAGTAACTCCTACGAGGAGGATGAGTAATGTTTTGATGATGTATTATATGATTATACCATAGTGATGTTTTGGTGATATTATTAGAACCCTGAACAAGGATTTGTTAGATCCTAGACTAATAGGATTATTCTGCATTTTGTTTTCCTAGATTAGGAAATTTAATCATACTTGTGATAAGAATTTTATAGGACCCGACTGTTATGGTTACCCCTTACCGATGTTGAACCATCTATTTATCTTAAATGTTATACTAAGGAAATTGAGATACTTGGACTCATTCGATTTACTGTTATGTTATGATGGACATGTTAGACTATACATTTTGTTGACTCTGTATGTGGATCCATGATTAGTGGATTTGGATTTGATCATGTTAGAATTTATTATTATCTTCATGTTTTGAGAACCTGAAGATTATCTTATGATGATGATAGATTATGGATGATCTTGATTTCAATCGAACTATGAATTGAATTATGCAAATTAAATTATGAATTATATATGCAATTGAAGTATGAATTGAGTTATGCAAATTGAATTTATTTGCTGTGATTATTGAATCCTATATGATTACGTGCAGACAATTGAATTATGACATTTCATTCTATGTGATTGAATGTTCAATTGAATTGTGTAAGATCATTATTTGTTGTGTGATTTCATGTATGCAATTGAGTTATGAATAATATGTGGATATTACATCTTATATGTTTATATGTGATGATTTTCTTCCTTGAATTACTGATGCTGCATTAAGGTTTTACAGGTGGAAGGACCGTGGAAATATTTGGGGAAACCACATTGAATGCATGTGCTAACAGTAAAGCCAAGGCCCCATCTATTGAAGAGACCAGGGCCTCATTGTGAAGTGTTTTATTTGTAACCGTAATGTGAATGTATGTGTAGGAATGTTAAGTGTTGTAATATTATGGACATACCTTAATTGTGATGTTAATTATGTGAGTGTCACTTGACACTAGAGTTATATGTTAACTAAGGTATGTCATGTGGTTGGAATGTGAGAGCAAGTTCTAGAAGCTTCCTCAGGGGGGAGGAATTCAAAGTGCATGCACTTGTCACAGGACCCCAAAGTGAAGTCATATCTTACATTTTCGTGCATAAATTGAACCATGGTTTTTGGAAGGTTAAATGGGACCCTCGGGGGTAGTTTCATGCATTTTTAGGTAGCCCATTCCTTGTACCCATAGGTTAGGGGTAATTTTAGCATGGGAGGAGCCATATTTTGACCTTTTGTCCCCTCCAATAGTGCCCATTTAATCTTGAACGAAATTGTAACTTGCATCATGGACCCAAAAGTACTTCGTAGGACCATCTTAATGAGGGTTGTGGAGAGTTGGTTTGGGAGGGTTCCTTTTTAGTAGAACTTTTAGAGGGGTTTGGGGTTGTTCACCCACTCTCTACCTTTAGAGACCACTAAACTTGGAGAAGGGAAAAGCTGAGGATAGAAGAAGGAAAAGGCTCAAAACTTCATCATTTTGCATTGGATCATAGGTTGGAGGATCTTGCTCTTCATTTCTCTCATTTTTGTTGTAGTAGTTGTATGTGTTGTGTATTTTTTCTTTAGCTCCCCATGGTTGGTCATGGAGGAAGCTTGCATTTCTTATTTGTTGTGTTTTAGCTCCCCATGGTTGGTCATGGTGAGAGCAAGCATGTATTGTGTTTTTCTTGTAATTGGATTTGGGGTTGTTTACTCTTGGATTCACTCACCCTTGGGAGGGAAGAGAAATCAAGAGGGGGTGTGGGAAATGGGGGAAACTCCATGTGTAGAGTCTCCTCCATGTGTGGGGAAGGATGAAGCTTGGGTGAGTGATTTTCCCCAAGTAACCTTGCATCTAGCCCATGAGGCATTGGGGGTATAAGGAGGGAAGATTGGCCATGTGAGCCTTATTATGAAAATGTGTAAATTTGGGTCCATGTGTGGCCTTGTTAATTTGTGCAATGGTTGTCTCCGTGGGTTGTCCACCCACACCCCACAAAGGAAATTCTAGGAATTCCTTAGTTTTTACCTTGAGGGAATTTGGGTTTTGTTTAATGAATGTTTTCTTGTGAGTGTTTGAGTCTGAGTGTATGTATCCCATTTGATGTGGTTTCCCCAAGCTCGGGGGTGGCCTCATGAGAGGCCTAGGATGGGAGGTGAGCTCCCATGGTCTTTCCTTTGCCTTGTTTCTTGTAGATTTGTGGAAACTCAATGAAAGTGCTATCTTGGAGGTTTCTTCTTTTGGGTGGTTGTGTGAAGACAACCCTATCATTCCTTTGTGAATCTCTTTGTATTTAGACTTACCTTTTGATGTAAGAGATATTGTAATGCCTTTTCTTTGGGCCATTGTGAAGATGAAATAGATGAGAGACTGTTATTTATTTGATCTTCCATTGTGTGGTATTAGCAATTTGCAGTGCTTTATTGTAACTATGAAGATGTAACTGTATTTGATGTAATTGTGTATGTATTGAAATGGATTCCTTAATGTTTATGATGAATTCTTGCATACGTTATAAAATATCTCTCTCTCTCTCTCTTTATAGTTGAAAATACTCTTTCTTTGCAAATGAGTTATCAACATTGATAGATTAAATATTGTAACAATTTCATTATGATTCCATATTTGGGTTGATATAAGAATATTGTAGTTCCTATAAGATGATTTAATTGTCATGATCATTGAAAATAATCTCTATATATGATTCATATCACTCTTTTAGTTCTATAAATTGTAATGAAACATCTATGAAGAAATGAACAATTTAGTTATTACGTTGATATCTCAATTGATTTGCAATCAAACTATATTTAATCCTTGTTGATACTTTATCAATTTTAAGTCTATGGACTTCCTAATGCATTAAGGAGATTAATAAAATCATAGTGTCTAACTACTCATAGTTGTGAAGAAAATTACAAGGTTCTCATGCAAAGGAGAATTTCATTTTCAAAGAAAATAAGGCTTCAAACTCTCTGGAATTTGTATGGGAAAAGAATTCCCATACAATTCCTTACCACAGTCATATTAAATTAATTAAAACATGCCACTTCATTTTATAAATCAAATAAAATATAAATTTCTACACCACCCCTTACCTTATTTAATACTCTCCCTATTACATGGCGCATGTGGTGGAAAGTCAGGTCTTTGTTTTATTTTAAACCTTTTTATTGGTCAAGGGAATGTACCTTAGCTGACTCCCCATCATGGGCGAACAGCATGGGAAACCCATTTGGCATTTAATATTATATGTCTGCATTACCTTTAATGCATTTATCTCTTCCTTTGAAAATTGGCGCATGTTTTGGGAGTGAGGTCCTTGTTTCTTGGTAAGTGGTTTGGAGGGTCCCAAGACTTATTAAGGCTTGTCATAACTTTATGCAGCATCCTTTTAATTCCCCTTTTTATGCGCTTCCCTATGGAGACTTTTACATCTCCCCTAAAATGGTGCATGCTTTGGATGTGTCCTTTCCCTTGGGCACATGGATGAAGGGAGTAGGAAGGGAGATCTAGGTAGGGAGCTAGAAAGTTAGGGAGTGGCTTAGGATTAGTAGGTTGTTAAGATAGCTTAGCTTGTTGATTAATTTATGTTATTAGGTTAATTTGTATTAATGTCTTGTTATCAACATTAGGTAGTTATTTACACCTTGATCTATTTAATTATTTGTTTAGTTGTTATTGTTTGCTCAATGTTACTTATTATAAAGTATATGTATATATATTAATTAATTTATTATAGTTTATTAATTAATTAATAATTATATTAATTGATTAATATATTATGATTATTAATTAATTATATATATATTTATGTTATTTAATTATATAATCGTTATTTACATATCAATAATTAACATTTTATAAATTATTAATTAGTTAATAATTATATTAATTAATTAATAATTTGTAAGTAATAATTGAATTCATATTTATTCTTTTGGAAATGGATTTTGGTGTAAATGACTTATTAAGTCTTATATTCAATATTTCCTTAAACTGGCAATTTAATTTTTAATAATCAAATTGGTCTTGATATATCCATATGTGGAAAATGGTTAACCTATTTTTTTAGAATAATGTTATTAAATAAATATTCAAATTCCTCTTGGTTAACCTATATGATTAATCAACTGACGATCGACGAAATTGATCGTCAAGATGATTAATGAATTCAGATTATATTGAGTTCCAACTAGCATCCTTAGGAATAACAACTTGTTGAGGTTTGACCTCTTGTCACTTTTGAGACCTCGTCATTAACTCCTTTACCTGAGTCATGAATGTAGGAACTTATACCCTTTTAAATTTTTTTTTTGTTGGTTGTGTTTTGACCCGAAATTTTGGGCATTACATTTTGGTATCAGAGTGATGTTTCAACTCTAGGAACCTTTGTGCCATTACGCTTTGCAAAGAAAGTATTCGTGTACGCATAGTAACCCTTTGAGTTAAGTATGTGAGGAGCATGCGTCAGTACATTATGGAATGGTCATAACAACATCATCGTGTGTGGGTTCCCTAGGATGGCTATGGGAATACCTCGAAGAAGCCAAACCCTTATAACACTAGATATTAGGTAGGGGCACTTCCTAAATTGCATAGAACCTCCGGATGGGCACCCCTTCAAACCATGATCATGGAATTAAAAACATATGTTGGAAATAAACTAGCAACTTGTGACCCATGTGGGGATGACACGGTTGGCAGTCTTTCCATCGTGGTAAAAATGTTGCTTGTTTGAGCTCAGTAAAATCAACTTAGGTATTGTCTCCTAGTAGATAGTGTCATAAAAAAAAAAGGTCTTTGAGTGACCTACCTCCTTGATGACTGCATGAGGCCAGTACTACTAGTCAATGACGATGCACGTCTAAAAAGGGACTTTTAACTCTATTATCTCTTAGAGTATGGCGTATCATTTGTGCTACGTAATCTCTGGAAATAGTGCAGTTGAAGAAATTGGGGTATGCTTGGGAATGCTTGAATCATGCATCAGTGGGGGGTCCCACTTAAGGACCATGGGATTCGTGCTCTATAATAATAGGATTTGGAGGAAATATTAAATGGATGGAAGAGTAATTGTTCTTATAAATAAGATATTTACCTAATGACCATTGTCCCTAGAAGCCATGACAATATACATTCCACAAAGGGATGTAACGAAGTTGAGATGAATGGTATCCTAACATAATAACATTAATGAGGCCTCTCGGACATCCAATATCCCGCACATGTAGTTTGGATAATGAGGTGCATAGAGTGTTGTAGAAACTGAGTAGAATGGCCTAACCATTTTAGTATGAGGTGGAAAATTGTTCTATACCCTCGCAGGATGTACATTATTAAGTTATGGTGGGGCCCATGCCATGAGGTAAATTTTTTTTTTATATATGATGGAAATACTCCAGGATCATTGACAATTTCTCTTTGTATAGACTAGGACTTTCTCGAAGCATTGGGAACTTATGATACAGCTTGGGAAGACTAATTAGTCATAGGAGATGGATGATGGTAACCTATGTTATGAAAAGCATTGTAGTACTGGAGTAAGGTAAAGGAGGCTCATTTATTTATTGATTCAAACAACGAAAGTATGGTGCCCCTAGTCGAGGTATAGATTGAAGCACCTATGGGTATGTAAGTTATAGGTTGAAAATTCCTCAGTATTCTATGGTGGGTACTCCTTCTTTTGGATTTGATGTCAGTTGTTTCATTTTGCTTATGGTCTTCCTAGTTGTTTATCTTCTTGGTGGAACTTTCCACATATTGGACTGGTACCTTTTTGTTTTTTTGTTTTTTTTTTCTTTGATTGGGTTTTGTCACCAACTGTATAGTTCTTATCGTGGCGGTTGCCACCGTTGATTTTTTGATTGAAATGAGCTCACTTTTTATTTTTGTATTCGAAGTTGAAGCAGACAAATTTCCTTTTTGAGAATTACTTGTATCTATTTTGGGTGACTATTATGAGCATTCTCTTTTGCTGCCAGTCCTATGTCATTTGAACCCATTTTATTTTAAAGAGTCCCACCAATCGTGTGTATATGAGGTAACACCTAGAAAGAGATATTGTCCCATGTCGGAAGGTACTATAGGATCGATAGATCAGATCCATGCTCTACTATGATGAATAGCAAAAATGATTGGTTTCCTTGTATTTGGAGTAGGTGAAAGTTGGTGATTTGGCAAACCATGGTGGTGTAAATTATTTTATAAGACATACAGTTTTGTAAGTGGCCTTGCACGGGTGTTAGTATTATGAAGTTCATCCTTTGGGTAATCATGTACCCTAATAGGAAAGATCTATGATGTCATGATTGACCTTAAGAGATCGATGATTATTGAATGTTCTAAACTACCCTAGTAGGGGAAATTGGTTAGGATGGATAAGAAAAGGGGCTAGTTGGAGTGTAATGCATTAGTGTTATATTTAGAAAGGGACAAGTGTAGGAATCATGTAATACTCATATGATGCATTTTGAAAAGGATTCGTATTCACCCCATAAGTTAGTTTGTGAAAGAAAGTTCCTCCTTTCCCTAGTTTGGTTGAGAGTGAAAAGTCGAAACAATTGGGTGGTTCATTTGTTGGAGACTCCATGTTGTAGATATTAATGATCTAGTGAAAATGTGATGATGGAACCTCTTCGAAATATTATTGTGATGAAATTTGGGAGAAGATATTTCTCGACAAGACCCTAGGTCTTGAAGATTGAGGGTTCAAAAGGATAGGTTAAAAGTGTAAAACTTGCCTAAAGAACTATGGGACAAAAATCATAGAGTATGTACCACCCAGAGGGGGTGTTGCTACAAGAAGAGTATGTTCCTTATATGTTCATGATGACCCTCGAAAAAGAAGACTGTAGGCTATCGAGTATGTGACCCTAAAACCCAGAAATGGTTGCACTCTCAACACCTATGTTCCTAACCCTCTTACGATCGAAAATACAATGATGCTTTTATTAGACTATCAAAAGGGAGTTTCCTTATGAATGAAAAGTTTTGATGAAAGAGCCCCCATACGCTCTAATGAGTTGCGTGCATAATAGAGCTAACAGAATGTTTGTTGGAGTTTATTATGGTTTCTCTAACATGATTTCAAGGTGGTTCTAACATGCCAACTTGATTATATCATTTGGAGGAAAGATATTTATAGGCAGTCATTTGTGATTGTTGAAGTGTGGTTCATTGTTGATTAAGCAGAGCAGAGTAGAGTGTGCAAAGTGTTGAACCATCAGAAGAAGGTCTATGTGACCAAGTAAAGTACTTGTGCTATTCATTGGAACTGATCCAGATAGTAGGTCAAAGCGCAGCTCACCAAGATCTAGATATAGTGTGTATCTGTTATTCAGAAGGTTGTAGCCTTTGCCCATTTGAGCAGTGAGCTCTCAGACAGTGTGTCCTCTCCCCTAACAGGGACAATTGTAAAAGACTCCTAATAGGGTCTGACCCTTAACCAGGTCTACTGTACTTAATATATTGTAAAGCTACTCCTAACAGGGTAAAGGATCTTGTAGCAAGGATCATTATACACTAGTATAGAATATTAGTGGGTATCAAGTCCCACCGGGGTTTTTACCTATTTGGGTTTCCCCATAACCAAAATATTGGTGTTGTGTTCAAGTGTTCTTTCATTGTGTTTATGCTTTATGTTTAAGTATACTTAATTGGATAAAGAATTGAAACTTGTAGATAATTGATTCACCCCCCCCTCTCAGTTATCTCTTGGGACTATTCCTAACATAAGTTGCTAAATCCTGAAGAGACACACATTTTTCAATTTTCAATATGCTAAATCCTCATAAGGTAATGCATATAAGTTGCTAAATCTTGAAGAGACGTGCATTTTTAAATTTTCAATATGCTAAATCCATGGAAGGTAACACACATAAGTTTCTAAATCCTGAAGGGACACACATTTTATATTCCATAGTGATACAAGAATGTGGATCTATGGGTATTCCAAAAGCCATCAGAAGACACATGGCAATTATAAAGAATAGTTTATGGGTGAACTATCAGGTTTGGCTACCTATTTGGGCTCTCCCTCCTTGGTGATTCACGGTAAGGTGGGCATCTTACTGGGCGAGGTAATCACTCTCTCTCTTTTCTCTCTTTTATCTTTCATGTTAGTAGGATTAGATCATGAAGCTATGTTATTTATAATGTTTCTCTTATCTTTCTTATGTAATCATTTATGCTTTTATGATAGCTTTCCAAATATGATATTAGTATAGGAAGCATTTCTTAGCAAGGTTTCCTTTACTAGTTGATTTGGATTTTTTTCTTACTAACCCCTCTTTTTGTGTCTTTTAGCTTTGTCTTTGTTGTTTCTCTTTGTTTTCACACCCTCATGCATGTATACTGAGTTAGGATCCTTGTCTTGGGGGCTCATGTCCTCAACTAAGTGATATTCTACCTTGTTGCGATCCATTGGAATCTTTCTTCTCCTTTACCAAGAGTTTGCATTGAGTCCATACTCTTGCTAAAGTGGGGGCTAAATGTAGCGTCAAAAAATGGAAGCACTTCCATTTAGGACTGGTTTAGCCCTCCGAGTAGGTGGTTTGGGGTCATGTCAAATGCCTTGAATATGTCTCTAACTTGTTTCTATCTTTTCTTCCCCTTTTTTGCCTTGTTTTCCACTTATTTCCAGCTTGTTTTTAGCACCTGACTCTTTGAATTTGAGGTTCTTGACCTTTTGGGTCAAGGTCAACCTCAACCCTGACCTAGGTCAAAGTCAATCTCAATCTTGACCTAGGTTAGGGTTGACCTCAACCCTGACCTAGGGTTTAAATTTTAGATTCTGAGGGTTTCCAGATGTTGGGTTTCAGAAATTTTTATTTCTCGCTTTTGGGTTGGCTATTTCGGGCTTTGAAATGGTAAAATCTTAAATTATATTTAATCTAGGTCCACTTCCAAGGGTATAGGCTTAAATGGGAATGTATTTACCCTATGTTTTCCTCTCTATAAGTTTGTGCCCTAGATCACTATAAAGGGAAGCCTTCTCCTCTCATTTTATCCATCTCTCAATCAAAAAAATCAAGTTTTCCATTTGAGTGATCCATCAATTCTTCATGAGCATCACATTCACACATCAAGCGCATGAGAAATCAAGTTTTCAAGAAATCATCTACATTCAAGCATTCAAGTTCTCCATTAAAGATCAAGTATTCAAGCAATCAAGCTTTTGAAGGGATTTGGTTCAAGCATTCAAGATTCATCATTCAAAACCCTAGATCTATCCATCATGGTGGTGTGATCTTCCTTCAAGATCCTTGATTCATCTTCAAAATCTATTCAATCTTCCTTCAAGGTGGATTCCAAGCATACAATCATGGAGGTTTTTATTTACATTTATGCTTTTTAGTGTCGAGTCTAAGCTTTCATATTAACATACTTGTTTACATTTCAAATACAATTGCATATCTATTGAATATCATATCTTCCTTATTAGATCTACTACTACTTGCTAGCATTCTCAATTTCAATTATATTTCAAGGTTAAATTCAAAACTGGGGTTTGACCAAGGAAAAATCCTCATCTAAACAACAAAACCATTTTTCTTGTAGATGTAGGTGTGGAACAACAAATTACAAAATGGATCTGAGTATCCTTTTCGGCAAACTTTCAGGATTTGCGAACAAAATTTTCATCGGAGAAACGCAGGTCAAGGTCAACATTTTGGGGTCAAGGGTGACATTTTCCTTTAGGTCAAGGTCAAACTTTCTTAGAAAAGAAAAAGGTTTTTGTGTTTTCTCAGTCTCTATGTTTCCAGGCCAGACCTGGTTGCAGAATTTCCCGAAACTAAGTACAAACACTAGAAAATAGTGATTTCCAAATCTACTACCTTTCAAGATAAGTGTTTATGTTTTATTAGTCTTATATGTCCACAATATTTTCACACATCCCCACACATCTACAAATAATATAGAAAAAAACTCACACTAATATAACTTTATATTTTTATATATTACAATACTTTCCAATAATTTCTTTATCCACACAATATTTGAACAATTTGGAGCAACAACAACATACTCTATTTCAACAGTGGACTAAGAAATGCATCCTTGTTTCTTACTTATCCAAGTTACCAATATTTCTCCTAAAAAGAATGGTCCACCAATAGAGTTTTTTCTATCATCAATGTTTCCAGCCCAATCAACATCAGTGTAAAATTTTAGTTCAAAATTGCCTTCTTTATTATACCATAAACCATAATTTTTAGTGTTCTTCAAGTATCTTAAAGTTATTTTCATAGGATTCATGTGTGATTCTTGAGGATTAGCAGAAAATCTAGCTACAATTCCAACCACATGTGCAATATCTTGTCTACAATGCACAAAATACAACAATTTTCCAATCATTGATCTATACAAGGTTTGATTTACCTCGGTTGACTTGTCATCCTTTGTCATCTTGCATCCAATTACCATAGGTGTACCGACTAGTTTTGAATCTTACATACTGAATGTCTTCAAGACTTCTTTGATGTATTTAGATTGTGTGATGTATACACCTTCCTTCTGTTGTAGTATTTTCAATCCAAGAAAAAAATTGATCTCACCAAACATCGACATTTCAAACTCTTTCCTCATTTCATTAGCAAAAAAATTGCATAAATTATCATGTCCTCCAGATATGATAACATCAACAAATATTTCAGTAATAAGAATCTTATCATCAATTTTACATTTCAAACACAAAGTGTTTTTGTCACTTGTTCTAACAAATCCAATTCTTATGAGATAAGTATGTAGTCTTTCATACCATGCTCTTGATGCTTGTTTCAATCCATATAATGCCTTCTACAGCTTACATACCATGTTCCTTTGATTACGATCAACAAAACCTTCAGGTTGTTCAATGTATACCTCTCCCTCAAGTATCCCATTCAAAAATGCAAATTTCACATCCATCTGATAAACCTTAAATCCTTTGTAAGTAGCATATGCAAGCAATATTCTTACTCCTTCAAGTCTAGCAACGAGTGAAAAAGTTTCTCCATAGTCAATTCCTTCTTCTTGTGCATAAACTTTGGAAACCAATCTTGCTTTGTTCCTTGTTACATATCCATTCTCATTCAATTTGTTTCTGAATATCCATTTATTTCTAATCACATTTTTGTCGTTAGGTCTCAGTACCAATGTCCATGTCTTGTTTTTTTTGTATTTGCTCAATTTCTTCATTCATTGCCTTGATCCATTCATCATTTTCCAATGCATATCTAACTATTTTAGGCTCAAATTCACAAAATAAACATGCGTTGTTCCTCAAATTACTTTGATTCATCATTCCTTTTCTTTTGTCTCCAATTATCTGATCTTGTGGATGGTGTCTTCTCACATACTTTGCAAGTATAAGTTTAGATCTCTATTCTTCAATGTGTTCTCCACTCGGTGCATGATCATTATCTACATCAGTAACTATTTGTTGATGCTCAGTCTGTAAAGACTATTGCTCAGTAGCATTATTATGTTACTCAGTAATGCTAGACTATTTCTTGGGTAGAGTTTTAGATTCTTCAATATAAACAAATCTACCATAGTCTTCTGGTTCCTTTTTTCTTTCTTCATCATTGTTTTCTGCAAGCTCATCAACTCTCACATTTTCACTTTCAATCATTTTGTTAGTAGCCTTGTTCAAACATTTATAAGCCTTGATTTTAGTAGAATAACCTAGAAATATCCCTTCATCACATTTTGAAACAAATTTTCCATTTCTATTATATTTTAAAATTTAACATCTACTTCCAAATATTCTGAACAAATCTACCATATTCTTCTGGTTCCTTTTTTCTTTCTTCATCATTGTTTTCTGCAAGCTCATCATTTCTCACATTTGCACTTTCAATCATTTTGTTAGTAGCCTTGTTCAAACATTTATAAGTTTTTCTTTTAGTAGAATATCCTAGATATATCCCTTCATCACATTTTGAAACAAAATTTCCATTTCTATTATATTTCAGAATGTAACATCCACTTCCAAATATTTTTAAATAACTCACATTAGGTGTGTAACCATACCATGATTCATAAGGTGTCTTGTTTGATTCTTTCTTCAGTTAAACTTAGTTTAGTGTGTAAACAACAGTACTAAAATCTTCTCTCCAATAAATTTGTGCAACATCTTTTTCAATCATTATTGTTCTAGCACAATAAACAATTGATTTATTCCTCCTTTCAATAATTCCATTCTGCTGGGGTGTCCTCGGTGCAGATACCTGTCTCTTAATTCCATGCTCATTACAAAAATTAGTGAACACATTAGAAATAAATTCACCACCTCTATTTGATCTCAAGCATTTCAGCTCCTTACCACTTTCTCTTTCCACTTTAGCTTTGTACCATTTAAACATTTTGAAAGCTTTAGATTTTTTTTAAAAACGTGATAGTTGTCATCATAGAGAAATCATCAACAAATAAAATAAAATATTTATCTCCATAATAACTCCGAGTTCTTATTGGACCATAAAATTCAGTATGAACTAACTCCAAAATAGCATTATATGAGTAATGTTTTCTCTTGAAAGTAGACTTTTACATCTTACCCATTTGACATTGTTTGCACATTACATGGTTAGGTTTTAGATATGCTCGGTAAACCTCTAACTTTCCTTTTCTTACTGATCTTAACCATGTTGTCAAAGTTCACATGACATAACCTCTTGTTCCATAACTATACATCTTCATTTTTAGCCAATAAACAAGAAGTTTCAACATTGTCCAGATAGAATAAGTTACCTTTTGATTGTTCACCAGTACCGATCAATTTTCCAGCTTTATCATAGATTTTCACCTTTCTATTCTCAAATGCAACTTGGTGACTAGTGTTATTTAGCTGTGCTACACTCAAAGGATTATAGTTAAGTCCTTTCACCCAATATGCATTCTCACATCTGATCTTATCATTCAACAATATAGATCCTTTTCCTTTTACTTGACAAGGTGTATCATTTCCCATTTTCACAAATCCACCATTATAATGTTTAGATATTCAAATTTTTCTTCATCACCAGTCATATGATGTGTGCAACCACTATCAATAATCCAAGTATCATTCTTGCTAACTTTAGAAATAAGTGCTATTTCAACATACCTTTCTTCTTCTTCAGAATCTTCCTTCAATGCAACAAATATCACTTCTATGTCTTCATTAGTTTCAGTCTCGGTGTCATCATCTTCATCTTCAAATAGGTAGCATGCCTTCTTACCTTTATCTCTGTAGTCTCAGTTGTCTTTATTTCCATACTGTCAGTTACCTCTGTGATCTCAGTAATCTCTTCTTTCATTCTTCCTTTCATTAGATCTTTCTCTTGTTTTCTCATCTTCTTTCCTATTAGGACATCTTGTAGCAATATGACCAATCTCTTTGTATTTAAAACATACCAAGGGTAGTTTATCTCTATATCTTCCTTTGCCTTTTTGTAGTCTTATAGCCATTAATGCTTCAAGTTCATCAAGTTCATCCTCTTCAGCTTCACTTTCACTTTCATTTCTTATCTTATGTCTATTTCTTGACTTTCTAATTTTTAGAGATGACATAAATGCATATTATACCATAGGTAAAATATTGTTGTCATAGTTATTTAGCTCAAATGCAATCAATCTACTGATTAGACTATCAAGTGAAATATTATTACTAGGAGCTTCTCTCATTTCATGAATTGTAGAGACTCTAATAGCATAGGCAGGTAAAAATATTCTGAGAATTTTACTTACCACAATGTCTTCATCAATAGTTCCACCTGCTCCTTGGATAGCGTTCACCACTTCCTTGATTCATTTTCTATATTAGTGATGTTCTCAACTTCTTTCATCTTCATATCATCAAAATTTCCTCTTAGAATCTCAACTTTAGCTCTTAGCACATTCACATCTCCTCCATGAACTAGTGCAAGCTTGTCCCACACCTGCTTTGTAGTTGTACATGTCTTAATGTCTTAAAATTTAGCATCTAATAGAGAAGAAGCAATCTCAATCATCATAGCATTATGTTCTTGTCTTTCTTTCATCTATGTGATAGTCAAAGGACTAGTGGGGGTTATGAACTCATTTTCCAAGTAGTAAAGTGTATAATCACCAATCTCTGATAGATATAACTTCATCCTGCTTTTCAATGTTGAGAAGTTGTCTTTGTTCAGCTTTGACACCTCTCTCTTATACATCTTGTGATCTTTTACTTAAGTCCTTAAAACTTATTCTTTCAAGTACTCTTTCTCTGATACCAATTATTAGATAACTGAGGGGGGGAGGGTGAATCAGTTAAGTCCAGTTATCCTATAGTCCCAAACACTCTCTGATGTATAAAAAAATCTTTCAATGAATCAAAATAACTAGGTAAAACTTTGTCTGTGCTTTTCTATTCATTAACTGGATACTAGTAAATTAACTAGTGTATATACCGATCAAACTAGTAATTGTAATGTGTAAAGAAAAATAATAAATCATCACATCCATACACATATAACACTATATTTTTAATGTGGAAACCCTATTAGGGAAAAACCACCTAGGACCGGTACCTAAAATAATTTCACTCTTTTGAAGTGAGCTCGGTTAAGAGCCAATCCTATTAAAGGTTACAATAACACACTGCAAGGTGTGACCTTATTAGAGGATTTATCACTAAAATTTCTCGGTGACCAAACATTCACTATGGGGTCAACATGAAAACAATTAACATTCATTGAATGTCATAATAATAAATAAAGACTATTAAGTCCCACTTGATTAAGAGATTTATTTGTTGTAATGGTTAGAATGCAAAATTAAATGATATGATTCAAATACAACTTCCTCTTCAAATTTTTAGATCTATGCTAAGCTCAAAACACCTCTGGCCAATATAATCTCT
The DNA here is from genome assembly GCA_027943335.1 of Chamaecyparis obtusa. NCBI lineage: Eukaryota > Viridiplantae > Streptophyta > Pinopsida > Cupressales > Cupressaceae > Chamaecyparis > Chamaecyparis obtusa. Next base: position 353,212 of record BSBK01000238.1, on the reverse strand, counting down.
TCAATTTATTTGTATCCTCCAACTCTATTCTGCTCAGTTAATTCCTTTCTCTGACACTCGGTGTTGTCTATATATTTTCTCGGTTCTATCACTAACCTATCTGACCAGCTTCATATGAATGCAATACTCTGATGCGCATTCCAAACTTAATAATGAATCTCTTATCTCCTTACATAAACATAATAAACTATTTTCTTCTCCATAGATTTTTCCTCTTAATCTTCACCGTTGATTTTTCCGCTTCAACCCTCCTTGGAAATTGTGTTTGAGACACATCTCATTCTCCATCATCCAATCATCCTTGAATTTTTTCACCCATTTGATCTTCATAACAAAATTTATCTTTAACCTTGGAATCATCCATTATTTGTCCAACTCATCATCTTTAGTTAGTAATCATATGTTCCATATTATTTGTTTCACCCAGTCAATACTGTGATGTGTCAGTGACTTATAACTTGGTTAATACTATACTCGATATATACTACACTTTTTTGGTGTACACTATTTTCAACTTGGTGTATACTAAGTTCTTCATTTACTGACCACATAAACTTGTACATTCTTGATATTCAATTCATAACAGAATCATGTAATACAATCAAATCACTAACATAATGTCATAGACTCATCAATAAGTTACCAATGAATACCATATCCATATCTTTCTCATTCAACTCTTCTTCACGTTAATATCTCATTCCTTCACCATTATTTCTTCTTTAGATGTTTGCAACTATCATGATAAGTATAGTCAAAAGTAGTTGACATCAATGACAATATAATAATTGATTTAATGTCTCACATATACCTTTATATCTCGGTGATCATCAATCTCTCCCTTTGAAGTATTCAATCAATTTTTAATCTCTCCCTTAAGATATTCAATCAGTTGTAGTATAACATCTCATGCATAAGAGATTGTTTCATTCTACCATCCTTGGCCTTTTTCCTACTTATGGTTTGATAAAAGATCTTCCAGCTTTGAACACATTGAGACCAACATTTAATTTCACTAAAGTTATCATTATTCTTCCAATTGAACATTCTGATAATCCTTATTGCATAAGAAATATATTCATCATCAAGTAGGTTAGTGTTGAGGGAAAAGCCACCTTTCCTAACTGGGCTTGGGCCACCATCTCCAAGGGATAAAATAGCTTAAATGATGGGGTGGTGATTTAAAAGAGTGTAGGGGTATGACAAAAACACTACAGTTATCAACACCATGAGAAAAAAAAAAGAACTCCTTATTGACATAAAATCTATCTATCCTAGAGTAAATTCTTTTACCACCTTTCTAGAAGTTAGACCAAGTATACTAGATACCCCCATGGGATGCTTTACATTCAGCAAGGGGGCCAAACAATTTGTGCTTGCTAATCATTTTGGAGTAGAAAAATTTCTCATCTCCTTTCCATTCTACTCTAAGACCACCTATTTTATCCATAGAGTGTTCCACCATATTAAAATATTGACCAAGAATCTAAGGAATGTCTCTGAGTTGAAATATCCACTTCCACAGTTCAATCCGGTCTCTAGCATTATTAGGGGCATATAAATTACCTATCCCAACTTCAAGTTCATCAAGATTAAGAATGATCCAAACAACTCTATTACACAAAGAGAAACCCCACAAGGCTACCTTATCACTCCATTGGGGACTAACTAAAATAGCAACCCCCCCTCTCCCCTTAGGATGATTGATGTGAAAGTGATTTTTATAACTCCACATGCATCTAAGGGCTATATCCAACAAGTATCCTATAGCTTTCACCTCTTGGAGGAGGAGAATATAAATATGCTTTTGCATCAAGAGGAATCTCTTGATAATGTATTTTCTGTCAAGGCTCTGGTCCTCTAACATTCCATGAGGCACATTTTAGACTAATCATGAGGAACCATTGTTTGGTGGGAAATCCATAGGAGTTTTAAAACTCTTATAACATTTAGGTAGCTGTTGCTTTGATTTATTATTGAGAACCTTAGAGTTGGAGGGGCTTGGGGGTTTTCCCCTTTTCTTCTTACCACCCTCATTCCCCTCCTTACCATTCTTCTCATAAAAAACCATACAGTCTATATTATGTTTCTTCCCTCCTCTTTTCACTGGTTGGGCCTTGAATACAAAGGATGGGTCCAATATCTCCCCTTCTTGGGGCATCAATGAAGTGTCACCACCATAATTACCATATGCAAATACAATATCTTTAGGGAGAGGATAGGAAGACCATACATCAACAAAGGTGGGTTAGTTTGGGAGGTGAGGGTTGGTCTAGTGGGGACAGGGAGAATGAGCTCATGGGGGGAGAGACATGAGGGAGGGAAGCATGAATAAAAACCACAACAAAGTTGTGAAGATTATCCTCATCTTCATATGTGGATTTGAGGGCATCAAGACTATCAAATTTTCTAACAGGGAAATCTCTAGAGGTCTCATCATCCCCAAAGGGTTTCTCACCAACCTCTCTGACCACACTAGGTAGGTTGTCCCTCGCTAGAAACTCACCCCTCTTCAATGCACCCTTTAGAGGGAAGATATGACAGGGGGAATTGTTCAGGAAACCATCTTTGGAGCATGAATTAGAAGCTAAATTATTGGAAAGATTTTTAATTTTCCCCAAGGCTAACTATTGAGTATTAAGTCTCTTAGATCATTTTTTGGTATTCCACGGTCCTAACCCAAAATCCATTGCATCTATAGGTGGAAATTTTTTTAGGGCATCAATAAAATCCACCAAGGGAGGGGGAAGTTCACCACTAAACCTTCTTTTAAGATCACCCAGAGTGTCAACCAAGGCCTTAGAAGTTGAAGGGGGAGAGGCAGATAATGAATGAACTGAAGGAGGGGTGGTTTTCTTGGAGGAAGCCGTAGGATGAGATTTTTCTTTAAGATTGGAGGGTTTCTTAAGTAGGGTTAATTTTTCCTAACGTGACCATTCTTCTTACAGAGGAAAAAAATATTCATGCCTCCAAAAAATGTAATAGAGAAACCATAAAAGTATCCATCAATGTCAAATGTTATGGTTTTGGGAAGATCAAATCCCAGATTGAGTGAGATAAGAGAAAAAGCATCCCAATGTGAAAGGAGATTATCAGTTTTGTCAACTCTAATCACATTGGCGATGGGCTCTATTGCTTGAGGAATCAAATTCCAAAGAAATGAAGGTAAATCACCCACCATGAGATACCTAGTGCTAGACAAGGCCATAATTTCTTCATGTATTGCTTTCGGGGTCCATGGAAAAACTCTAAAGACACTAGAACCAATTTTACAAAACTATCTTTTAACCACTTCATTCTGTGAGTTAGGGTCAACCATGAAAATAAGATACAAAACCTTTTGGATCATTCTACAGTACGAAAAATAAAAATCAAGCTTCTTAGACTAGACATTATGAAACCACTCATTAAGAAAAAAATGAGAGGGGAAGTGATCCAAGTCTTGAACAAAAAGAAATAAAGCATGTCTCTAAATTTGAATTTCTCTTCTTTGATGATAACAACCATCTGCAGATTAGGCCTAACAATAAAATTCATAGCTCTAAGGGAAGGAACCTTACTAGGACCTTGGTTTCCCTGGGTGGACGTGGGAGGCTATTGGATGACGAACCTTGCTCCATCTGGCACTGGGGTGAATTCTCCACAACTTGTTTGAAGGATTTGGCCATAGAGACAGCTTGAAGAGTGATTGTTGGTTGCTGAGCGGAGGTAGTTTTGATAACATAATTAGAAATGCTCCCATTGATGGGCATATCATGCCCCATAAATGCAAGAAACAAGCCATGCTAAAGGAGTAGTAAATGCTAAAAGGCTGACCATACAAGGAGGTCACAGGAGGAAGGCCTCCTCAAAGTTGGTGAATGAAGTTGCAGAGAGACCTACTCAGCTTTTGATATCTCCCATCAAAAATATATTATTTGAAAAAGTGCATGTAATTATTATCAAACCAAAATTAAATCATGCAAAAGGTGTTGATGAAAACAAAGTTAGGAGTTGAGTTCTAATTTCTGATTATGAGTTGCATGTTTGAGATTGGTTTACTGAGTTCTCTATATTAGAGTCCTTTTTGGTCATTTTTGAGGGACAAGTTTTACAGGTTTTCACTCTGAATTGGAATTTAAGGAATTTTTGAAAAGCTTGGGATATTTAAAGTTTTGGATTTGATCTTTGTGTTCTTTTGCATACTAGTTTGGTGGATTAAGATAGATTTTAGAAACTCTTGCAAATCTTCCTTTCAAAATTGTGTCTACAAGATTTTGGTTGTCGATATTGGATTTGGTTGTATTACTATTTTTTCCCTTGTTTGTGAAATTTGAAAGAAAAGGCTATTGGATTTGTTTTGTATAGAGAAATTCTTGTTATTGCTAAAATTAGTTAAACCCTAAAATTCATTGAGAATAGTAGGAAAACATATAGTTTAATCAATTAGGGTTTTACTAAAATATTGATAGAAATTCTTGGGATGATACCAAATTTGATTTCAAAACCTATTGGACATTATTATACAATTAGTATTGGAATTCACATTTTGATTAAAAAAAGGATGAATTGAAGTATATATATATATATAATAATAAAATTATCAAAAATTTATTTCAAAATAAATAAAAAAAATAAAATAATAAATAAAAAAGGGGGGTCAACAAGCTCTCATCCCTAGCCACCCCTTACATGTGTAGGGAGGGCAGGGAGTACCTAAAAGTACTATTGCCACCGATGGTAGGGTATCATTGGCCCTACAAATGTAGGGTACTGACAACACCTCTGCCACCAATGATAGGGTACCATCAACCCTGCATACGTAGGGTACTGACAATACCTCTTCCGCCAATAGCAGGGGTTATCATCGACAAACCCCATGCCCTTTGAAAATAAGCACGGGGGAGGTGAGACCCCTCCCATAACTTTTACTTTATTAAATTTTATTTTATATTATATATTAAATTTTATTATTATAAATTTTATTTATATTATTATTTATAAATTTATATTTTATTAATTTAATTATATTGTTTTTCTATAGTAATTATTCTTAATAAATTAATTTAAATATATGGGATTTTTTAACTTAATTTATAGAGGTAATATTATTATTTATTATTAAAATTTAATTATATTATTAATTAGTAATTATACTTAATAAATTAATTTATAAGAGCAAATTTTGTAAATGTTTGATTTACTTTAGTGGAGTTTTGATGTGGGTGTATTTAATAACAAATTTTTTTGATTGGTGTTTATTTTATTTGGCCTTGTTGAATAAGGTCAATTGGGGTAGATTGATGCCTAGTGGAACACCGAAGGAGGAGGGTCCCAAAATTGGATGTCCAACTTTGCAACAATACAACATGGAAGCAAACAAACAAGAATTCAGAGAGAGAAAATGTAGGATCATTCAATTATTCAACAAAATAGAGTACATGCCGAGCTGTGAGGCCTTCCTGGTTTAGGCCATATACAAATGAACCAAAATTAAAATATTAGTGATTCATTATCATTTATCAACCTTCTCTAATAGGTCTACCTTCCTAACTACAACTTCTTAAGTACATATACCCGATTAGTACAACAAGGGTTGACCAAGAGTTACATTCCAAATGAATGTTTACAAATAAATAAGGTTGGCCCCCAAAACAAACAAAACTATCACCAATGAGAATATAAGAAGGTTCTAAAATAGATATAGGTCCACACAAGATCCATAAATCATGCATTAAGATCACAGCTGCCAAAAATAAATGAGCAACGACTGCAATCGAAATCAACAGGTCAACTCAGTTAGAAATAGGGACATGCTACCTGAAGTAACCAAAAGAATCCTCAAATGAAGCTCCATGATCAAAACATGATGTGATCATAGGAAATGATCTCCAAATAGTGTTACGAGTAGTGGTTGCCCTTGTACCAAAAGATCGACCTATTAATGACCAATACAATCACTAGACTTATAGAAGACACAAGAGGCGGTTAAGCCATGTCACAAATCCCGAGGGGAGTGTTGACCATTTTTCCAACAATCTCCCCCTCAAAGTTACCCAAGGAGATTTGAACCTATGACCAAGCTCTGATACCACTTGTTACAAGTAGTGGTTTCCATTGCACCAAAAGATTGACCTATTAATGACCGATACAACCAGTAGACTTATAGAAGACACATGAGGCGGCTAAGCCATGTCAAAAATCTTGAGGGGAGCATTGAACATTTTTGCAACAAATAGGTCCTTGATAAGTACCTAAGACTGCAACCAAAATCTCCAACATATGAATGATCACTGAACCAAACAACCACAAGGAAAATATGAAAAGAAAGAAAAACACTATTTTTTTTGGTTGATGTAAGATTGCGAAGAACCCAAGATGCTCCTGTATCAGACACCTGGGGTTATTAAAAATGATTCTCTTGAATCAAGAGTGCTGATCAACCCAAGCTAAATCAAAACAATCTAACTCAGATTGGGAAATCCATGTAGAATCTTCAATTGGTCTATCTTTCCACTTTGCCAAATATTTAATGTAGTCTTTACCTCCTGTGCTCCTTCCAATTCTTCTATCTAAAATATTCTCAATTTCCTATGTCTTCTTCTTAGAGTATTCTTGCTAAACAATTGTCTCTTAATGTGACTCAAAATATTCATACAAATCTACAATGTTAAAGATAGGTGATATATTCATGTCAATCGGTAACTCAACTTCATATGCAGTACCATTGTCAAATTTCTTGAGTATCTTACAAGGTCCAAATTTCTTCATTCTCAAAAATCTGTATGTTCCAATAGGAAATCTTCCTTTCTTTAAATAAATCATCACTTCATCACCAACTTCAAATGTTTTATGCCTCCTAGATTTGTCTGCTACATTTTTGTATTTCTGATTGTTCTTCTCCAAATTGTGTTTCACTTCCTCATGCAAAGTCTTCATGAAATCTGCATACTCTTCACCTTCACAACTTCTTTTGTCTTCTAAACCAAGTGTTCTCAAATTTGATATACCTTTAGGATGTATTCCTGTAACAATTTGAAAAGATGTTTTACCTGTTCTCCTATTCACTGAATTTTTGTATGCAAACTCTTCTTGTGCCAAAACTAAATCCCAATTTCCAAGGTTGTCTCCAACTAAGCATCTCAACAAGTTTATCAAACTTCTATTCACAACCTCTATTTTTCCATCTATCTATGGATGAAATGTAGAGCTAAATTTCAAATCGGTACCCATCTTCTTCCAAAGTCTTCTTTGAAATTACCCCATAAATTTGCTATCTGGGTCAAAGATAATATTATTAGGTAACCCATGTAATATCACAATTCCCTTAAAGAAAATATTTTCTATCTAAACTGCATCTGATGTCTTTTTGCATGGGATAAAATGTGACATTTTTGAAAACCTATCCACCACAACAAATATAGAATCATTACCTCTTTGTGTTTTTGGTAAGCCAAGAACAAAATCCATACTGATGTCTTTCCAATGTCTATTGGGAATAGGTAATTATGTATACAATCCAATATTATGACTTACTCCTTTTGCATTTTGACAAATTGCACAACTTCTCACAAATTTGTAAACATCTTTATGCAATTGTGGAAAAAGTACTTCTCCTTAAGAAAACTTAGTGTCTTATCAATACCAAATTGTCTTGCTAATCCACCGCTATGTTTCTATTTCAAAAAATTATCTCTCACTGAACCCTTAGGTATACACAACTAAATTCCTTTAAACAACATACCTTCCTGAATGAAATAGTCATCCCATTTGCTCCGTTGATTACTGATATGTGTCTTACATGCTTTCCAAGCCTCTATAAAATCAGGGCCAGTTTCATACAATTCCTTCAAATCATCAAAACCAAGTACCTCAACTCTCATCTTAGTTAACAAAGATCTTCTTCTACTCAATGCATCTGCAACTCTATTAGAAAATCCACTTCTATGTTTCGACACAAATGTGAAATTCTTCAAGTATTCAACCCACTTCATATGTCTTTGATTTAATTTACTTTGACTTCCCAAATACTATAAAGCTTTATGATCTGTGTACAATAGAAATTCATTAGGCATAAAGTAATGTCTCCATTTATTTAAATCTTATATAAAAACATATAATTCTTGATCATACATAGAATATTTCCTCTTAGCATCATTCAACTTTTCACTAAAGAAAACAACTAGTTTACCTTATTGACTTAATACATCTCCTATTGCACTACCACTTGCATCACAATCAACTTGAAATACCTTAGAGAAATCATGAAATATTAAAATAGGTAACTCTTACACTCTTTGTTTCAATGTCACAAAACTTTTATTTTCTCCAATTGTCCACTTGAAATCCCTTTTGTCTCCTCTCATTGTCTTAGTCATAGCATTACAAATAGAACTTAAATTTCTAATGAACTTTCTGTAAAAACTAGCCAAACCATGAAAATATCTTACCTCTCCAATAGTCTCAGGTGTAGGCCATTCCAAAATTGCTTTAACCTTTTCTGGATCCATCTTCAAACCATCAGCTAAAATCAGAAATCCCAAATATACTCTCCTTTCATAAAAGAGCATTTCTTCAAGTTAATTAGTAACTTTTCTTATTTCAATCTCTGCAATACCTATCTCAGATGTAACAAATGATCTTCCCTATTCTTACTGAATATTAAAATGTCATCCAAATATACAATCACAAATTTACCCAAGTATTTCTTCAAAACTTCATTCATCAGCCTCATAAAAGTGCTAGGTGCATTAGTTAAACCCAAAGGCATAACCAACCACTCATACAAACCTTCCTTTATCTTATAAGTAGTCTTCCATTCATCTCCTTCTCTGATTTGGATCTGGTGATAACCACTCTTAAAATCAATCTTGGTAAAGTACTTTCTCCACTTAAACAATCCATAATATCATCCATCCTAGGCAATGGAAACTAGTATTTCATTGTGATTTTGTTTATAACCCTAGAATGAGTACACATTCTCCATTCTCCATTATTCTTAGGTGCTAATACAACTGGAACTGCACATGGAATCAATTTTTCTCTAATCAAACCTTTCTGCAACAATTCTTGAACTTGTCTATTCAGCTCTTCATTCTCCATAGGTGTCAACTGATGTGGTGCTTTGTTAGGAAAACTAGCTCTTGGTATAAGTTCTATACAATGAATAACACTTCTTATCAGTGGTAAACCATCTCTTACATTATCAAAAATAATATTTTGATAATCTATCAACAACTTATTCACTTCAATAGGTGTTTCACTCTCTGAAATCTAAACAAGGTTTTTAGGAACCAAAGCATAGAAAACATCACTCATTTTCAAATCTCTTATGAACTATCTTCCTTCAACCAAAAAAACTCTAACATAAGTACAATTTTCACCTTTAGATGCTTCAATCAAAGGCAAAAAACCTTGTTTCATACCATTAGCCATAATAGTATATCTATTCAATCTCACATCATGTAAAGCTTGTCTATCATATTGTGAAGGTCGACCCAATAAGATATGAAAACAATCCATAGGCATAATATCACAAAGAACTCCATCATGATAATTCCCAATTTTCAATTTCACAACACATTATTCACTTACCAAGAATTTTTGCTCATCCTTGATCCAAGAAATATGATAGGGTTTTAGATGCTTTATCCTCTGTAACTACAATTTTGTAACCAACTCTTCTGCTACCAAATTTTCTGAACTTCCACTGTTAATAATCAATTTAAAACATTTTCCTGCTACCTTACATCTAGTTTTGAATAAGAATTTCCTCATAGTGTCTTCATTCCATAATGTTCTTCTAATCATCATATTTTCTCCATCCTTAGGTCTGTTATTTGAATCAAGTGAATCTTCCTTAACAAGTGCATTTCTACTAGTGTTTCCAACCTTCTTGTTTGAATTAGTACATTCAAATTCTCTATGTCCTTTTCCACACTTGAAACAAGTTCCCTTGAACCAATTCTTGTCTTCTTTCCTCTAATCATTACTTCCAGGGTAAATATCTCTTGAATAACTTCCTCTACCTCTGTAGGTACTTTCTTTCTTCCACTCTAATTTACCTTTATATTGATTTACCTTATCATGATTTGATCTACTATTTTCACCAAAAGATCCACCTCTTCCTCTAGGGAATCTTCCACATCTACCTCTCTGTCTTTGTTCATATCTCTTATTTAATTTCTCCTCAACTTTCAATGAAAATTGATAAGATTATTTATTAGTATTCATCTTCACCAAACTGATTTCATCTTGAATAGAAGTCCTTAAACCATTCAGGTATCTAGAAACCCTTTCAACTTCATCCTCTATATGTCCAGATCTGATATCTAACCTATAGAATTGTAGCATCAGAAAATGGAAGCACTTCCATTTAGGATTGGTTTATCCCTTCAAGTAGGTGGTTTAGGGTCATGCCAAATGCCTCAAATAGGTCTCTGACTTTCTTCTGGCTTTTTCCCATGTTCTACCCTGTTTTCCCCTTATTTCAAGCCTATTTCTGGCACCTGGCTTTGTGAATTTGAGGTTTGTGACCTCAGGGTCAAGGTCAACCTTCTGGGTCAAGGTTGACCTCAACCCTGACCTAGGGTTTAAATTTTAGATTTTGAAGGTTTTTAGATGTTGGGTTTCAGAAAGTTTTATTTCCCGCTTTTGGGTTGGCTATTTCGGGCTTCGAAATGGTAAACTCTTAAATTATATTTAATCAAGGTCCACTTCTAAGGGTAAAGGCTTAAATGGGAATTTATTTCCCCTATGTCGGCCTCTCTAGAAGTTTGTGCCCTAGATCACTATAAAAGGAAGTCGTCTCCTCTCATTTTCTTCATGAGGTTTATTGATCACCTCTCAATCAAGTAATCAAGCGCATGAGCAAGCATTCAGAAATCATCTATTCAAGAATTCAAGTTCTCCATTGAAGATCAAGGATTCAAGCCTTTGAAGGGATTTGGTTCAAGCATTCAAGATTCATCATTCAAACCCTAGATCTATCCATCATGGTGGTGTGATCTTCCTTCAAGATCCTTTGTTCATCTTCAAGATCTATTCATTCTTCCTTCAAGGTGGATTTCAAGCATACAATCATGGAGGTTTTGTTTTACATTTATTATTTTTAGTGTTGTGTCCAATCTTTCATATTAACATACTTTTTTACATTTCAAATACAATTGCATATCTATTGAATATCATAGCTTCATTGTTAGATCTACTTCTACTACTTGCTAGCATTCTCAATTTCAATTATATTTAAAGGTTGATTCCAAAACTAGGGTTTGACCAAGGAAAACCCCTCATCCAAAGAACAAAACCCTTTTTCTTGCAGGTGCAGGTGTGGAATGATGAATTATAGAATAGATCTAAGTACCCTTTTTGACAAACTTTTGGGATCCGTAAGCATAATTTTCATCGAAGCAGTGCAGGTCAAGGTCGACATTTTGGGGTCAAGGGTAACATTTTCCTTTGGGTCAAGGTCAACCTTTCTAAGAAAAGGAAAAGTTTTCTGGGTTTTCTCTGTCTCTATGTTTCTTGGCCAGATCCGGTTGTAGAATTGCCCGAAACTAAGTACAGACACCAGAAAATAGTGATTTCCAAATCTGCTACCTTTCAAGATAAGTGCTTATGTTTTATTAGTTTTATATGTCCACAACATCTACAACACACACACCTCCAATAAGAAAATATATATATTATATATATTTTCTTATATTACATTTTGTTGAACCCGACAAGCTTACCCCCTATCTTTTGTGGAATTAGATGCCTTATTGTGTTTGTGGTGTTCACCTTACATTTTGGTGAACCCGCGATAGATAAATCTTTCTTTTTTTTAGCATTGGATACTTTCTTTCATTTCTTGCATTGAATTCACTATGAAGATCTTTAAGATGCTTTGGAGTATGGCTATTTTATTTATTATTCTTCTCTTAGCATCTCTTTATAATACTTATGATGTTTATGAGAGTATCATCCATTTCATTATGTTTGTCACTCTTCATGTTTCCCTTGCTTATGGTATTGTGAGATTGACTAATACTAGTCTTCCTACTTTCAAAAATTTTATTAAAGATTTATGTGGAGGAGTTATTACTCTTTTGGATTATGTGAAGAATTTGGTAGATGATACACCATCTCCTAATTTTCCTAATCCCAACTTTCCTAATCCGATTCCTAATATTCCTAACATTCCCAATTCTCCATTTGCTAATCCTAGTTCTTCCCACACTTATGATGAGGTTCAAACTATGGTTCATTATGCAGATGTGCAAGAATTCTTAGATTTACCTTCCCCTTCTTATCTGATCCTTGATGATATTAAAGGGAAGACAAAAGATACTTCTACTAAAACTATTATTCCATCTTACACAACCTTTTCTCATGAACATTGTAAACAATCACCTCCTGTAGAAGCTTTACATGATATGTACACTATAGGATACAATATGATGTCTAAACAAGGTTATAAGGGTTCTTGGCTTTCCATTATCTCAATTTAAGGTGGTTGATTCTAATAGTCATCCTCCTCTTCATGACCTTCTTCCAACACCTTCCCTAGATACTCCTCAGGATGTGGCTAAGAAGGTGTATGTTTAGTTAATGAATTCTAAGAAATAAATCTTTAAACCTATACCAAAAGATGCTCTCTCAAAATCAAATGTCCTTTTCACTATAGTAATACATATTTACTTTCTAATTGTGTGAATTTCAAGATGTATGTTAGAGAAAGAGCTGCTTTAGGAATTATATCTCACTCTCATGTAGTTTTACAATTCCTTCATAATTTTTATATAGGAGATACCCCTCATTCTGATATAATATAGATATTTTCTCCTCTTGTCTCTTGACTAGGGGGCAAGAGGTATATTTCTTCCAGTCTTCTAGAATCCATTATGTTCTTAGAATTTATTTTTTCTTTGAGCTTAATTGGTTATTCTTTGTCTCTTTTATCTTGATGGTTTTGTATTACAATAGCTTTCTATCATAATCATCCATCACTCTCCTCTAGTATTCATGATATCTTTTATAAGACATTTGTTTTGCAAAGGTATCCCTTGCTTTCATTCCTAGGGGGCAAGGTATTTTCCTTCTTTGTCTAGGGCTCTTCTTTCCTTAGCTTAGTGGAATTTGTTTATTCTACAACATTATTTCATTATATTGACTGAGGCTTTGGATATGAATATCCTTTTATGTGAGAGGTTGTTGTCCTGGGTTATCACCTCTTCTTTATTTTGAAAATTATGTTCGTTATAAACTCTTGCCCTTGCTTTAGGATTAGAGTTTTCTTCCTTCATTCCAATATTCCTCTTCCCCTTGATCACAAGGGGCTTGTTGATTGAATCTTGGGTCCTTCTTTGTTTTTCTTTGAAAGATGATATTTTATCCAAAGCACTCCTCTATGGTGGGGGTCTTGTTGATAAGATCTCTTTCTCTTTGAGGATCCTTTTTCAATAAGTGACATATCCTTTTCATGATTATCTATGTTCTTTGATATAAGGGTCAATACCTTTTGCTAAGAATGTAGTGTACATTGTTATTAACAGGATATCTCCTTACTTTGTGAAGTAGGTATCCTCCTTTCTCTTCCTTATCCTGTCTATGAGGTAGCCATGATAAGGAGGGGGAAATATATAGGGTCTCCCTTGTACTATAGTTTTCAATATGCTAAATCCTTAGAAGGTAACACACATAAGTTTCTAAATCCCGAAGACACACGCATTTTTTAATTTTCAATATGCTAAATCGTCCGAAGGTAACACACATAAGTTTCTAAATCTTGAAGAGACACACATTTTCAATTTTCAATATGCTAAATCCATGGAAGGTAACGCACATAAGTTGCTAAATCCTGAAGGAACACACATTTTATATTCCATAGTGATACAAGAAGGTGGATTTATGGGTATTTCATGTTAGGAGTAAATGTTGAATATATCCTATGGGGGACTATTTGCAGCCATTCTGTAGTAGTTTTATTTTGCATTCATGACTATGATTGTCATTGATGTCAACATAGTGATCTACTAAAGATTAGAAGATAGGCAACTAGTGTTTGAATTAGCTCACGTGGGATATTGAAGATCAAGCTATGTAGAGTTGAGGACTTACTCTATGTTGTTTCCTATGAGCATATGGAAATTCAATTATTCATGAAAGTTATTTGTAATTTAGTGGAAGCGGTATTCCTAAGAAGTGGCTTGTGGTAACTGCATGATATCTCCTAATCGGGATAGAATCTAGGCATGTGAAGTTGTATAAATGATGAAGACATGATGACATTGACATGGATGTGATAGAAAGGTCAGAGGTCACACAAGTGAAGAATTATTTTGTTTGGAAGATGACAATTTTATGTAATTGTGAATTATTGTGTAACGTGTGAAATTTTATATTTTGTGATTTGTTGGCTAACTCATTTGTAATTATTTGAGTGTGGTATAAATGAAGGATTTTTTTCTTTCATTGATATGGAATTGGAATGTAATTGTAAGATATGAAAAAGAGGTGAATTGTGGAATTGAGCAATAAATGTTGTAAGAGGATATGCGAACTGCAGAGATCTGATATTGAGATCTAGTGAAGCAGTTGGTGCGGTTTGGCACAGACAGAGGAGAAAAGATAAGTTGTTGAGATCAGTAATATTTTGGTATTATTCTATTTGAGTAATAAAAAGATTAGTTGGATAGTGTGTTCAGTGATCTTACCCTTGAAGCTGTTTGGACAGTGGGTCCTTCTGCCTTCCATAACTCCTAATAGGGTTAGAATCTTTTAACAGGGATTCAAAGTCTTCTAACAAGGACTGATATGTACTGAATGTATTTCATAAGGAATTTTTATATTAGTGCATCTTTTGTGGGCATCATTCCCACCGGGGTTTACTCTTTGATCAAGATGTTCCCTAGTCAACATATCTTGTGTTATTGTGTTGTTGTGTATGTTTATCTTTCTATGGTTTTTTCTTACATTGCTTACATCGTTAAAATCTATCAATGGTGATAAAAGTTGTATTTATCTGATAACTAATTCACCCCCCCTCTGAGTTATCTTGGTGGGATTTACTTTCTAACAATTGGTATCAGAGCAATAGGTCCTTGAAGGAAAAGTTTAACAACTTAAGGAGATCTATGGAGAATTATTTCAGGAAGGAAAGCCCTAAGTTTGATGGAGTAAACTATGACAGCTGGAAACATTTGTTATGTTTAGGACCATGATACTGGTTAATCATAAAGAATGTGAAGACTATCATTGAAGAAGACAAGATTGAAGATTGTACTAATGAGGAAAGAGATATGTTTATGTGTAACATACTTTCTAGAGAAGCGCTTTTGTCAACACTTCCAAAAATGATTACAGTTAGGTAAAAACTCTAAGAACATCTCATGAAATTTGGTTAGCTTTGCAATCTACTTTTGAAAGTTATGTACATACAAAAAGAGTCAGATTACATAATTGGATATATTCATTTGAAGATATAAAGATGATGGAAGATGAATCTGTTAGAAGCTATATTGCTAGAATATAAGAGATTGTTGTAGGTATCAAAGCTTGTGAAGGAAACAAGACTGAGGATGAAGTGATATGGAAGATCTTAAAAACATTGAATTCCATATTTAAGCATACAACATAGATGATTGAGCAAGTTATACCTTGCACTAGGAACTTTACCAGAGAAATTCTTCTTGGAAGACTAGAAGCAACAAAGATAGGATTGAGATAGACAAGTGACCCACCTAGAATGGAGACAACATTCAGTGCACTTAGTGTTCACCCTACTTTTTCAAGAAGCATTAGTGTAAGTGGAGACTATGCTAGTGGAAGAAGATCTAAGATTGAAGAAGATAGAATAATTAAGGAAGAAATTGCCTTACTTGTGCAAAGAGAACTAGAAGGTAATAAAATATTTAAATATTGGACTTGTCCAGAATATGGTCATTTTGCATCTAAATTTCCTAAAATAGTAAAGATGTATAAGAAGAACTTTAAACCTAGAAGATCTAAAGAATGTTACTATGCTAATGATGAAGAATTTGAGGCTAGTATGGAGAAATACCTAAGTGAAAGTGATAATGAGAATGATGATATAAGATTTGTAGCAATAAAAGAAGAAAACTCTGAAACTGAAGTTAGAGAAGAAAAAGCTTTAGTTTCTCAAGTAGAAAATAAAATTGATTGGATCATAGATAGTGGTTGTTCACATCATATGACTAGTGACATGAAGAAATTCATAAAGTTTAACAACTATGATGGAGGAATTCTTAGAGTTGGAAAAAATGCACCTTGTTTGATAAAAGGAATAGGATCTATTACTCTTGATGGAAAGACTAACATTGATGATGTTTATTTTGTGGATGGATTGAAACATAATATTTTGAGTGTTGGGTAGTTAGTTGATAAGGGATATCAAGTTTGGTTTACTGAGAAAACTTGTGTGATCAAGGATAAGGATGGTAATTTGATTGGAATTGGATTAAGAACCAGAGATAATGTATTTTAGTTGAAACCTACAGAGATGACATGTTTGATTTCTAGAATTGATGATAGTTGGTTATGGCACAAAATATTTTGTCATATAAACTTTGATAACATTGTGAAAGTAAGCACTACACTTGCAGTACGAGATTTGCCTAAGATTATGAAACCTACTAACATGATTTGCAAAGAATGTGTTATGGCTATGCATAAGAGAAGTCCATTTCCTAGTAAGAAGTTCAAATGAACAGAGAAGTTGGAAATTGTTCATACAGATTTGAGCGGTCCCACAAGGACTAGAGGATTGTATGGTGAAAAGTATTTTATGATTCTTGTTGATGAGTTTACAAGAATGATGTGGATAACATTTCTTAGAGAAAAGTCTGAGGCATTTGATAAGTTTAAGATGGTTAAGAACAAAGTTGAGAATGAATCTGGAATGAAGATTAAATGTTTAAGATCAGATAGAGGTGGATAATTTACTTCAAAATAATTTAACACTTTTTGTGAAGTGAATGGTATTAAGAGACAATTTTCAGCCCCTAGAACACCTGAAAAAATGGTATTGCAGAAAGAAGGAAAAAATTAGTAACTGAAGCAACAAGAGATATGTTATTTGAAAATGATTTGGTGAAGATATTCTAGAGAGAAGTAGTGAATACATTAGTATATACAATGAATAGAGTAAAAATCAGAGCAGACACAGACAAGACACCTTATGAATTATGGTTTGGACATGCACCATCAGTTAAGTATTTCAAAATTTTTGGAAGAAAATGTTTTGATTATGTAAAAATAGGTTTTGAAAGGACCCAAAACCTTGTACAATAGGAGAATAGAATAGGCATTTAAGCATCAGCAGAACAAGTGCAACAACACCAAAAAACACCACACAAACTAGTCTTTAAACAAAAAGAACAACCAAAAGACAAAGGACAAAAAAAGGAAAGCAAGACAACAAGATGCTGTCTAAACACATTTCATCAGTTCTACTGCCTGATCAACAAGAATCTGCATGTTTGCAGCAGAAAACTTTAGATCATCCATGTTGTTCTTGTTACCATCCTCCATCTTCTTGAACATGGACCTCGTACGCCTACTAGGACCCTGATCATCTTTAGTATCTTTAGTATCCATAACCTCATGGTTCCTTTCCCATTGTCGAGCTTGTCCACTAGGATCTTCACATGCTCACTTGGTGCTTTTAGGATAGCATATCTTTGCTCAGCAATATTCCTCATGGTCTTCTCTAGCTTGTCAATTCTCTTTTCCATAATTTCAATTTTCCTTGTCATACCATTACTGTTTTCAAATTTGACCTCCATGGCAGTAATTCTATCATTGAAAATAGCAAGACCCTCAGCCTCGATGACAGTATCAGTGAGCTCATAAATTGTTTGGCCCATTGTTTTCTCCCCCAGGTGCATCCTTTTAAGAACCTCCATCTCTATTTGCAACTGGTGAATATGGGTCTTCATCGCAGTGATATCATTCTTCATAATACTGAGGGTTGTCAAAAAAGCCAAACATCCCAGATTTTCAAAATCCATATTCCCTCCCTCCGTATTCTTAGAACCCTTATTCCCTTCCTCCAGTTTCTCCTTAGAGCTCTCCATATTCTCCTTCTCCATGTTAACCTTATCCTTCTCATACCCATCTTTCCCAATGTCATTCATAGCCTGAGCGACCTCATGGAAGAAAATGTTATATTAAGAGAGATGATGACATTTGAAAGTTTGACCCTAGAAGTGATGAAGGTATATTTCTTGGTTATTCATTGAAAATAAAGCTTATAGATGTTTCAATAAAAGAACTAAAACCATTGTTGAGAGCGCAAATGTTAAAGTTGATGAAAAGTTTAAAATTTAGGAAATAATGCTTAATTATGAATCAGATGAAGGAAACCACCCTAGATTTGATCAAGAAAATGTTGAATTATTCTATGAAACTGATAGTGATTTGTAGAATGAAAGTCACATTGAGGAAATCAAAGAAGAACCTAGAGCTAAAGCAAGAACTGAGACAGTGACACCTAATAGGAACCTGGCAAGAAATCATCCTGTTGAGAAGATTATTAGGAACATAGAAAAAGGAGTTCTAACACAAAATAAGGTACAAGAAGAACTATGTTTAATTTCTCAAATTGAACCTAAATCTACTGATGAAGCTTGTAAAGATGAACATTGGATTAAAGCAATGAAGGAAGAACTAGATCAAATTAAAAAGAACAAGACTTGGGAGTTGGTCCCTAGACCTAAAGATAAGAATGTTATAGGAACTAAATGGGTATTCAGGAGCAAGATGAATGAACAAGGAGAATTTGTAAGGAACAAAGAAAGATTGGTATGTAAAGGATACTCACAACAACAAGGAATTGATTATGAAGAAACTTTTGCACTTGTTTCAAGAATTGAAGCAGTAAGAATGTTTTTGGCTTATGTAGCTTATAAGAAATTCAAAGTATATCAGATGGATGTGAAGTTAGCATTTCTAAATGGAGAATTAGAAGAAGAAGTCAACATTGAGCAGCCTAAAGGTTTTCCCTTAACTCATGAAGGAGTCATGGTATGTAAACTGAACAAAGCTTTATATGGACTTAAACAAGAACCTAGAACTTGGTATGCAAGACTAGTTAAGTATTTGATAAAATTGGGATTTTCTAAAGGAACAACAAATAGTAATTTGTATCTGAAAGAAATTGAGAATGGTTTATTGATTGTAGTTATCTTTTTTGATGATATTATTTTTGGAGGAGAAGATGAAGCTAGTGATAAATTTACAGATGAAATGAAGATTGAATTTGAAATGAGCATGATTGGTGAGATGAAATATTTTTTAGGATTGCAGATAACACTCAAAATTGATGGTATTTTCTTATGTCAAACAAAGTATCTGAATGAATTATTAAAGAGATTTGGAATGGAGAATTGTAATCTAGTTGTCACACCTATGGTAACTGGTCATAAGTTATCTAGCATAGATGAAACTCCTATAGTTGAAAAAAGAAGAAGTACAAATCTATGATTGGAGGTTTGCAATACTTAACTAATACAAGAATAGATATATCATATGTGGTTGGAATTGTTGCAATATTTCAAGATGATCCTAAAGATCACATTATGCAGCAGTAAAAAGGATATTGAGGTACTTGAAAGGCACAGTTGAATATGGATTATGGTACGAAAAATCTGATGGATGCAAATTGGGGAGGTAGTATTGATGACAAAAAGAGTACAAGTGGTGGAGCATTTTTCCTTGGAGGAAGATTGGTTTCTTAGTTAAGTAAGAAGCAAAATTGTATTTCACAGAGTACATCAGAAGTAGAATATGTAGCAGTAGAAAACAATTATAATCATATAATATGGATGAAATAGATGTTGAAGGATATTGGAATTAAATTTGATGAGCCTGTTGTTATACACTGTGATAACACTAGTACAATAAGTATGTCTAAGAATCCTGTATTGCATTCTAAGACAAAGCATATAGAAATAAAGTATCATGTAGTGAGAGAGAAAGTTGCATAAAAAGAAGTTAGACTTGAGTATATAAGTACAAAAGAGTAGATAGAAGATATATTTACAAAGAATTTACCTAAAGATACATTTGAGTATTTGAGAGGTATGCTTGGGGTTATGCCCTACCCTACTTTTGAGAAGTGATGCAGATTGTTGCATTAGTCTAGTGGTATATGAGCTCTATCTTTTTCTGGACTGGATGTTGGTACTTCCTCTATGGGGGAGTATGTGTTTCTAAGTTGAGTCATGAGGACTCTAGTGAATGTATTTTTCTAAATAGTGTCTTTTGACATTGAAATTTTTGTTGACATAGTTATGTATTATTTGTCATTGATGTCAATGGGGGAGAAGGATACATGAAAAATCATCTATTAAAGAGAAAAGAGGGAGAAGGATAAATTTGTTAATGGAGATGAAGCAATATAAAATGGAAAACCTATAAGATTTGATTTTGAGAAAATGAAGCAAGATTTGATTGATGAAGAGGATTTGAAAATATTTCAAAGCAGTAGTGTTGCAGTTTGGTATTCATGGAACTTGGATGTTTTTTCATCTATGTTGCCATCAATGCCAATGGGGGAGATTGTTAGGAATGAATGCTGAATATATCCTATGGGGGAGTATTCACAACCATTCTATAGTATTTGTATGTTGTATTCATGACTATGATTGTCATTGATGTCAACACAATGATCTACTGAAGATTAGCAGAGAAGTAGACAATGTTTGAATTAGTGCACGTGGGATATTGAAGATCAAGCTATGTGGAGTTGAGAACTTACTCTATGTTGTGTCCCATGATCTTGGTCAAGAGTGCATAAAAAAATTCAATTATTCATGACAGTTATGTGTAATTCAGTGGAAGTAGTATTTAGACAGTATTCTTGAGAAGCAACTTGTGGTAACTGGATGATATCTCCTAATCGGGATAGAATCTAGGCATGTGAATTTGTAAATTTGATGAAGACATAAATATAGTGATGTGGATGTGACAACAAGGTCAAAGGTCACATGAGTGAATAATTATTTTGTCTGGAAGCAGACAATTTTATGTAATTGTCAATTATTGTGTAATGTGTGGAAGTTTATATTTTATGATTTTTTGGCTGACTCATTTGTAATTATTTGAGTGTGGTATAAATTTAGGATTGTTTTCTTTCATTGATATGGAATTGGAATGTAATTGTAAGATATGAAATAGAGGTGAATTGTGGAATTGAGCAATATATGTTGTAAGATGATATGCAAATTGTAGAGATCTGATATTGAGATCTGGTGAAGCAATTGGTGCGGTTTGGCACAGACAGAGGAGAAAAGATAAGTTGTTGATATCAGTAATATTTTGGTATTATTCTATTTGAGTAATACAAAGATCAATTGGATAGTGTGTTCAGTGATCTTGTCCTTGAAGCTATTTGGACAGTGGGTCCTTCTGCCTTCCATAACTCCTAACAAGGTTATAATATTTTAACATGGATTCAAAGTCTTCTAACAAGGACTGATATGTATTGAATGTATTTCATAAGGCTCTTAACAGAGTCCATCCTCTCACAAGGAATTTTCATATTAGTGCATCTTTTGTGGGCATCATTCCCACCAGGGTCTACTCTTTGATCAAGAGGTTCCCTAGTCAACATATCTTGTGTTATTGCGTTGTTGTGTATGTTTATCTTTCTATGGTTGTTGGTTACATTGATTACATGGTTAAAATTTGTCAATGGTGATAAAAGTTGTATTTATCTAATAACTAATTCACCCCCTGTCTTAGTTATCTTCGTGGACTTTACTTTCTAACATTTGAAAAGCCATCAGAAGATGCATTACAATTACAAAGCATAGTTTTTGGGTGAAATATTAGGTTTGGCTACCTATTGGGCTCTCCCTACTTGGTGATTCACAGTAAGGTGGGCATCTTACTGTGCGAGGTAATCACTCTCTCTCTTTTCTCTTTCATGCTAGTAGGACTAGATCATGAAGCTATGTTATTTATAGTGTTGCTCTTGTCTTTCCTATGTAATCATTTATTCTTTTGTGATACATTTCCAAACATGATATTAGTATAGGAAGCATTTCTTAGCAAGGTTTCCTTTACTAGTTGATTTGGGTTTGTTTTTCTACTAACCCCCTCTTTTTATGTCTTTTAGCTTTGTCTTTGTTGTTTTCTCTTTGTTTTCACACCCTCGTGTGTGTATGTTGAGTTAGGATCATTGGCTTGGGGGCTCATGTCCTCAACTAAGTGATATTCTACCTCATTGCGATCCACTGGAATCTTTCTTCTCCTTTACCAAGAGTTTGCATCAAATCCATACTCTTGCTAAAGTGGGGGCTAAATGTAGGGTCAAAAAATAGAATCACTTCTATTTAGGACTGGTTTAGACCTCTGAGTAGGTGGTTTGGGGTCATGTGAAACACCTCGAATAGGTCTCTGACTTGATTCTGGCTTTTTCCCCTATTCTTCCCTATTTTCCCCTTATTTCCAATCTTTTTCTGGCTCCTAGCTCTGTGAATTTTAGGTTCTTGACCTTAGGGTCAAGGTCGACCTTCTAGGTCAAGGTTGACCTTGACCCTGACCTAGGGTTGAAATTTCAAATTCTGAGGGTTTCTGAATGTCAGGTTTTGGAAAGTTTTATTTCCCGCTTCAGGGTCGACTATTTCGGGCTTTGAAATGGTAAAATCTTAAATTATATTTAATCTAGGTCCACTTCCAAGGGTAAGGGATTAAATGAGAATTTATTTCCCCTATTTTGGCCTCTCTAGAAGTTTGTTCCCTATATCACTATGAAAGGAAGCCACCTCCTCTCATTTTCTTCATGAAGTTTATTGATCATCTCTCAATCAAGTAATCAAGCGCATTTGCAAGAATTCAAGCAATCATCTATTCAAGAATTCAAGTTCTCCATTGAAGATCAAGGATTCAAGAATTCAAGTCTTTGAAGGGATTTGGTTCAAGCAGTCAAGATTCATCATTCAAACCCTAGATCTATCCATCATGGTGGTGTGATCTTCCTTCAAGATCCTTTGTTCATCTTCATGATCTATTCATTCTTCCTTCAAAGTGGATTTCAAGCATACTGGTGGTACCCTAAATTTTGAGAATTTAGGAGGCCCAATCTATTATCAATAAGTAAGTTTCTCCATACTAAAAAAATCAAAGGAATGAAGATTTATGACACAAATAAATAGAACTAACTAATCAAAGCCTTTAGAAACTGATGAAATTTTGATCTGCTTCAAAGATGATGCCGACAGAGGCTGAATATGGTCAAATTTTATAAATCTAAAAATGATCCAGTTTGAGAAATCAAATTTCCTATCTCCAATAAAAATATTAGCTTTTCATGAGGTGTTTTGGTTTTTTGACCAAACCCAAATCCGGAAGTTAGGTAGCTATTTTTTAGTTAGTTTATTATTTTTTCAAAAGAATTTGCAATAAGGGTTGTGTCTTTTCACCCTAAAGAGGTGTGAAATCCACTCAAACACATATATATACATAACATAAAATGTAAAGAGAGAAACAAGACAATACAAGAGAGATTTTCATAGAATAGGATTTGATAAACAACTGCAACTATGAACTATTATGTACCAGTTTTTCAACATCAATAATGATAACTTCCATTTATTTTTATTTGTAGTTATAAGTTATATGTTTTCAATTAGTGTTTCAGATATTCTATTTTATAGAATGTTTCATTGTGTTAAATTTCTTGAATGTTATAGCTCAAAATTAATATATAGTTTGCATATCAATTGAAAGATCTGCAAATCTTCCTTTATTTTTGTCGGTCTCTTGAACAGAGTTAAATTTGATAATACTAACTATGTAATCTGGTTTGAGTTATATCTTGAGTGGAAGCCCTTGAGATGATAGTCTTGTCTTATTAAACCAAGTTTTTTAAAACTGTCTCCTATCGTACGTAGGATTGAAAGTTATCTGACTCCATAGCCCAAGTTTTTAGAAGACACTGATCTAATCATTATTTGGAAATTATTATATTAGTTCATGCTTTGTAGTTTGTAGATCATTAAATCATTTATTTCAAAGCCTTACAATTAGGATCTTAGTGATTATCATTTTAGTTGAGTTTTATAATAGAGATTATCAGAAGATAGTTTTTTTATTTTTTTCTCCAAGGGATTGTTTACCACCTTGGGAGGAACTTCACTTGTTTGCGTGCAGTTGATCGATTAGGTCTACCAGCCTTGGCTTGATTAAGCCAAAATTGTAGAGGTATCAAGTGGTGCATCACCATTTTACCTGTCAGTTGGCCAAAATAAAATCCTTCATTTTTGGGCACCAACAAATTGATGACTCTACTAGGGAGTTGCTTGCAAAAACATCATTCAAAATTTCTGGTTGAAGCATTGGTTAGATTCTATTAGAGAAGAGAACTCGGTTAAATTTTTTTCCCTTGGAGACAAGGGTGGAGGCTCTATTTAAAGTTTTCAAGAAGTGACTCCACTGGAAATAAGGACTCAAGAGTAGTTTATATTTTTCCTTCTAATAAGAATGTGGCGACTCCATTTATTCAAAAGTTTGGTTAGTGAGTCCACTGAGGGAGGAGATCCAGAAGGGAGATGAAATTTCATCTCATTATTGAAATTTTATTACCATGTTTAAGAAATGGTTGAGAAGTATATTTATCCCTATTGACTTCATGCCTTTGGATCTTATAGAATTAAAATGCAGTACAAATGAATGGTTTTCAAAATTTGCATACAAGGTTCCTAAATTCTATGCAAATTATAATAAATCAACTTCTGATCATTTGGATGCTTTTTACACATTCCTTGATGATTATGAAATTGATACAGAAGGTTATACCATGAGATTTTTTGCCAAGTCATTGGAGGGTTATGCAATAGAAACATTTATTTCATTGCCTTCACAGAACATCTCATCATGGGCTAAGTTTGAACAATGGTTCGTTGATGTTTTCCATGATAGGGATGGAGAAGGAGAATCATGTATATATCCCTTGGATGCATTTATTAATTTAGAAAGGTATGAGAATGAAAATGTGGTGAGTGTATTTATAAGGATGATGGATATTATGCATGAGATACCTTCTAATATTATGCCTTCACATAAGGAGTTTTTAAACAAAATATACAGTTTAGGAGTAACTCGTGATCAGGTAAAGCTTATTCTTAAAATTGTATACGAAGATGTAATGGAAGAAAATGATAAAGTTACAAAAGAGCCATTGAGACATAATAGTATTTCAAAATAAAACAAAGAGGAAGTGTTGATCCAGGATGAATCGATACACACAATAGATGAGGTTTAGAAAAACAATACATATATCTGTTGTGATGAATATGCTGAGGAAAATGAATGCATTGTGGAATCTACAAATAGCCCTAATGAAATTTTATATGAAGAATAAATTTTTGAACAAATTGAAGAAGCATCTACACCAAATCAGATTTGTGTGGAGACAAATGAAAATCATGATCAGGAAGAAGATTTTCTCAGTGCAAAACAAATTTTAGATTTCTTGGATAAGGAATATCAAAGGCATATACACAAAAATGACTCAAAATGTTTTCCAATTCACAAGGATAAGAAAATTGATAAAACACCGGAAGATAAACTTGATGAGAGAGACACCTGTCTTGTTGATGAAATATATGACTCTAAAAAGGATGAATTTTGTTGGCATTAAGCAGAATTGCCACTAGTGACAACACTTATTTGCATTCTGGGTGCAAACCGAGCAGACAGTGCAAACCGAGCAGACAGTGCAAACTGAGTAGACAGTGCAAACTGAGCAGACAGTGCAAACCGAGCAGACAGTGCAAACTGAGCAGACAGTGCAAACCGAGCGAACAGTGCAAACCGAGCAGACAGTGCAAACCGAGCAGACAGTGCAAACCGAGCAACAGTGCAAACCGAGCAAGACAATGCAAACTGAGAAAGTTAGTACAAACCGCACAGGACAGTGTAAACTGAGTAACATCATGTCTACCGAGTCACCAGTATTTACCAAGTTCAAAACCTACCGAGTGATCAGTATGAACCGTGCCTTCACTTCTATCGAGTGCATGACGATGCCGAGTAATGCAGTGGACGCCGAGTATCAGAAAGTCACCGAGTTAGTTTGCAGGAACTATGTAACCATACTTGGGCCGACTTAGTAGCACTTATGTTTATTTGTCAAGCCGACTTTGTAATTGTAATTGTAATTAATTGTTTAAGACTTGTATATAAACAATGTTGTAAAAATGTCAAAAAAAAGAAGCATATATGTGAAAAAGAAAGAAAGGCAGAGATAAGCGAATTACAAAGGGCTTCAGCAGTATAAGGAACAGCAAAGAAAAATTTATCACAGAAGGTGATCAGTACATCAGCGAATCTCAATTAGCAATCCAGCTGCAAAGCAAGAGATCTACTGTTTCATCCTAACAGGTGAATCAGTACTAAATCCTTTAACCGGGTAGACTTAACAGTCTTTTGTAAAATCTCTTTACCGAGTGCATACTTCATTGTATGTTTGTAAATCCTTTAACGGGGTGGATTTAGCAATCCTTATTGCTCCTAACAGGGCAGATCATCAGAAGTGATCAAATTGTAAGCCTTAACCGGCCAACTTTATTCTACAGTATTAAAGCTTTGTGGGTTTCATCCCCACCCCAGTTTTACTTTCTTTTGGAAGGTTTCTGGGTAACCAAATCTATGTGTCATTATTGTGAATGCTTTTAAGTTTCATGCTTTCTGTATGCAAAGGTTAAAAGTAAATTACATCTGTAATTGAAAGAAAATTTGGAGTTACTGATTCACCCCTCCCCTCTCAGTAACTCGGTTAATTCCTGAATATTTCCAACAATTGGTATCAGAGCAGCATTGGTTCTCAAGACAAAGCTTAACTAGCTTGAGCAAAGATCCAGGACAATGGAGGTATTCAAACTGAACAAGGTAATTGAAAATGAAAAGCTAGATCTGGAAATGGCCATAGCTAAACTCAAAGAAGCAAAAGAACATCTTTCCCAATCCCTAAGAAGAAGGAAGGAACTTGCAAATCAGATGAATGATTAGAATTACATTGAAGAAAATATTGAAGATCTTTTTCCCTCAAATAACTCAGATGAAGCAAACAATGCTGTCAAAGAACTCCTAGAAAAGAATGGGTCTCTGTAGGAAGAAGTGAGAAAATTAAAAAGAGAACAAGAGCTACACTCTACAAGATTCTGTGAGATCTTGGAACAAAGAAACAAGTTGAAAGATGAATTAGATGGAAGGAACATTGAAGTCCAAAATAAAACCCTTCAGCTGGAAAACCTAATTGATCAGATCTCTCATACAAATGAGGAAATTCTGAATCTAAGATCAGAAATAGAAAGCACAAGAGAAGAACTAAGATCTGAAAAGGAAATCAATCTAAGATTGGTGGATGACCTAAACGCTGAAAAACAAATCAATGAAGGAATGCTGAAAAGTCAAGAAGACTTGAATCAGCTGTATGAGCGAAATCTTCATAGGCAAAAAGGAAAAGCAGGACTTGGATACAAAGGAGAAGGTGAATCCTCTAAGCAAGGTACTCAAAGAAATCAAAAACCTACTTGTAATCATTGTGGTAAAATAGGACATACTTCAAATAAATGTTGGAACAATGAAAAAGCAGAATTCAATGGAAAATGTTACAGCTGCAATCAACCTGGTCACAAAGCAAATGAATGCAAGGAAAAACCAAGATTCAGAGGTAATTGTCACAAGTGCAACAAACAAGGTCACAAGGCATCCGAGTGCAGATCCAAGACATTTAATCCAGCAGAACAAATTATGAAAGCAATTTTTGCATGGGACTACAACACCTGGTGTAGATGTCATTACTGTGGAGAATATGGACACATTGGCATGAATTGCATAAAACATCATCTAAGGAAAAGAGATACTACCATAAGATGCTTCAAATGCACTAAACTCGGTCACATAGCTAGAAACTGCATGAATGCTAGTGAAGTTGAAGATGGAAAGAAGAATGAAGCAACTAAGGTCAGGAAACAGGTGAGACAAAAATGGATTCCTAAATCTACCGAGCAATCCAATCCAAGTAATGGAATGGATGGCTCTACCGACTCAAACTAAATTTCCAAGAAAGCACTGGAACTATATTCTCATAGACCAATCTCAAGTAGTTCCAGAACTGAATTAAAAGAAAGATCTAAATCAGCATACAAGATGCAGTAAGATCACAGGGAGGTCGGTATCAGTCTTTATCGAGCAAGGTCGGTACCCGTCTTTACCGAGCGAGGTCGGAGCAATATGAATTCTTGAGTTCACCGAGTTACGAAGTCTTTACCGAGCAATTAATTCTTAGTGGGTGACAGTCTGTCAAAATTCATACCCTAATTTGTACTGAGCATTAATGACAGAGTTGTAAACAAAAAGCAAGTAATCGAACTCATTCTTCACCGCGAACCCTTAGCACCTTGAGAGCAGAAAATTTCAAGAGCAACCCAGCGATTCAATACTTTTGTGAAAGAAATCTTCTGTGAGCTACCATGGCATCATCCAGCACTTCAGCAAAGAAAGGATCTGATATGTTAGTCCAAGGGGAATGGAAAGCACCAGATTTCAAGATCGTGCCCGCAATTACAGCAGCCCTAGATCCGAACGGAGCTCAATCTCAGATTCCTCCTAAGGTACTACTTATTAACGATATTCACAATCATTTCAACTATTCAATTCATGAAATGGGGAACCTAGAATTAGATACTGTGCGTGAAGAACTGTGTGTGGATGGTATTCTGAAACCCGAGCACAAACATCTGGAAGATAAAGGTTTAGTTCACATTGCACATCTACCTCGAAACTTTTGAGATAAATGGGTTAGATACATTCTCAGCCATGTACATGATGGCAAGATTTGGCTTGAGCAACCCATAGAGATCACAAAGAAGATGATTCATCAAATCACCGGTCTTCCCATGTTGAACAAAGCAAAAACTACCAAAACCCTAGGTCAGACGGAACTAGAGAAGAAAACCCTAGCCGAATGGGACGGTAGAGGCATGAAAGTTAGTAGCATTACCGATGCTGAACTGAAGTTTGGTACACACATTATTGCCCATAAGATTTACAGTTCTAGTCGACAAAATAGTGTCTCCTATGAAGCTATCGACCTAGCATACAAAGTGGTCAAGAATAACTTAACATTTGACCTAGCAGACTTATTGTTAAAACAGTTTAACAAAAACATGGAAAGCATTCAAACTTCCAAAAACAATCCATGTAAGTTTGGATCCTTATTGGTCTGTTTATTCTTCTATGTTCAGAAATTCTTCCCTTCTAAAGGAAAAGTTGTATGGAGAAAAGATGTGCCAGCACTTTATGAAATAAATGAATACATCTCAGAAATGGGTGAAAATTTTGAAAGCATCATGGATAATTATTTTGAGTCTTTCAAAGAGAAAATGAATGACAGATTCCGGATTCCACAGAAGTTGGTGGAAGATTACAAAGATGACATTTGTTTTATGGTGGATTGTGATAATGTATATATTCAAGCAGCTAAACTGAGGACTGTATATGTAAAAACTCTTCCTTATGAGGTAAATATTGATGAAACCAAGAATATCATTGAAGCTCTTCTTAATCAGCCTGTCAATCCCAAAGCTCCATATTTTGGAACATATGATGAAGCTAAGGTGAGAATTGAACTAAGCATAAAGCTTCCACAGGTGGTAAACAAAGGAAAGAAGAGGATAGCCAAAATGCAAATGATAACCGAGGACAAAGAAGAAAAAGATGAAGAAGAAGAGGAAAAGGATGAGAAAATAGAGGAACCAGAACCTGCAAAGAAGAAAGGAAAGGTATTCATCACTAAGGCACCTAAGCCTCCCACTGCTGTATTTACAAGGAGAAATGCAAGAGGCAAGGCAGACAAGGCAGACAAGGCAGATAAAGACATAGTATTCAAAAGGCCTCCTCTAAACTTTCAAGAAAAGATCAAACTCTTTAGAGACGGATTAGGATCTGGAGTAAGTAACATAAAATCTTTTAAATATGAAACTAGATCAGAAATAGAACAAAAGGAAATAGAAGATGCTGTTATTGAAAAGATGGGACAGTGGAAATACTCCCCTGAAGAAATAGCCCCACAGGTTCCAGCTGTCTTATTAAATCCAATAAAAATGAGATGGAGCAATGCAAAGCAAACTGTGATAGACATATTTGATCAAACCCTGAGACAGTTAATGCCGAGCTTGAAAAATGATGAAGTAAAGAAGGCATTAAAAGAAAATGAAAGTAAGATGACATTAAAGTTCAATACTTGTTTGATTTTGATCAACAATATTGAATCGGTTGTGAAGGCTGCAAATGCCACATGGAAGAACATATACCACCTTCACCAACCGAGTATTGAAACAGTAATAATAAAAGATATTGAAGATGACAGTGATGAACAAGAAGCAGACACTGAGGTAGATGATACTGTGAGGATAGCAGCAGAAGTCATTGCATCCCTTCCTACCTCTCCAGTAAAAGTTTCTACATCCAGCCCGGAGACACCTTCAAGCATGGTTGTGACAACTTCAACATTTGTCCAATCATCTTTAGCAACAACAGAAGCAACTACCATTTCTTCTATCGAGTTGCAGTCTCCCGCATCATCAAGTTTTCCAGCAGTAAGTTTTCCAATTTTTGAATCTTCAAGTGTAAATATTTTAAGTTCTCTAGTAGAAAGTATACCAGTCTCTATAGCCAGCCCTACTTTATCTACTGTCACTACTACCAAGGCATTAAGTACAGATAAGCCTAAGGCTCTACCGAGTATAAAATTTTTGGGTAAGAATGTAGTAGAGGATATAGACTTAGATGAAGAGATAGAGATTCCAACATTGGATTTTGCAAATCTATCAGCGGACCAAATGCAAAATATAGGTGAGATCCTCCAAAGGAAAGAAAAACAAAAGAAGCTTAAAGAGGAGAGAGACAAGGAATATCAAATCATCAAGGATGCTAAGGACATTTTGTCTGATGCATTAGGTATTAAAGTAGACTCCTCCCAACATGTTTTGCTACAATTAGCAGAAGCAGTTAATAAATACAATGAGGATTCATCTGGGACAGAAAAGTTAGTTGAAAGAGCCGAGAAGAGATTCGACAATAAAGTGCTTGAGCACATTGCTCAGCACATAGCTATTAACCAAGTAGAATTGTCTTCAGTTTTGTCAAACATTGAATCTATCTATTCGAATGCTACCTCTCTTTTGGCCAGATTGTGCAATATTGCCGAGTTCACAAAGGATGTTAAGGATAAAATGAACAAAATGGATGAGGATATGAAGATTAGCATACATAAGCTACAACTTGAACCAAGTTCAAGCTCTGCTCATCACATGAAAATCTCACACCTATCAAATATGCAGTCTGATCTACTGAAAGAAGACACAAGGATTCGGTCCACACTGCTAGACATCCAACACATGATCCTTCCCATCATGAATACAATGTATAAGCACATTGAACATTCCAAAACATTGATTCATGACAATCAGTTCTCTATAGCAGATCACATGATTGAACTCTCTACAGAAGTCCAAATTGTAATACAAACATGTAAGATTCTGCAAGAAAGTTGGGATAGAACCCTGGCACTAATAATGAAGGTACATTCTGATTTTCTATCAAATTTTGGATTCTCTCTGTAAATAACTTGTATATACACCTTTGGCATTATCGTCAAAAAGGGGGAGATATGTATAGAGGGAGATATATGTATAGAAGAAGATTTGTATAGAAACAGTTAGCACATTGAAAGGGGGAGACAATGTATAAAGCTCTATAACAAAGACAAATTTTGAAAAATCAAAATAAAACTTAGCATGATTCATGTATATAAGTTTTGGCCAATAAGTGTTTTTGTCACTAATGCCAAAGGGGGAGATTGTTGGCATTAAGTAGAATTGCCACTAGTGACAACACTTATTTGCATTCTGGGTGCAAACTGAGTAGACAGTGCAAATCGAGCAGACAGTGCAAACCGAGTAGACAGTGCAAACCAAGCAACAGTGCAAACCGAGCAAGACAATGCAAACCGAGCAAGTTAGTACAAACCGAACAGGACAGTGTAAACCGAGTAACATCATGTCTACCGAGTCACCAGTATTTACCGAGTTCAAAACCTACTGAGTGATCAGTATGAACCGTGCCTTCACTTCTACCGAGTGCATGACGATGCCGAGTAATGCAGTGGACGCCGAGTATTAGAAAGTCACCGAGTTAGTTTGCAGGAACCGTGTAACCATACTTGGGCCGACTTAGTAGCACTTATGTTTATTTGTCAAGCCGACTTTGTAATTGTAATTGTAATTAATTGTTTAAGACTTGTATATAAACAATGTTGTAAAAATGTCAAAAAAAAGAAGCATATATGTGAAAAAGAAAGAAAGGCAGAGATAAGCGAATTACAAAGGGCTTCAGCAGTATAAGGAACAGCAAAGACAAATTCATCACAGAAGGTGATCAGTACATCAGCGAATCTCAATCAGCAATCTAGTTGCAAAGCAAGAGATCTATTGTTTCATCCTAACAGGTGAATCAGTACTAAATCCTTTAATCGGGTAGACTTAACAGTCTTTTGTAAAATCTCTTTACCGAGTGCATACTTCATTGTATGTTTGTAAATCCTTTAACAGGGTGGATTTAGCAATCCTTATTGCTCCTAACAGGGCAGATCATCAGAAGTGATCAAATTGTAAGCCTTAACCGGCCAATTTTATTCTGCAGTATTAAAGCTTTGTGGGTTTCATCCCCACCCCAGTTTTACTTTCTTTTGGAAGGTTTCTGGGTAACCAAATCTATGTGTCATTATTGTGAATGCTTTTAAGTTTCATGCTTTCTGTATGCAAAGGTTAAAAGTAAATTACATCTGTAATTGAAAGAAAATTTGGAGTTACTGATTCACCCCTCCCCTCTCAGTAACTCGGTTAATTCCTGAATATTTCCAACAGAATTTAGTAGAGAGGAAGAAGAAGAATATATGTCTGAGTTCTCTATGTTCTTGAATCCATTATTTGAAGAGAATTTTCTATGTTATCAAGTCCATCAGCATCATGATGAAGATAACAGGCCTAATGATATTTTTGAAGTTGATGAAATTCATGATATGCATGTAGAAGGTGAGACATTTTTTAGTTTATCCTATGAGCTGTAAATACACCAAATATGCAAAGATAAGGTGAAATTATATAAGCATGATTCTAAAAATTATTTGAGTGTCCTATCTGATTAGATTCTTGATAAGAAGGAAGTTTATGAATCTGAGTTATCTTCAAATCCTTTTTGTGAAGAGAAACAACATCTTGAGTATAGCGTAGATTGTGTACATAAATGAATCCAAGCATAAGAGCTTAATTTAGTTACTTGTAGGGATGAT
The DNA here is from genome assembly GCA_027943335.1 of Chamaecyparis obtusa. Lineage (NCBI taxonomy): Eukaryota > Viridiplantae > Streptophyta > Pinopsida > Cupressales > Cupressaceae > Chamaecyparis > Chamaecyparis obtusa. Next base: position 319,869 of record BSBK01000238.1, on the reverse strand, counting down.
CAAATGCATAAGAATCTTCTATTTAGCAAGAAATACAGTGCACTTGATGACCTTTTGAAGGCTGAACAAAAGTCAGATCATGTTAATCAAACAATGAATGTTGTCCATGGGAATGGTGGTATTGTATTTAGGAAATCCAAAGTGTTACATGATCAGAATCAAGTGTTTGATAGGGGAAAATGTTGATTCTATGTCTTTTCATTAGGTGTTTTGGTTTTTCGACTAGACCCAAATCCAAAAGTTAGGTAGTTATTTTTTAGTTAGTTTATTATTTTTTCAAAATAATTTGTAATAAGGGTTGTGTCTTTTCACCCTAAAGAGGTGTGAAATCCACTCAAACACATATATATACATAATGTAAAATGTAAAGAGAGAAACAAGACAATAAAAGAGAGATTTTCATAGAATAGAATTTGATAAACAACTGCAAGTATGAACTCTTATGTACTAGTTTTTCAACATCAATAAAGATAAGTGCCATTTCTTTTTATTTGTGGTTATAAGTTATATGTTTTCAATTAGTGTTTCAGATATTCTATTTTATAGAATTTTTCATTGTGTTAAATTCCCTGAATGTTATAACTCAAAATCAATATATAGTTTGAATATCAATTGAAAGATCTGCGAATCTTCCTTTGTTTTTGTCAGTGCTTGAACAGAGTTAAATTTGATAATACTAACTATGTAATCTGGTTTGAGTTATATCTTGAGTGGAAGCCCTTGAGATGATAGTCTTGTCTTATTAAAGCAAGTTTTTAAAAACTATCTCTGATCGTACGTAGGATTGAAATTTTTTTTGACTCCATAGCCCAAGTTTTTAGATGGCACTGATCTAATCATTATTTGAAAATTGTCATTTGGTACATACTTTGTAGTTTGTTAATAATTTAATCATTTTTCAAAGCATTAAAATTAGGATTCTTAGTGGTTATTTAGTTTTAGTTTAAACTTTACATATTAGAAATTATCAGGAGATTTGTTGTTTTCCTCCAGGGATTATTCACCACCTTGGGAGGAACTTTGTTTGTTTATGTACACAATTGTGTGACATAGAAAATTTGATAGTTCAAAGTGAAATTAGGCCTACCAGCGTTGGCTTGATTAAAGCCAAATTTGTAGAGGTATAAGTGGTACATCACCATTATACCTGTCAGTTGGCCAAAAGAAAATCCATCATTTTTGGGCACCAACACATACAATCATGGAGGATTTGATTTACATTTATGCTTTTTAGTGCTGTGTCCAAGCTTTCATATTAACATAGTTGTTTACATTTCAAATAAAATTGCATATCTATTGAATATCATAGCTTCATTGTTAGATCTACTTCTACTACTTGTTAGCATTCTCAATTTTAATTATATTTCAAGGTTGATTCAAAAACTAGGGTTTGACCAAGTCAAAACCCTCAACCAAACAAAAAAACCCTTTTTCTTGCAGGTGCAAGTGTGGAACAATGAATTAAAGAATGGATCTGAGTACCCTTTTCAACAAACTTTCAGGATCCACGAACATAATTTTTGTTGGAGTAGTGCAGGTCAAGGTTGACATTTTGGGGTCAAGGGTGACATTTTTCTTTGGGTCAAGGTCAAAAACCCAAAGGTATAGGACCTTCTTTAGATGATTTGTCAAAGGTATCTTCGAGTTTCTTTCCTACGCAGATCTGAGATCTAGTTGTGACAGACATGAAAGAAGACTGTCAAAAGTCAAATAGGATGACTTATGATGATTTGATGTTCAAACTAGGTAACTAAAAGTGTTCACTTATCCAAAGTGTAAGAGTGTAAGAAATATAGCAAAGATAACTTCCCACAAAATGTCCAAGCTATGGGTAGATCCCTATGTACAACACTTGTGAACAAGAGACATATAGGATAGAGAATCCAAGATATATGATCAAAAAGATGGTAGACACGTGAACATTATACTAGCCAAGAATGTAGTCAAGAGATCAAAGCAATATTTTCCAACTAAAGGAAATTCCTAACTTTCTAGAATGTACCAAATATCAGGATGAGCTAAGGATAGAAATTAAGAAGCAATGTTGAAAATGTTTAAGCTTAGTCCAAGAGTTTGATTCAAAGGATTGCAAAGGTGAGTGACAAGATTGGAGCATTTCCTAGACAAGGTTTCTTTTGAAAGTGAGTATTGTAAGAAAGCAATATTCTCCAAAAAATCCAACAAGGGACAAAGAAACCTTGTGGATACAAACATATGTGAGGTTTTAGCAAGGCGTAACAATATTCAAGTTTATCAAGTTTATGTTCAAAAAATGTTTTCACAAGTATTAGCACAAGAAAGCACATCAAGGAAAGCTACTTAAGGTCAAGCGGGAACTGTTTCAACCTTTTCCCACAACTTGATACCCCTTTGCCTCACACAAAGTGATGTTGGATTTGTCATATATTTGCATCCAAGGGAGTACATATGGTGAGTATCTTGGGGTGATCCATGTAAAGTCCACTTGGATCAATCCTTGCACAAAGGAAGCCACATGGCCAAAAGGTTAGCCTCTAATTCCTAAGGTGTTTAGTAAGGGTCTCTGTTCATGACTACTCCTTATAGTTTTGCAAGATAAATTAAGTCCTATAGCCCTAAAAGCACCCAAAATGTATAGTCTCTCAAGAAAGATTTAGACCTCTTGATCCTACATAAAGTGAATGTACTCCCCTTGTAATCTTGTAAACAAGATTAAGACCAAGTATTCCCTACAAGCACCCAATAAAGTTTAGTCTTGCTTAGCAAGATTGAGGCAACTAGGCCCTACATATGAAGAAGCATTAGGAATAGAAAATAGCCAATTCTTCCATCTCTTTAGATTGATGAAATATTTTTAATATAGTGGGATGGCATTAGCTAGGTTCGCTTGTTTCCCACTTGGGTCATTCCCAAAAGATCACTCTCTTGGCAGGCCCTCTAAAGGTAAATGCAAGAAAAGAAATGGATAGCTAGTGGAGGTATAGATTTATGATTTTACATGAGGAAAAGAGCATACTATCCCACTCCATATTTTCTCCCAAGAACATCAAACACATGTTCATTAAATAAGATCCCTTTCTAATGACCAAATTAAGTAGGTCTAGATTTTTGTTTTCCCCTTATAGAGGAAAGAGAATACTCTCCTACTACCCAATTAAATTAAAAGAAATAAACCTTCCTAATTAAAATAGGTTCCTATAAAAATAAACTTAAAATAGACACAATGTTTTCTTGAACCTCCAAGGAAACCTACAAAACTAATGAATTAGTAGTGTCAAATCTTTTCAAGATCTCCAAACAACATCCTACAAAACAAATTGATTAGTAGTCTCAAAATTCTTTATCCTTGGTCAACCATTTTGAAATAACAATGTTAGAAGATAGAAAATATCAAAGACCTGCAATAAATTCTAGTCATGCATTGAACTATGTGCTGATAAAGTGCAAGCTTATCACAATTGTTTTATTTTTTTACTTTTGACCTAGTCAACAAGATCCAATTTGTTTGCTATAATTTTGGCCCAAAGAATATAAATTCAAAGAAGAGACCCTTGTTAAAAATCTGAGAGCTTTCCAAAAATACAAAAATTTTAGAAATATCTCTTAATATGTGCCCTAGAGACCCATTTTACCAAAACATACTAGTTTTCATTAATTGACTATTTGAGCCATGTTATTGCATTTAAATTAAAAACACAAAGAAGTAAACCCCTACATAATTCTTAGACCTTTCCAAAAATATAAATTTTTCCAAAATATTCAATGATATACGACCAAAAATGATTTTTTATGAAAAATCAATAAATAATTATAAATCACAGAAAAATGATCAAAAAAATATAGATTTTGGACTAGGACACCTCTGATCCATCCCCCACCTGCAAAAACAATTTCAAATAAAAAATACAATTCATTTGTGAGATATTATCAAATCTTTGAAAAACCCTAATATTGTGTCTTCAACTCAACCTACACAAGGGTTAGACTTGAAAAACTAAAGTGACTATCCAAAAATGTGTGGGTTTGCCCCTCGGTGGGTGCCAAAAAATGTGTGATCAAAAGGGTGACAAAATCCTATGAACCATTACACTTGAGAGAATTCATGGAAGAGGAAATCTCAAGAAGTGGCTCATAGCTTCCTAGTTGAAACAAGTTTAATACTTCTCATGACGCTCATCAAATTGGCATAGAGGATTAGTGACTTGGTTACTCCAAAATAGAAGAATCAAAGTGCAAGAATGAAGCTAAGATGCAATATTAACAAGCTAGAATAAGAGATTAAGCTAAGAATGTATGCAAGCAACTAGTAATTTAGAATGAGGATGCAAGAGTTATTCTATGAAGAAATGCAAGAAAAGAAACTATATTAACAATGCAAGATTAAGATAGAAATGAAGCTAAGATAGGAAATAAGAGCAAGTAAGAGCTAATAATTAAAATTAGCAAGATTATTCTAAGAATGCAAGAGAATAAAATGATCAAGATTGCAACATTCTAATATTAGGACCCTTGAGTAAGGAAAGAGCTTCATTTTAAAGGAATTGCCTCAAGAATGAAGGGTGGAGATTAAGAGGAAAAATAATGGGTGGTTGAGATGAAGATGAAAAAGGAGATTCAAGGTTAGGTAGAAATGAGTGGTGAGGATTAAGAGGCAAAAATAGATGTTAGGTAAGATAAGACAAAATAGCATTTTTGAAAGCATAAATCCCTTTTAATTGCTAATTAACCAAGATTAATTGGGTGCACACATGTAAACATGTTCTTTTAATAAAAGTGTAGGAACTTTATATTAAAAGTAATGTTTTAGAAAGTAAATAAATATGTAAGCTCAAGAAATTAGACCATAGTATAAGCTTGATATAAGATTTTTGAATTTTTGATTTAATTATGCAAAGGGGATCTTCAGGGTTACTTTGCACAATTATGTCTTGTAAATATGCCTTTGAGATTTAGGATTTTGTTCAAGGCAATTTGATCAAAAAGGGAGCTCAAGTTTTACTAGACCAATTTTAGGTGATTACAACTGCTCGGTGGTGTGTTGTCTCTTCTCAATGGTGCCTTTCACTAAGTGTCTTTGTTGTGTTCTATTCCATTCAGTGGTGTTCTTCACCGAGTGGGCTCACTGTGTTCTGTGTTGCTCGATGGCCTAGTTCATTGATAGGTTTGCTTTTGGATCTTTTTTTTGGGCTGACTTATGTATTTAATTTTGGTCATGATTTGATAAAGGGATCACTCATTGGAAGGCGCGTGGACCTAAATCTAGGTTGTTTCTTTGTCCAATGCTGGATCTTAAAGATTTTTTTGTGCCAACCTATTCGGTAGCCTCAAGTATAAATGTAAATAGCTATTCTAGGTTAAAAAATGGAGTAAATAGGAAAAAGGATAGGAAGTTGGAGATTGTGGATCTCGCATGCATGAGGATTGTTATGTTTCTGTAATTGATTTTGGTTGTATTGGTCGTAACTAGGAAGGTCTCACAAGCCAACATGTATCAAGTTTGAATGAATATATGAATATGATATGCTTCCCTTCTCTCCTTTTCTATTTTATGCCTTTTGTGTTGTGATTCTACAAGGTGGTCTAGTAATTGGGTGAGCCCCACTTATCTTACCCTCCTTGTGCCAGATACCAATAGTCATGCTACGTAAATGATGATATAAAATCTCATGAATCTCATGATAGATATGATCTAAGATATAATTGCCCCAAGAAAATTGGCGAGGAGACTAAATCATGCCCTTGATCACTCGAGACCAACCACACATAAAACCATGTTGACCTCTATTAGGAATCATGATTCCCCCTATCAAACTAGAAACAAAAATAGGAAGACGCTCATAATGGGACACCATATGGTCCTATGATAGATATCTTTGTCCAGTCATCAGATCCCAAAATAAATGATGAGCATCTACAATACCCACTACAACTCTAGACTCATACTCAACATGAGCTCCCATAACATGAACCCATAGAATGCGTGAGACATCCTTAGAGATCAAAGTCATCTCACTTGTATGAAAGAGGAAGGTGTTGTGCTCTGAGTGCCATCTCTCAGCTAGAGTAGTCAACAACCTGTTGATTTACCTTGATATCGGGTAAATCTACTAAACTCCAGAGACCATAACAAGAAATGGTATGCTGCTCAATGGTAGTCAACTACTCTGATAGTTCTAGGACCTGGGCATGCCTTAGAATCTAGAAAGAAATGACACTAAATTGAGTTTGGAAGAAAAAAAATTACTATTAGGTCAGCATCAGTCAAGAAAAATTAAAGTTAAATTGGTTAACAGGTCAGACAGAAAGCCTAAATTGGGAAACTTCTAAGTTAAATACCAAATATGAACCTAAAAAATGGATGTGATTTGGGATTTACAGGATATGGTCCTTTAACAGGATGTAATCCTTCACATACTGTATGCAACTCAGAATGGATGAGATGTGATCCCTAAATAGGATGTGACTCTAATTTAATAGGGTGTGATACATTGATGAAAAGGCTAAAATTCAAGAAAGATCTGACTACATGTGATTCAACAAGTTGTGATCCTAAAACTATAGAATGTTATCCAAAATTTTGTGTAAAATTAGATGTGATGTGGGATTGACAGGATGTGACCCAGGATGTCAGGTGCGATCTAGAATTAAATTGGTCCTAAAATACATGAAAATAAAGGAAAAATTTAAAAAGAAGATATGGAAAGGTAGGTTATCAAGTACTTACAGGAGTTGCACAGTGGGTGGGTCACTGATGTCAATGGGTGACCTTGAAATGATGCTTCTCAACTGGGACCACCATCTTCTCTCTTAGAGCTCTGAAATTATCAAGGATAAAAGTGAAAATGAATATTAAAACTACCTTTTTAGGCCTACTTTAACCCCTCGGGGACCCTAATACCCTAGGACAATTTTACAACACAATACAGTGAGAGCTCCATATCAGAACCAAAATTGAAATAGGAGTTGTATATCACTTTAAAGAAATAAAAAAAAGTTACTCACATAGGTCAACCTTGCATAAATTTAGTCAACTATGGTCAAAATTACAGTTGATCGGGGGCATAATGAACATATATTAAAGCAAAAACATTACAAAAGAATTCACTTATATTTATTACTCAAATGGAAAGTCAACAAAAGTAAAATCAGGGGCAAACTTTAGTCAAGTAATGGTTAAAGATACTCAAAATGGCCTAAATGATGAAAAAAAGCTTACTAGAAGCTACACAAAGTTGTTTTCAACTTGCACATTGAGTTCATACTTAGAGACATTAGTCATCATCAGTAAAACTTGGTCAAATCTCATCTTTTAATGGTCAAAATTGGTCATACAATGTTACATTAACACTAAATCAATCCTAATCAAATTCTGGTAGATTCTTAACATTTTCTACTTGATCCAAATCAATTTTTTATTAGTTGAACATCTTCATCAATTCTTGAAATCAAGATTTCATCAAACTGCTATACTGATTTTGTTCCCGAGGGGGCATAATCATACCTAAAATTAATCATTTCTCTTATTCAATCTGATCAAGTATTCAAATCAATCAAATCTTCAACGACAGGGGCATGGCAGTTCTCTTCAATCAAGTTGGGATTGTTGGATAATTAACTTCATTAAGAACCATATCAAGTTTATTATCTATTCCTAAATCAAATCCTCCTGACATTGATCAATTTCATCACTTCAAAATCAAATTGATTATTTGTCATCATAATGATCTTTTAGATATTCAATTTTATCACACCAAATCAAATTGGATATTTTGATTAATGTTTATCAAACTTCATTCAATCAAGCTCAGAGTCGGTATGGTCAATTCTTGTCCAATCAAGTTCAAAATCAATGGCTTAAAGCTTTCAATCATGACATTTTATTCAATCAAGCTCAAAATTTTTGAATCTAGAGTGGTTTCATCAAACTAATCTCTAAATATCCTCATATCCAGAGTGGTTTCATTGCTTCATAGCAAGCCGCTCTCTAAATCAACAACATCTATTTTCTTTGAATCATTGTGTTGTTTGTATATCGATTCAAAGAGGGGACAATATAATCAACCCAAATCATGCTAGTCTAACCAAAGGCCCTATTTTCCCCAATTCAGAAAAATTTCCTAATTATGCTAATCTAATTTCTTGATTACTATCATAATTCATTAAAATCAATGAAATTCCAAAATCTAGTATTAAATCATCATCAATTGATCAAAAATCCTATTAATTACCTCTAGCCTAATTAATTAAATCAATCCCACATAAATACATGACTAAGATAATTAATTAAAACCAATTAATAAATCATCCTAAAATACATGTCACCTCTCAAGGGACAAAAAGGACAAATACAACCAATCAGAGGCTAAGCACATGGATCACTCACATGGATCAAAAGAGGATGATGTTGGAGATTTCCAGCAAGCCATTGCTGACTGTATGTTTGTCATTAATGACAACATATGGTAAGTAGCATGCGTGGAAGACTTATGTAGTAAGCTTTGAGTATATGTAGCATGGACATGTTATCAGCATGATATCATGGACGTAGAGGTTAACTGTTAGTACAGACTATTATGCAACAACTTGTGTCAGTAGTGTTCCTGACAGAGGAACATGTAGTGTTCTGTGAGTGATTGTTTGTATAGTTATCATGGAGCCTTGTGTGCTTGGATATGTGATGGAGACATTCTTGTGATGTTACATCCATGGACATAGAGTCTGATGATCAGTAGAAGTGAAGTTATGCAATCACTATTCACCAGTAGCAGTTTCCTATGTTTATTCAGAAGATTCGATAGAGGTTATATTGGTTCAAGAGTTGTGCCTATCATTTTAGTATGTGCCCTTGGATTAGTTCTTGGAGAAGAGTTAGTAATATTTAGTTAAGAGCACATGATGTAATTCAGCTTGAGGAGAAAGTTTCAGTTACTTTGGTAGAGCTGACAGTGTGTAGCATCCGTCTACATTTATTAATATTGGATAGGTCCCAGAATGTGTTTCATTCTTAGTAGAGCTGACAAAATTATTATTGGAGTATGTTATGGTTTCTCTAATATGATTTCAAGGTGGTTATAATAGGCTGACTTGATTATATAATTTAGTGGAAAGATATTTATAGGCAATCATTTGTGATTGCTAAGGTGTGGTTCAGAGTTAACTATTAAGAGAAGAGCAGAGTGTGCGAGGTGTTGAGCCATCAGCAGAAGGTCTATGTGACCAAGTGAAGATTTTATGATATACATTGGAACTGATCCAAACAGTAGGTCAAAGTGCAGTTCACCAAGATCCAGATATAGTGTGTATCTATTATTCAGAAGGTTGCAACCTTCACCCCTTTGAGCAGTGTGCTCTTGGATAGTGCGTCCTCACCCCTACCAGGGTTAATTGTAAAAGACTCCTAACAGGGTCTGACCCTTGAATAGGTTAATGTACTAAATACATTGTAAAGAAACTCCTAACATGGTTAAGGATCTTCTAACAAGGATCATAATACACTAGTGCAGATTATTAGTGGGTGTCAATTCCCACCGAGGTTTTTACCTATTTGGGTTTCCCGCAACCAAAATATTGGTGTTGTGTTCAAGTGTTCTTTCATTGTGTTTATGATTTATGTTTAAGTATACTTAATTAGATAAAGAATTGAAACTTGTAGATAACTAATTCACCCCCCTCCTCTCAGTTATCTCTTGGGACTATTCCTAACAATTGGTATTAGAGCCAAGTACCTTGGAGAGAAAGTTTAACAACTTGAGGTTGATCAGATGTCATTCTTCAGAAAAGAAAGTCCTAAGTTTGATGGAAAGAATTATCTTGACTGGAAGAACAAGATGGTGACACATTTACAATGCATTTCTTTTGAAGTTTTTGATGTAACTATCAAAGAAGTCAAGATCCCCACTTTAGCAGACCTTGCAAAGGATGATGCTACTGAAAAGCACAAGGAATTTTTTCATCAGAATGTAATAGCTAAAGAGGCCCTTATTAGTGCTCTATCTGATAGTGATTTTTTAGAGATAAAGAAAGTAGATACAACCCACAAGATATGGAAGCACCTAGAAGACATATTTGAAGGAGATAAGAAAGCAAAGAATGCATGCATAAAGACTTGGAAGAAAAGATACAATGCATTAGAGATGTTACCTGAAGACAAAACCAGAGCTTACAACCAAAGGATTAATGAAGCAGTTATAGGAATCAGGAAAAATGGTGGAGAGATCTCAGAAGAAGACATTATGGATAAGTTGATGACCACTCTCATAGTAGAGTATGAAAAAAAGATCAACATCCTTGATGAGACCATGCAACTTACATAAAATTTCAAAAGAGAGATCTTGATCAGCAAAATTTTAGCTTTTGAGATTTCAAGATTGAAGACAGAACCTAAAAGTGAAATAGCCTTCAAAGCATCAGTCTATGGCAAGAAATCTGCAAGCACTTCTGGTAATTTTGATGATGATGATGAAGAGAAAACACTAGATGATTTCAATTCTATGATTGCTAAAAGAGAAAAGAAAGGAAATAGGAAATATGAAGGTCAATTACCATTTAAATGCTTTTCATGTAATAAGATTGGTCATTTTGCATCTAAGTGTCCTACAAGAGTTAAAAGGTACCAGAATAACTACAAGCCTAAGTATACAAAGGAATGCTATTATGCTGGAGATGGAGTATCAGATGAAGAATCAAAAGAAGAAGAAATTGGATTCCTTTCTCTTGAAGATGAAAAGGATTCACAAGAATTAGCTCTGATTTCACAAGTTGACATCAGGATAGATTGGATCATTGATAGTGGTTTCTCACATCACATGACAAGAGACAAAGATAGATTTTCTCATTTGGACAGATACAAAGGAGGCATGGTTAGATTTGGAGATAACACTCCTAAACCCATCATTGGTAGAGGAGCCATCACCTTGGATGGAAAGAATAGCACTGATGATGTTCTTTATGTTGATGGTTTGAAACATAACCTACTAAGTGTTGGGTAGTTACTTGACAAAGGTTATAGATTGGAATTCAATGGAAACAAGTGCATCATTAACAACAAAGAAGGAGAAATGATTGCATCAGGATAAAAAACTAAAGGTAATGTTTTTCAGCTTAATCCAGAAGCAACTTGTTTTGTTGCTAAAGTATATGACAGTTGGTTATGGCACAAAAAACTATATCATATCAATTTTGATAACATAGTAAATATTAGTAATGTTAAGGCAGTAAGAGACCTACCTAGCATAGAAAAGCCAGTTGATACTATATGCAAGGAATGTGTAATGGGAAAGCACGTGAGGAATTCATTTAGGAGCAAGCATAACTCAGTAGAGAACAAGTTGGATCTGATTCATACAGACCTATATGGACCAACTCAAACAAGATCATACTATGGTGAAAGGTATTTAATTTTGTTTGTAGACGATTATTCTAGAATGGTGTGGGTTGCGTTCTTGAAAGATAAGTCAGAAGCATTTGAGAAGTTCAAAATATTCAAAGCTAAGGTTGAGAATGAATCTAGACTAAAGATAAAGTGTCTAAGATTGGATAGAGGAGGAGAATTCACCTCTGACAAATTCTATGAGTACTATGAAGAACATGGCATAAAAAGATAGTTAAGTGCACCTAGAACCCCTCAGCAAAATGGGATTGCAAAGAGAAGGAATAGGATCATCCTTGACACAGTGCACACCATCATGATTGAAGGAAAAGTTGCACACACCTATTGGAGAGATGCAATCAATACAATAGTCTATATCATCAATAGAATTCAATTAAGGCCTGGAGTGAACAAGAAACCTTATGAGCTATGGTTTGGTAATGTTCCCACATTAAAATAATTTAGAATATTTGGAAGCAAGTGCTGCATCAAGAGGGATGAAGCAATAGGCAAGTTTGATGCAAGAAGTGATGAAGGTATTTTCCTTGGTTACTCTACTAAAATTAAAGCTTATAGATGTTTTAACTTGAGATTAAAGAAGATCATTGAAAGTGCTCATGCTAAGATTGATGAAAATTTTATGGTTCAAGAAAGATATCATGATTACTCACCTATGATTGAAGAAGAACCCAGACCCTCCACTAGTGAGACAGTTGTTGAAGAAATGTTTGATAGTATTGATGTGTTATTCAATGACCCTGAGACAAGTGAAGAAGAAACTCCAAAGGCAAATAAGATAGTATCACCTAAAGCTCCAAAGTTTACATCTAGATATCATTCTAAGGATGACATCATTGAAGATCAAAGCAGAAAAGTCACAACAAGATCAAAATAAAAGAGTTCTGCAAGCAATGAGGTGGTATGATTACTATCTGAGATTGAACCTTCAAGTGTTGAAGATGCATGTAATGATTCAGATTGGCATGATTCTATGAAAGAAGAACTAGATTAGATTATCAAGAATGATACTTGGGAACTGGTCCCAAGACCTACTGATAAGAATGTGATTGGAACAAAATGGATATTTAGAAACAAGATGAATGAAGATGGTACAATAGTAAGAGTTAAGGCAAGGTTATTATGTAAGGGATATGTGTAGAGAGAAGGCATTGATTATTCAGACACTTTTGCACTAGTGAGAAGATTAGAAGCTATTAAGTTGTTTCTAGCCTAAGAAACATTCAAAAACTTCAAACTCTATTAGATGGATGTCAAGTCAGCATTCTTGAATGGAGAATTGAAAGAAGAAGTATACATTGAGCAACCAGAAGGATTCACCTTATCAGATAGACCTGATATGGTATGCAGATTGAAGAAGGACCTCTATGGACTTAAACAAGCCCCTAGAGTATGGTATGAGAGACTAGATGTATATCTAACAAAGATTGGATTCAATAAAGGAGCAGTAGATTGTAATGTATTCATAAGAGAGACATCTGAAGGTTTAATACTTGTAGCTATATTTGTTGATGACATTATCTTTGGAGGTAATGACAAACTTAGTGCAGAATTTGCTAAAGAAATGCAGAAGGAGTTTGAGATGAGCATGATTGGAACTATCAAATACTTTTTGGGATTGAATGTGCAACAGAAAGAGAAAGGTATTTTCATTAATCAGACCAAATATGTGAAAGAGATCTTTAAAACATTCAATATGGATGATTGTAAACTAGTGGGCACACCTATGATAACAGGATGCAAGCTTACAAAAGAAGATGACTCACTAGTAGTAGATACAACATTGTACAAGTCTATGAATGGTAAACTTATATATCTTACTCAAACAAGACCTAATATTTCCAATGTAGTTGGCATAGTTGGAAGATTTGCAGCAGAGCCTAAACAAAGTCACCTCATGGCAGTAAAAAGAATATTCAAATATTTGTAGGGCACTATAGATTATGGTCCATGGTATCCTAATTCAGAAAATGTTGAGCTTCATGTATATACTAATGCTGATTGGGTAGGATGCATTGATGATAGAAAGAGTACGTTAGGTGGAGCAGTGTTTCTTGGTGACAGACTAGTCACTTGGACAAGCAAGAAACAAAATTGCATTTCTCAGTCAAAAGTAGAAGCAGAGTATGTTGTAGTAGCCTTGAATTGTTCTACAATTTTTTGGATCAAGTAGATGATAAAGGATTTTTGAATTCATATTGATTATCCTATTGTTATTCATTGTGACAACACTAGAACTATCAACATGTCAAAGAACCCTGTGATGCATGCAAAGACAAAGTGCATTGAGATCAAGTATCACTTCCTAAGAGAGAAAGCGGTAGAGAAAGAAGTCAAGTTGGACTATGTGAGTACTAAAGATCAATTAGTAGACATATTCACAAAGCCCTTGCCAAAAGATACTTTTGAGTATCTCAGGGAAAAGTTGGGAGTAATTCCCTTCCCTCATTTTGCTTAGAAGAATGAAGTAAAGCATCAGTCCCTAGGGACTGATGGAAGGTTGACTACTCTACCTCAGGAGTAGTACCAGTGCTTAAAAATAATGGCACCCTTTTCCATTGATGTCAAAGGGGGAGTAATATATAGTCATGAAAAATAGAAGTAAAGCAGTAATATGCTAAGGGGGAGCAGTACTCAGTCATGTAAGTAGTTCACTTGAGGAAATGGAGAATATTAAAGAATATTGTAGTAGATGGAGGATTCATCCTTGGGGGAATTCTGATGAGGAAATGGAGAAATTTATAAAATAATTTCTCATTTGGATTGATGGTGTTTTTCATTCCATATGTTTCCATTAATGCCAAAGGGGGAGATTGTTGGAGATTTTCTAGCAAGCCAGTGTTGACTGTATGTTTGTCATTGATGACAACATATGGTAAGTAGCATGTGTGGAAGACTTATGTAGTAAGCCTTGAGTATATGTAGCATGGACATGTTATCAGCATGATATCATGGACGAAGAGGTTAACTGTTAGTACAAACTATTATGCAGCAACTTGTGTCAGCAGCGTTCTTGACAGAGGAACGGGTAGTGTTCTATGAGTGATTATCCATAAAGTTATTATTTATCCTTGCACACTTGGATATGTGGTGGAGACATGCTTGTGATGTTACATCCATGGACACAGAGTCTGATGATCAGTAGAAGTGAAGTTATGTAGTCACTATTCACCAGTAGCAATTTCCTGTGTTTATTCAGAAGAGCCAATAGAGATTATATTGGTTCAGGAGTTGCACCTATCATTTCGGTATGTGCCCTTGGATTAGTGCTTGGAGAAGAGTTAGTAATGTTTAGTTAAGAGTGCATGATGTAATTTAGCTTGAGGAGAAAGTTTCAGTTACTTTGGTAGAGCTGACAGTGTGTAGCATGCATCTACATTTATTAATATTGGACATGTCCTAGAATGTGTTGCGTGCTTAGTAGAGCTGATATAATTATTATTGGAGTATGTTATGGTTTCTCTAATATGATTTCAAGGTGGTTCTAATATATTGACTTGATTATATAATTTAGTGGAAAGATATTTATAGGCAGTCATTTGTGATTGCTAAGGTGTGGTTCAGAGTTAACTGTTAAGAGAAGAGCAGAGTGTGCGAGGTGTTGAGCCATCAGTAGAAGGTCTATGTGACCAAGTGAAGAGTTTATGCTATACATTGGAACTAATCTAGACATTAGATCAAAGTGTAGTTCACCAAGATCTAGATATAGTGTGTATCTATTATTCAGAAGGTTGCAACCTTCACCCCTTTGAGCAGTGTGCTCTCAGAAAATGCGTCCTCACCCCTAATAGGGTTAATTGTAAAAGACTCCTAACAGGGTCCGACCCTTGATCAGGTCACTATACTAAATACATTGTAAAGAAACTCCTAACAGGGTTAAGGATCTTCTAACAAGGATCATAATACACTAGTGTAGATTATTAGTGGGTGTCAATTCCCACCGAGGTTTTTACCTATTTGGGTTTCCCCGTAACCAAAATATTGGTGTTGTGTTCAAGTGTTCTTTCATTGTGTTTATGCTTTATGTTTAAGTATACTTAATTGGATAAAGAATTGAAACTTGTAGATAATTGAGTCACCCCCCCCCCCTCAGTTATCTCTTGGGACTATTCCTAACAGATGAGTCTCAATCACTCCTATCAAATTGAATCTCAACGGTTGAATTCATTGATCTTTCTATATAAGAGAATTTTCAAAGCTCACAAATTGGATAGTTAATTGCATTCATACTTACATGTTGTCAATTTCAATTCATAGATTAATGTCATTGTCAATTCATAGCTTAAATCATCTTAATTTGGTAATGAATTAATGGCATTCAATAGAATAGTTTCATTTCTCAATTCTTAGTTAATTTGCATTTAGAATCTCTCAATCTAGTCGTGTATGTCACTGATTAGGGTCTAAATCTAAGAGTAGAATTGATCTTAATCACACTCTTGCTAGTTAGATAGCAATAGGATGATTTTTTGTATCTTTTTTCCTTCTAATTTGATTTTAAAATAACAATATAATGTCTTATTGAAGTTTTGTGTTGCAAGATAATAGGTACCACAAAATACACACACAAGCACAACCCATATTGATTTTATGCCCACATCATATTCTCTCTTCTACATCATTTTATTCCTATGTCCCACTAATGGATAGACACCATGCTAAGTAATGAATGAGTCTTTAATTACAATGATAAATCATGTAAATTGACTTCCACCTCCTCTAGTATATGTAAAGAGATGCAAAAACCAAACCAAATGGTGAGAAATTTTTTTGGCCCATAATGCACTATCAAATTTATCTTTCACCTCACCTCCCACCATCTAATGGAACATCTTTGATTGAATGAAGGTCTTTAATAATATTGACAATGTCAAACAATATATGCAACTCCCAGATAATCAACCAAATGGTTAATCATAAATGTCCAATCAAGTGCAATCTTTTCACACAATATCTATATGATCTCTCTTTTCTTTTTAATCTTGAATCTTCTATTGTGGATGATAATAAATCGAATTGTTATTTACAAATGTTGAAACTATCAATTTATTCACACAATCTCTCTCTCTCTCTCTCTTTTGGATCTTGAATCTTTTTTATAGATCTTGATCAAATAATTTGAAAATTATATTTTTTTTAAACTTTTGTTAAAAATACTGCTCAAATAATTTACAAGTTTTGTTATCTTTTCTTCTTCAAATCTGATTATGCATGTCTTTGGAAGGCCCCACTCTAGTAGAAAACTACAAGACCCCAGCAGCCAATTTAAAATAGTGTGTTATTATCTTGAGAACTCTTCCTCTTGATCATTGATCTCAATTGGGTTTCAAGACCATTGATCTTGGTTGGCATTCACAACCATTTTTATATCAATCACTCCTAATTATACACTATTTATGCTATTATTTGAAGTTCATAAACAAAAAACACTCGACACACATGGGCTTGTCACTACTCTAATTTCATTGTTACTCATAGGTGTCCCATCATTTTTCTATCCCATGTTTGTTTTATAAAATGACCCCCATGAACTACGAATCTTGGGTGTGGAACTCCCATCTTCTTTGTATTGAAAGCATTGTCAGGTGTTAAGTGTATTCATTTTTATATATTAAGGAAACTTGAAGTGATATGAAGCTTGGTGTATGTCTTAGCACATGTCTACAAGGGTTTTATTTGTGAGAGAACATATTTTTAGAATAGCTAAAAAAGTTCTAAAATTCAATACAATAGAAGATTAGATTTAGTTCTTGGGTATCTTATGGAATTCAATATTTGTAGACACTAAAAAATGGTTCACATCCATAGCCCCCACTTTTAGCATGTCTTCTATCTTGTGGCATTCTTCAATCAATTAATTAATAACATTTATCTCATAATATCTATCACTTTGGCTGAATTGATCATGTTCAAAACCTTTGTCAAAACCTATCAAATCTCTTTGAAATCATTTCAATCATTTCAAACCTTTTCTAGGGCTTTCAAAATCAATTAAATTCCATTCCTAGGCTATCAATTTTTTACCTAAACCATTTCAATCCTTCCTAATTTGATTCAAAATCATGTCATCATGTTCAAGATCAATCCAAGGCATTGTTAAATTTCATTGATTCCTCATCATTTCAAATCTTGTCAATCACTTTCAAAATTGATCTGGGGCATTGTCAAAGCTCATCGATGCCTCGTCATTTTAAAATCATTTCAATCATTAAACTTATCAAGTAAACATATTGTCCAAGTCATCAATGTTGTTCCTAAACATTTTCAAAACCATTAAAATCATTCTAGATCCTCATCAAAATCATCAAAATTAGATAAATTTCGCATCAGCATCATCATTTCGGTCAACAATAAACTAATTTGTCCCTTAGGGGTAAATAACCCATGGTTTATCCCTATGTCCTAGTTGGAAAAATAAATAGACTTTATTTGTCTCTTTTTCCCTAACTCTCACAATTAATTAATTTTACATTAATTAATTATAAATTTGAATTATGGGATTTTCTAATTCCCAATTCCAAATTTTCTAATTTGAGTGTTAAATGAATTTTCAAAATTCACAATCCCCTCCTTTTCCCACATGGGATTCAATCCTTACTAAGTAGCCTTCACATCCTATTTCCTAGCCACCACCTTCCCTATCCATTTCTCCACTAATTTGGCCTCCAAATTCCTATTAATTTTCCATCATCTTTCCCTTCCACATTTCCTTCAACTTATACATTAAGTTATGAATTTCATTAGTGCTTTCAGTTTGTCATAATTATGACAATCTTCCAATTTGCACATTCAATTGCTAATTCTACATGTTGGCTTCTCATTCCTATAAATCAATATCTTTTTCTCAATCCAACCAACCATAATTATTTAATATTCTTGTGATCATTATAGTCAGTTTTCTTTCACATGTTAAGCGCATGATGTCAATATGGGAGAAACATATCAATATTTGGAGAAGCAAGAAAGAACACAATTGTCAAATTGAAGGAGTTTTGTTTATAGTTTGTATTTCTTTGTCTCAATTTCTTTTGTGTTTGGATAGGTTAATTGTGCATACTTTTAGATTTTGATAGTTCCTCAAGAAGAACATCAAAAGAGAGTTAGAATTTTTGTCAATCAGAATGGGTGAAGAAATGGAAGCAAGAAAGGTAGAAGAAGTAGCAAGGAAAATGGCAGAGGAATCCCTACAAGCTAAAGATGAAGCCCAAAAAGTCAAGATGGATGAGCTATTAAAATATGAAAAATAAGTTGGTGTATTGAATGCACAATTACATGATATAAATGAAGAAAATCAAAAGTTCCTAATTGAGAATGAAAATTTGAGATAGGAAAATGAGAAACTGATAGGAGAATTGAAGACTGCAAGTGATTTGCTAAGAAATTCAATAAGAGTACTACAATACTTGATGAACAACTCAAGAATCAAAGAATGCATGGAGAGACTTATGGATTAGGCTACACTAGTTATGAGGTTGGTGAATCTTTAGGTACCAAGAAGGCCAAACAAGATGACAAATCAATACCTAAGGTAAACTAAAGGAAACCTAGTAAGAAATCCTATAAACCAGTTTATTTCAATAGTCATAAGATTGGACATACTGCTAATGTGTACAAGAACATCAAATCTAGTGTTCAAAGTTTTAGATCTAATGCTAGACCAAGAAATTTTCATGGTTATTGTTACAATTACAACAAATATGGTCATAGAGCTAATGTGTGTAGGACACAAGTGCACAATCAATGGTAATTGTCAACCAGTAGAGTCCCTATCAAAATAAGAACTAGTGGGATATTACATGCTCAATTTGTCATAACTATGGTTACATGGTGATCAATTGCAGATTGAGGACCAATAGAGGTAATGCAGAACCTTGGAGATCAACCAGTATGGTATGTTATCATTGCCACAATATAGGACACATTATAAGGTTTTGCGGATCAAAGAACAATAAGGTGAACCAATCAGTTAATCAGTCTGAAAAGAGAAAAGGGAAGAAGACTATGAATGTTTAAGAGACTAGAAGGATAATGAATCAAATCTAGATGAAAAAGAGTGATGAGAAATCATTGGAAGGATTTGCATCTCCATCGGGTTTGGAGAATTCATCATCAAACAAAGTCATCTTTGAATTAGGGGGAGAAAACATTGATGAATCCATTGGAGACCCCCTAGATGCATGTTTGATAAGTTATATTTGAATTTTTAGATGCATTTGGTTGTCTTGAAGTCTAGCATACAATTTTAGTTAAATTCATGAAGTTTTGGTTGACCGCTAACAAGATTTGTGGAGATATATGTTATTTTTTGTCAACCGGTGATGCATTTAATGTTTGAGTGTGGTGGAAGATAAAAGGTTATTTTAAGTCTTATCTTGCACTCACACATTCAAGAGCTTAAGCCACGAGTGAAAGAAGAAAAGAAAGACCAGATTGTTAGTGATTGAAGTGACTGTAGAAAGTGTTGAAGAGATTTAAGTCAAGAAACTTGTGAGGGTTTGCACTAGTCACCGTGTGTTAACTCAAAAAGGTATTTATTGGAAATCTAAGCTTATAATTCATTATTTTTAGAGTGGCTACACCCATTATTATCAAAATCACAAAGAAACCTAGACCAATGTTCAAGAGACATACTGATAAATCAATAAAAAATTATCCAAAGTGTGACCTAACTAGCGTGTCCTACGATGTAATACATATGGAGGATGTTAGATCCTATATTCATTGTAAGATTGAAGAACTAGGAGAAACCCACATACAATCACTTTACAAAGGTTTATGCAAGGATTCAATACTGAAGGGTGCGCACAAAGTCATCACATACAAAGGTTTTGAGAATGTGGTTCATTTTCCTTCATACTTTGAAGAAGAACACATTAGATATGCTCTTCTGTGCATGTTTGCCTCATCTTACTATCCTATAAATGGTGAAATTGATGTGAACATGCTTATGTTATTTTTTGTTGTTGTTTTGATGCATTTGCAAGTTCTAGAAGACACTTGTACACTCAGGTTTCTATTATGTGCAGTTGGAGAGAGTTTTTGTACACTTGGCACTCTTTTCTATACACTCGCTACCCAAAGTTGTATAGTTTTTCATGTTTTTTGTGCAGTTGGTCATGATAATTGCACAATTGGTGTTTTGGATGGCTATGTTTGGGTTTAGGGTTTAGATCTGCATTTTAGTGCTTTCTTCTTTCATTTCCTTTTGTTTAAAGGATAAATGAACCCTAGTAAGGATCAATGAACATAAAATGAACTTCACATATTTATTTCATCTAAAAAGAACCCTCAAACTTATTTTTGTGCTCTTAAAATGAACTTCACCTAGTTGAAGGTTTAATGCAAAGGCTACTTAATCTACTTTCTTTCAATTAGCTCAAGTTCACAATCTAGCCTAATTAGGGGTCCTAATTGATTCAAATCATTAAAATGAATTTTATTAAGTGAAGAAGGAGCTTAAAATGAACATTCACACTTGATTTGGGAGCTTAAAATGAACATTCACACTCGATTTGGGAGCTTAAAATGAACATTTACCCAATTTAGGTTTCATTTCTAATCTTCTTAGTTAAGGTGTTTAAAAGTCAATTCATCTGCATCTAGTTTAATTAGTGTTTTATACTGATTCAAAATCCTTTAAAATAAAGTTTTTAAATGGATATATTAACCCTAATTAGGTCAATAAACATTCTTATTAGTGCAAATTTGGTTAGTATTAGTGTCCTAGTAGCCTTCTAAGTCATTATATCCCTCTGTTTCTAGTCCTGCGCACTTGGTTGTTGATCTCGCACATTTGGTCAGAGTTTTGTTGGAAAGTTCTAGGTAGGGTAATGAGAGGGGGGGTGAATCACTACCACTAAGATTTCACACTTTTTTTTAACATAAATTGATATCCAGTAAATTACTTATACCGATAATTGTTTTATCTTTTACTAATAGTTGTTGTAATATTTAACCGATAATTGATTACATGCAAATTAAACATTTAAACACTTAACACAATATTTTGGTGTCATATAAAACCCTTATTCAGAGGGAGAAAATGTGGAAGGGATGATACCCTTGACTCATCACTACAATAATAAGGTGTTTGATTAGGAGCTTACATAAATGTCATCTTATGAATGACTTCACCCTATTAGGAGTGTCTAATATGCTATTAGGAGTATTGAAAGTCCTATTAAAGACTACTCTATTAATATATTTTATCCCACTTATACAGTGTTTACCCTGTTAGAGGATTTACAATAAGTTCCTAAATAGAACTTCTAAGTCTAGCTAGAGACTACCCAGTTAAGGGATTTCATAATCTCGCTACTAAACTGTTAGGAATAAATCAACAAAAAATTTGACCTGTAGATGCTTTCTCCAAAATCTTGTCATATCTCATTTTTCTCTTATTCTACTCTAATCTTCTTTTGATCTCTGATTCTTTGATCTTTTCCAATAACATCAGTCTATAGTGATCTTCACTTCAATCTGTGTCCTCTAATCTCTATCTTTTTTTGCATGTATTACCTTTTCCTTAAATCTCCTCTTACAGTTTCTTTCCCTAATTAGGGTTTCTCGATCTTCCATAAACCATTTTTCTAATTTGATCTCATCCTTGTTCGTAACCTTTTCTTTCTTTTCACCGCTAACGCTTTTCGATAAACTTTTCTAATAGCACTTCCTTTGCGTCGATAACACTTTTCCAATAGTGTCTATGTCAATATGTCATTCCTTTCTTCATCTCTATACTTAATGTTATTTTCCAGCAATGACAATCTTATCAAAATCATCATTGATTGTTTGTAAATTATCTATAGAGGATTTTTTCTAGTAACAATCTCCCCTTTTGGCATTGATGGAAAAACCTTTTTACTTTCTACAAAACCTTTCTATTTATTCTTCATCTCTCCTTTGTTCTACATTATTTTGTATATCTCTCCCTTAGATATTTCTCCCTTTATAGTACTCTCTTAATCTCCTTTTGACTATTCTATTTCTCCCCCTTTGACAGCAATGCCAAAGGTGAAAAAAATTGTCCTTTGGGTGTCAATTGGTTTTTGCCTCTGCTTGAATAGTTCTATTCTTGTTCTTGATATTTATCAACACTATGTTTCATTGCTTCTTCAAATTATTTATGGAACTAATATGTCCTTTGACTCTTATTATTTTGTCAATAATGTCTTTATCATCATTCTTTTCTAGTGTATCCAACATATTATTGTAGCTTTTATATGTTTTTGCATTAAATCCATATTTATAGCTATTATGCATGATTCCTCAACTACTGTATTTCCTTTCTCAAATAGTGTCTTTGAAATTTTGGTTACTTCAGTCAATGATTCCTATATATTTTCAACTTTCTCTAATAGAATTTCTATTATTTATTCTATCTTATCTTCCCCTTTTTTAAGTCTATGAATTTTGTTATATCTTTTCTTTTAGTTCTACCTTTAATTTGTGATCATTTTCTATTATATCCACATATGTTTTCAACTGTTTCATACTTGATTCTTCTTCATCCACTATAATTTTTTATAGTAAACTTGAAATTGAACTATCTTCTTCATAATCTTTTTCCTTTATTTTTCCTTTAGGTGTCTTTCAACGATTGTTCTCTCTTTGAGTTTTTATGCATATAATATTTGTTCCTCATAATGCATCTTTGTAGGATCTCTCTTCAAAATTTAAAACTCAGGTCTTTCATCAAGGTCTTCTTCTTCTTCATCAGATTCTGAATATCTTTTCCCCTTTTGTTGTGTTGTTGTTATCATTATCATATTTTGTAATGTCCTTGCAACTTGTACTTCCTCATGTTCTTCTATTTTTTCCTTTTCCTTTGCTAAATTTATTATTTATTTCTCAATTATTTTTGCTTTTGGTATCTCACTAATAGTAGGCATCATATCGGTAGCATGTGTTACCTCTCTATTTTAGTGTATGAAACTCCAACTTCTGGTGTGTGTTGTCCTTCAAACTTTTCATATTCCTCATTACTCTTATCGTCATGAGATTCATCTTGTATTTCTATAGATTGACTCACTTTTCCTCCATCAAACCTTATCGAGTTTTCTTCTCTTGTCAAATCTATGTCCTCTTCTTGTTCGTACATTTTATCAATTTCTAATTCTTGATCTTCAGCTATTTCTACTTTAAAGATTAAATTCCACATTTTCAGTCCTTCTTCTTCTACTTCTTCCTATAATCTTGCTAGTATTTTAGTTGTTCTATTCCTTTTAGAAAATCTAATTTCATTTTTCTTCATTTGTTGATCAATTTCTTCAACATTTGTTTCTGTCTTTGCAACTATTAGGGTTCTTTCTCTAGCTCTTCTATTTAGCAACTTTATCCCATCTTATGTTGATTTTGTCAAGTAGTTCCTCATGAATAATCCATCTTAAGTCACTCAAAAATCTTATGAACTTATGAAAGTGAAACACTATAGCATCTTCTACAATTTTCTTATCTTCTTCTGACCATTTCTTGTATCTTTCTGATAGTTCCATACTTTCTTATTATGTTTTTTATATCTATAATTGTTCTTGGAATTCTTCCTCTTGATGGTTCTATCTCGGGTTTAGGTTCATTTTTCTTTCTTCTTGTTCTTGTGCTTCCTTTTATTGTTGGTTGACTTCTTGTATTTCTCCTTGGTGTAGTTTGTGGTATTTTGGATCTTGATCTCTTTGCTAATGGTATCTCTTCTTCAACTTCTTTGTCAGTAGCTTGTCTATATTTAGATAACTTGTTTTTTATTTTGGCATATGTCTCTAGTATTTTGTTTGGTTTCTATCTTTCCATTGTACTACTTCTTTCTCCCTTTGATTTCTTCTCATCTAATATTATCCTTTTGTATACTTCTTCATAGGTTCCAAATCGATTAGCTTCTATATCCTCAAGTTGACTCAACAGTTTCTCAATACTTTTTGTAAGTTCATTCTCTTTTGTTTCATATCCAAATGGTTGTAACCAAGATATATGTGGCTCCACTACTTTGATTATACATGAATCTATGTTGACTAGAAAACATATATCTTTCCTATATTTTTCAACTGTATGAGGTGGTATCTGATATCTATCATACATTCTTCCTTGAAATTCTTTGAAATAACTCCACATTACTGTGATATAATTACTTCCCAATTGTTCAATGTACTTATTAATATGATGTATAACTAGTTCACCTAATGTCCAATTTATTATTTCAATGCCTAGAAAATAATTTTGTATATAGAATAATATACATACCAGTAGTGCTTCAAACTTTAATCCTTGTTTCTTGATTTTCCTTAAATTCACCATCAGTTGATTCTGCATCATTTCTGCTAAATCATACCTATTGCCTTCAATAACAATCTCAAATGAAACTTGTAGTGCTCCTTCTGATATATTGCCTAATTGATTTTCTTGATAGATCTTGTAGCCAATAATCATTGATGCAAATTTCATTTCCTTATCCAAAATTTTGCTCACAACAAAAAATTTATGGTCTTTCTTGTACCTGACTAAACCTTCAATTTCTGTTTTAGGATCCAATTCCTTTACATATTTTCTCCCATTAGCCAATAATCTTGTGACTATATCGATGGTTTCTATTGTGGTTCCACAACCACACTCCCCATTGGTTGCTTGGCCAAGGAGCACCCCCATCTTTTCTTCTTTTTGCCTTCACTTGCTTGTCCCCCTTAGGGGGCCTTTTAATTTTCTTTATTTGTTTATTTTTTCCCTACCAAAACCTTTCTTCAAAGAAAAGAAGTCCCAATTTTCATAATTTTGCACTTTCACACTTTTACTGTTCTTTGACCTCCAAGAGTTCAAAAACCTGAAACCTTACACAAGAAATTTTTTTTTCCTTTTCAAAGTTTGGACTTACAAGACTTTCGAACTTCTGAAAGTTTGGAGCCTAGGTGGAAAGGGGTTAGACTTTCGCACTTTCAAGTTGTCAAATGTCTGATACCCTTTGGATCTCCAAAACCCTGAACCCCCGAACCTCTAAAACACTAAAGCTTTGACAGTGCGGGAAGGTGGATGATGTCATCTTTTTTGAGGGTCTATATATTGTGTTTTAATTAAGTTTTTGGTCATTTGCATCTTTTGTCTTTTTACATCTAGAGAGTGACTTTGATATATCCTTTCAAGATTTTTGTCTTCTTCCTTCGCGATCATCCTTTCAGCTCTTGTTTGGGCATCCCTACTTGTCATTGCCTTTGAGGTTGGGTTTTGGTGTTTTTTTTTTGTTTTGGTCTTAGCTTAGGTTTTCACTTGTTTTTGTTGGTCTTAGTTTAGGTTTTTTTTCTTCAGTCATTCTAGAGTTTATCTTTGTATCTTTTAGGTGTCCTTGTTTCCTTTCCCTTGTCCTAGGCATTTTAGTCATCTTTCATGGAGTTAAGGAGGGATCATGTTCAAGCTCACCTTAAATCCTATTGTCTCATAGTGTGGGTAGGGTTTTACCCTCTTGGTTTTCACTTTGAGGGATTTCCAACATTTTGGAACTTTGGCCTCTAAAGTTTTTGAAATTCCCCAAGCCTTGCCTTTTTTGACCTTAGCCTTTCGCGCTTTCAAGGTTTTGGACCCGAAAAAACTAAGTGAACATCTGACATTTGTAACCCTGATACTCAAACCCCCTCCCAAATCAGGAAACTCCTTTTCAGAGTTTCGAAACTTCAGTATCCAATATTTGGACTTTCATTTCTTAGTGTTTCGGCATTGCAGGATTCGATGACATCATACAATCACATACCTTTGAAATGCCAAAACACCAAAACTCTGAAGGTCTTCTAAAGAAACACATTTTGTTCCTTCTTCACCATTTCAACTTGTCACAGGCCGATGTTTCTTTCAAAGTCTGAACCTCCAAAACATCAAAACTCTAAAGGTCTTCTTAAGAAACATGTCTGGTTCTTTCTTCACCATTTCAGCTTGTTAGAGGCCAATGTTTCTTTCAGAGTCCAAATCTCTGAAACCCTGAAATTTGAATTGAAAGCTTTTTAGTGACTTATAGATTTTGGGTTTGTTTTATCTAGGTTTTTTAGTAATTTATTGCTTAAACTTGGATAGTTTTTACCTTGGCCTTTCCTAATTAGTGCCCTTTTTATTTTGTATAATGTCAGAGAAGATAACATCACCAGCCATGAAGTTCCAATTCAAAGGATATTATGCTCTGTCCAAGATGGGGAATCTCCATAGTGAGATTACAGACATTGACATCAAAAAAGTCAATTGGAATGAGTTTCTAGTAAGATGTGCCCAACCAGAAGGAAGGTCTAAAAATTTCACTTCCTTAGTCTACTCCAACCTAGTCAATGCGGCAACACACCTAGTTTCCATCCTTTCCTCAAATTTGATCATGACCCTTGCACAACACTACGTGCCAGATGAGAGATTTGTAAACACAATGGGGGAAGTGGTGTTGTACCTGAGGCTAGACAATATTGAAGATGTTTTCCACCTTCCTAAAGGAGTAGATAGATTTTACTCCTCCATCGATAAGGGCATGCAATTCTTTAACAAAGAGACTCAGTTATCTTATGAGATCGTCAACCAATATTAACTAGTGCAATCTCTTCCTAAGAATAAACTTGATAAGATAGACATGAGAATGGGATATTTGAAGGATGACATTCAAGTTGTTCTCAAAATGATAAGAAGACTATATGGGTTACCTAAGTCCATCCAGCTTGAGCCCTAGATGATTATGCTAATAGAGAAGATAAAGCCTGAAGGAGGGAAAGATTTGATTTGGCTACTATCCTTAGTGATAATCTAGATAGGCAGTTGACCATAGTGAAGAATGATCCCCATTTTTATATAACTTCATATGTCATGTCTCTACTTGCTACTAGAGTAGTTTATCCAGGCCTGGTTAAGGTAGGAGCTATGGGTCATCCCAATTCTTGGCCATTCACCGTATACCCACATCTCATAAGGAAGGATCACCTAGGGGAAGACAACTCGAAATATAGGATTGTTAATGATGCATTTGTCATCGCAATCATCTACTCCATTGAGGGTGATTATGCAAAGAGAATCTAAGAGGAAACAACTGAGAAAGTTAAGGCCTTGGGGGCATATTACATTCAATTCAAAACTTTTACATACATAAGGGTAGTTGGGACTTGACTACAAAGAAGTTGCCAAGATATCTACCAGACCAGAAAATCTTGTTAGAAATGGGCAAGCAACTCTCAGATGCTTATGATAATATCAAACACAAGAAGAAGCATTGTTTGGATTTTCCCATTTCCATTAGTCCACACTCCCCCCAGGATATGAAAGTATGTAAATCCTTGGCATATGAGTGGGATGAATGCCCATTACAAAATTTCAACTTAATAAGAACTAGATTTGACCTTATAGGCACTATTGTTGAATTGGTGGATATGACTAAGAAGAAAAAACCCACCTACCTTGACTTGGAGAATATGACAAATAAAAAAGTTAAAATCAACACCTATCAGGAGGATTGTGATGTTGAGATCATGGAGGAGGATAATACCCCTTGCTACTCAACTAGACCCCTCCTAAGAAGAAATCATGATGATAGCTGATGGCTTTGTGTTTTTTTGGTCCTTTTTTGGCCCGATGGGCCTTAGTTTAAATAGTTATTTTGATAGTTTTAATACTATGAAAAGCTTATGGTTGATTAGCCCTACATGGCTAAGTTTAAAGACTTTTATTTTGTATCTGAACTCTTATAGTTTAGTTAGTACTCTTGACATTGCTATCTGGTTTTATACTCATAGATGTTGGGTTGTTTTTTATAGAGGTAAGTGTAGGTTGTTGTCATCCTCCTTTTATCTTCTTATTGTTGATGTGTTGTTAATGGTAATCTGCTAATAATCCTTTTGGATTGTTGTAATATGGGACAACACCCTTGTTTTTATGTTTTTTTTTATCAAAAATAATTTTAATTCATATTCATATATTATATCCATATTAATTTAAAAAGGGAATGACTTTTCATACCTTAATAGTATTGATTCTTTATTATTTTTCTTGTCCCACATATATGCCTTTTTCTTATTACTTTTCTAATCTCTCTTTGTTATAGTATTTTTTCCCTATTGTGTCCCTTTCCATATTCTTCAAGTGATATTAATATGCATTACTTGGGTCATAGGTTGCAGATCATGACCCTTGACTCCTCATGTTAAAGCCGATGAGTATTATTGATTTAATTTATGATCATCGGTTATTATTGTTTGATTTATTATCATCAGTGTATTAGATTGTTTAATCAATTACCTTGATTAATTAAATTTTTATTGGTTGGTGGTTATCAATAATAATATGGATTAATATTAATATTAATTATATATATTGATTATTGAGTAATAGGTTGTATTAATAGTAATATGGTTAAATTTTAATATTATTAATAATATTGATTATTATTGATTAATAATTCATTGTTAATTAATTATGTGGATTAAATACTAATGGACTATGTATTAATTTTATATTGATTAATAATAATATCAATGGTATATTGATTAGAATGGCTATGATGGCATTCACAATAATTGAATAGATTATATTTTATAGATATTGTCGATTACAGATCATGATAAATGAACACGAGATAAACCAAAAAAAAATCATTTCCATAGATTTCTACTATCTAGCACAACCATCTTTAGCCTCTCCTTCCTCCCCTCATATCATCCAAACTCTCCCTACTTACACTTGACAGGAACTACGTTGCACTACAACTCTTGTTGATATATTGATAAACTCAATTGCAAATGAAAATGACATCCTTTCAAAATATTCATCAATTGTGAATAGACAGTTACCATGTCATTCTCATTATCATCCAATTTTAATCTTGATTAATCAACAATGTCTAATATATGATTGATAATTTCCTTAAAATAGTTGATCATCATTTTATAACCAATTTACAAAAACTTGGCTATATTTTTATTTCAATTACACTTATATAATTATTATTATTAATAACTTATGGGCTTTCCTATTGATAAATTCACATCTTCTAGTGCACATGAAAGCATGATCTCATTTCAAATCTCACTCAATATGCCATGTCCCCTTACTAGGAATTGGCTATTTAACATGCATAATTATACATTACTATGCATTATTGTGTCTTAACTAGATTAAGGGATAGTTTATTTGTTCAAACTATAATTACTATATTTAAACTTAATATTTCTTCTTTCCTAACCTTCACAAAGGATGGATAATTTCTATCATAGGGTGTTGAAATAATTTCCATAATTAATCCCAAGGGTCTCATGAACTTCTATAGGTACCACCACTTGACCTAAGGGTTTCATAAACTTTGGTCATTAGTTACCACTTATGAGTCACCTAACTCTCACCCATCATAAAAACCAACCTACCATTCCAAAAGCATTAGTGAAAGATTTAAAGATGAAGTCTCCATAATATTTTATTACATATATAATCTCTAATTGATGCAGGAGCATCTTGGGTCTTTGAGCAATCTTGCATCAACCAAAAACATTTCCTATTTTATCTATTCATGTAGGTTGTTTGCATTGTAGCCATTGCAGCTATTAGTTTCTTGTTATGCGAAGTTAATGCAATGGTGTGGACCTATTTTTAAACCTTCTCCTATGAGCGCAAGTCTTAATTTGTCTGGAGTTATGAGTTATCATCATTTTCCTTGGGTATCAATTTTCCAACCAATTTCGCATGAAATGTGGAAGTTCTTTGCCTTGCACGGTTTTGTATGAGGAAATGGGATCTTGAGAAGTTGGGGATTTGTTCATGGATCATGTGTGGACCTAAATGTTACTTTTCATAGTGTTTTGTTCATTCTTTTAGTAGTTTGGTTTTCTCTTCCTAAGTGGACCTATAATGTAATTAAATGCCTGACTGGATGACTTATGGCTTAGTTGGCTATATAAGAAGCTTAGGTTGGTATAGAGAGTAGTGGTAGTAGTAGGAAGTATGAGAACATGAGATAGAACATTATAAAAGAAGATAATATGCGATCTGAGACTCTGGTTTCATAATTCTCTTTGTATAAAGCTGAAACCCGGAAGGCCTCACAGCTGGGCATGTTGAAGGATTTATAATAATTGCGCCAGTGTGGTTTCCAATTGCGTTGCCTTATTTTATGTTGTGTTTTCACTTTTTCATGTGAATTATATATTGCTTCCATTTGTAACTCTGAGTAGGGATTTTTTTTTGGTTCAAGTTGAGTCAAATCTTCCTAAATCTATCATGCCCTTGTGTCAGGTGGTATCAGAGCAAGTTCTTTCTTATGGATTGGATAATGGAGAACCTTATTGGATTGGTTGTAGGGTGGAAGATCTGAGATCTAACCTATAACTTGTAGAAGGTTACGATCTTTCTAGAACTTGATTGTCAAGATGGTTCATGGTACAAGAAATGATAATGCTATCATGGATATGTTAAAGCAGATTGCAACTAGGCTTGAAGTTGTAGAGACAACCTAGAGAAGAGGCGCACATCTTGAAGATGCTAGTGATGAAGAAAAGGCAGCACCTAATCTTGAACTTGAAGTTGAACAAGATGAGGAAAGACTTTTGAGAGTTTTGTCTAAGGCTAACTCCAGACCTGCGGTTGAAGTTGTTTGCTATGATGGAAAACTTGAGATTGATACACTTTTGGATTGGATCTTTGAGATGGACAAATACTTTGAGTATGAAGGTACTCTTGATAATAAGAAGGTTAAGATAGCAATCACAACATTGAAAGGTCATGCATCTCTTTGGTGGGATCATTTGCAAACTGAGAGACAGAAGAGAGGAAAGGAAAATATCAAGACATGGATGAAGATGCTTGGAAAGATGAAGAAGAATTTTCTTCCAGCTGATTACCAAGTTAGTTTGATGAGAAAAATTCAAAATTTTAGACAAAGGGACATGAGTGTGAAGGAATATACTTAGGAATTTTACAAATTGGATATCAGATCTGGACATGTGGATGATGAAGTTGAAAAGGTGGCTAGATACCTGAATGGCCCGAGGACATCGATTCAAGATGAGATCAGTTATGTTAAAATGGATAGTGTGGAAGAAGAATACCAATTTTCTTTGAAGGAAAAAGAGAAATTAACAAAAAGACATGATCAAAGACATAGAGGAAGAGGTGGAAGATTTTAGAGAAGTAGAGGCAGAACTTATGGAGAAAGTAGTAGATCTGACAATCCAGTGCAAGATAAAGGATGGAAAGATGAACTTGCTGGTAGAATAGGTAATTACTCTATATGTACCTATACTGGTTACTCTAGGAATAACAATAATGGGAAAAGAGAAGAGAAATATTGGTTTAAAGGTAGTTGTTACTAATGTGGTGAAGAAGGACATAGAGATTTTGAATGTACTAACTCTAGAAAGAAGATTGGGGGTAATAACAGAAACAATTTGGCTTGTGAAGAAGTTGAGGAATTATCTAATGAACCTGAACCTGGTGAAAACTTGATGCTAAGAAGGATCTTGTGGAATGAAGAAGCTGATGAGGAACCTATTCTGAGGAAAATTTTGTTCAAAACCAGATGTAAGATCATTGACAAATGTTGCAAAGTATTCATTGACAGTGGAAGTTCTGATAATTTGTCATCAGAAGAGTTGGTTAGTAAGTTGTAGTTGTGGAGATTGAGACACCCTAAACCTTACCATATTGCTTGGATCCAGAAGGAGCATAAACTACTTGTAAGTGAACAATGCCCTGTTAAATTTGAAATTGGGAATTATCACGATGAAGTCTTGTGTGATATTATGCCTATGGATTATTGTCATATTCTTTTGGGTAGACCTTGGCAATATGATAGGAAAGCTTTGCATGATGGTAGATTGAATCAATATACTATTTGGATGGATGGGAAGAAAAAAGTATTATTGCCTTTAGTAGAAAAATTTGATGAAGGTCACTGTACTATGGTCAGAGTATGCTTCATTGATTGTAAAACATTTTCAAGAGAAATGAAAGAACAAAATATTTGCTATGCTTTGATTCCAAGGAAAATTGAAAAATAAGATGAGTTAGAACATGCACCTGAGGTTAAACTTTTGTTGATTGAATTTCATGACATCATTTTGATAATGTACCTGATGGTTTGTCTCCTATGAGAAGTATAATTCATTGTATGGATTTGATACCTAGAGCTAGTTTGCCTAATAAAGCACCACATAGGTTGACACCTAATGAAAAGACTGAGTTGAACAGACAAGTGTAGGAATTTCTTGAGAGAGGTTTGATTAGGGAAAGTTTGAGTCCTTATGCAGTACCTATTGTGTTAGCACTGAAAAAGAATGGAGAATGGAGAATGTGCACTGATTCTAGAGCTATAAACAAGATAATAGTAAAGTAAAGATTTCCTTTGCCTAAGATGGATGACATAATGGATAGTTTGAGTGGAGAAAATTATTTCACAAAGATTTATTTGAAGAGTGGTTATTATCATATTAGGATTAGAGAAGGGGATGAATGGAAAACTATTTTTAAGACTAATGAAGGTTTGTATGAATGGTTGGTTATGCCTTTTGGTTTGACTAATGCACCTAGTAATTTCATGAGGATGATGAATGAAGTTTTGAAAAGATTCTTGGGTAAGTTTTTGATTGTATATCTTGATGACATTTTGATATTCAGTAAGAGCAAGGAACAACATCTTGGGCATATCAGACAAGTATTGCAAAGATTGAAGGAAGAAAAGTTATTGATTAATTTGAAGAAATGTTCATTTATGAAAGAAGAGATTGTGTACCTTGGTTTTTTAATTTTAGCTAATGGATTAAAGATGGATCCTGAGAAAGTGAGAGTTATACTTGATTCGCCTACACTAGAGAATGTTGGAGAGGTAAGATCATTTCATGGATTGGCAAGTTTTTATAGGAAGTTCATCAAAAATTTCAGTTCTATTTGTAATGCTATGAATAAAACTATGAGAGGAGATAAAAGGGATTTCAAATGGACACATGGAGCACAAAAGAGTTTTGAAACATTGAAACAAAGAATTGCAGAATTACCTACACTTGCTTTGCCTAATTTTAGTAAAGTTTTTCAAGTTGAATGTGATGCTAGTGGAAGTGCAATTGGAGCTATTTTGAGTCAAGAAGGAAGACCTGTAGCTTTCTTTAGTGAGAAGTTGAATGATGCTAAGAGAAAATATTCAATTTATGATCAAGAATTATATGCTATTGTTCAAGATTTGAATAAATGGAGACATAATTTGATTCCTAAAGATTTTGTGTTGTATACTGACCATAAAGCTTTACAGTATTTGGGAAGTCAGAATAAATTGAATTAGAGACATATGAAGTGGGTTGAGTTCTTGCTGAATTTTTCCTTTTC
This sequence comes from Chamaecyparis obtusa, assembly GCA_027943335.1. Classification (NCBI taxonomy): domain Eukaryota; kingdom Viridiplantae; phylum Streptophyta; class Pinopsida; order Cupressales; family Cupressaceae; genus Chamaecyparis; species Chamaecyparis obtusa. The sequence continues at coordinate 286,208 of BSBK01000238.1, read as the reverse complement.
ATTGAAGCATAAAAGTAGATAGTTAAATAAAGTTGTTGATGCCTTGAGTTGAAGAAGAAATTTGCTGATAGAAATGAGAGTCCAGGTACTTGGTTTTGATGATTTGAAGTGTTTGTATGAAACTGACCTTGATTTTGCAGAGCCTTAGAAATATTGTAAGGAACAAATAGTGAGTGATAATTGGACTGATTATTTCATTCAAGAAGACATGTTGTTTAAAGGATTTCAATTGTGCATACCTAGAGGATCTATGAGAGAGAACATAATAAAGAAGAAACATAGTGGTGGACTTTCTGGACATTTTAGGATTGATAAGACTATGAAATCAATTCCAGAAAGATACTTTTGGCCACAAATTTATAGGGATGTATAGAGAATGGTTAGAGGTTGAAGAATTTACCAAACAACAAAAGGAACTAGTTAGAATTTGGGATTGTATACACCTTTGCATTTACCTGATAGACCTTGGGAAGATGTGAGTATGGAATTTGTTCTTAGATTGCTTAGAATGCAGAGAGGTAATGATTCTATTTTGGTAGTGGTTGACAGATTTTATAAGATGGCTCATTTCATACCTTGTAAGAATACATGTGATGCATTACATGTAGCTGAATTATTTGTCAAGGAAGTGGTAAGATTGCATGGTTTGCCAAAAACTATTGTTTCAGACAGAGATAATAAGTTTACTAGTTACTTTTGGAAAACACTTTGGAGGAAGATGAATAGAAAATTGAAGTTTAGTTCTAAATTTCACCCTAAGATAGATGGACAAACTGAAGTTGTGAACAAAAGTTTGGGAAACTTCTTGAGATGTTTAGTTGGAGATAAGCGTACTAATTGGAATTTAGTTTTGGCACAAGTAGAGTTTGCGTATAATAATTCTGTGAATAGAAGCACTAAGAGGACACCATTTGAGATTGTTAATGGATTTCATCCTAAGGGAACCACATAGTTGAGAGATTTTCCTACTGAGACAACAAGAAGTGTTGAAGCTGAGGATTTTGCAGTCTTCATGAGAACTTTACATGATGAAGTCAGAAGGAATTTGGAGGAAAATAATCTGAAATATAAACAGAGAGAAGATCAGAGAAGGAGACATAAATATTTTGAAGTTGTAGATGAGGTTATGATTCATTTGAAGAAGAATAGATTTCCAGTTGGTACCTACAACAAGCTAAAAATGAAGAAGTTTGGACCTTGTAAGATTCTGAAGAAATTTGATAGTGGAAATGCTTATGAAGTAGAATTACTAGAGGACATGGATATATCACCTATATTCAACATTGTCAATATCTTTGAGTACTTAGAATCAACTGATGAGATAGAAGATGATCTAGATTATCCTAAGAAGAGTAAAGATAGTATTAAGGAGATCTTGAATAGTAGAGTAAGCAAGAGTACCCGAGGAAAAGACTACATGGAATACCTAGTTCAGTGGAAAGACAAGCCGGTTGAAGACAATTCATGGATCACACAAGCTAAGTTGGATCTTTATGATTCATGCCAGACTATGAGTAGTTCCTGATGTGGACATCAATTCTTTATTTACCCTGGATGTCTGATGCAGGAGCATCTTGGGTCTTTGAGCAATCTTGCATCAACCAAAAACATTTCCTATTTTTTCTGTTCCTGTAGGTTGTTTATGTTTTATTTGTTGCAGTTGTTGGTTTCTTGTTATGTGAAGTTAATGCAATGATGTGGACCCATTTTTGAACCTTCTCTTATGAGTGCAAATCTTAATTCATCTGGAGTTAGGATTTATCACCATTATCATCGGGTATCGATTTTCCAGCCAGTTTCGCATGAAACGTGGAAGTTCTTTGCCTTGTGCGATTTCATATGAGGAAATGGGATCTTGCAAAGTTGGAGATTTTTTCATGGATCATGTGTGGATCTAAATGTTACTTTGCATCATTTTTGTTCATTCTTTCAATATTTTTAGTTTTCTCTTCCTAAGTGAACCCATAATGTAATTAAATGCCTGATTGGCCAACTTGTGGCTTAGCTGGCTATATAAGAAGCTTAGGTTGGTATAGAGAGTAGTGGTAGTAGTAGGAAGTATGAGAACATGAGATAGATCATTAGAGAAGAATATAATATGTGAGCTAAGACTCTGGTTTCATAATTCTCTTTGTATAAGGCTAAAACCCAGAAGGCCTCACAGTCGGGCATGTAGAAGGATTTATAATAATTGTGCCAATGTGGTTTCCAGTTGCCTTGCCTTATTTTATGTTGTGTTTTCACTATTTCATGTGAATTATATATTGCTTTCGTGTGTAACTCTGAACAAAGCATGTTTGTTGGTTCAAATTGAGTCAAATCTGCTTGAATCTACCCTGCCCTTGCGTCACTAATTTATGCAGAATAACCAATATACATCTTATTTCCTCTAATCTTTCCTCTATTTTAAACAAGCTCCTATTCGATTTATATATTCCCTTATGCCATGTTTTTATATATTCTCCTATGCCATGGTTGACTGGATGTGTTTGGTCTTGCTTTTACACCTCCCAAACTGAAAGGATGGCATCCTTTGAGGTTCTATGAATCACATCTCTCCTAAATCAACCTTTTCATAACAACTGATTGGCTAACCAAGTTGTGTTTTATGGCTTAAGTAATCATTGTTATTACAACCGTTGTCATCCATCTCAATTTTTGTTTATGGCTTATGGCTTAAGGCTTAAGTAATCCTTGTTTATCAATCTGTCATGATTAACAATTTAGTCAACTAAGATAACTTGGTTATGGATAGTCAAATACTAATCATCGACAATTAATTTCTTATCGTTAGATCTTGATTTGTTCATTATAGTTATGTTCGATCCTTAAACGTTGTTACTAATCACTAGTCATGGGATAATCTATGTTTTTATCACTACCTATAGGATCACAGATGTAATCATTTTGGATTGCATTATATTAATTATTTGGAGTGAGATAAGTCCATCAATGATAATCATGATATACTCTTTTGCATCTATACTATAGTTTGGCATTCTAAGCAATTTTAAGGCTAGGGTCTTATGAAGGGGCTTTCTTAAAAATAGAGCTGAGGCTGTTGAGATTTTATAGGAATATTTAAAGCTTAGAAGTCCTATGAATTTTATAATGCATTTCAGTTCAAAAAATGAAGTCCCTAAATTTTAAAAAGTTGGATTTCATAGTGATTAGAAATGAGTAAAATAATAATAATAATCTTTCTAATTTTTTTTTGACTTCAATCTCTCTCTAAAATTTTTAGAGGGAATCATCTATTTTTTATGGAAACTATAGAGAAGTGATTTACATGTGACCAAAAAACTTCCCAAACTAGTGGGACAATTTATAGCCCCATCTCTTTTTTACTTGCTTAAATTCATAAATCCTATTTTTTAGCAAAAGATTCTAGATAATTCTATAGCCAAAAAATAAAATGCTAATGGGACCTCTCGTTCCTCAAAAATAGAGCTCAAGCCCCTTCCATGAGACCCCTATCTAACCATTTGCTCTTTGAAATTGTTGCTATGTAATCATTGTAATAATGTTATTATTATTTATTCATTTTTTTTAATATTTTAATTCTATTATTATTATTGAATCCTATTTCAAAAAGAAACATCACACAATAAATATGACAATTAATTTCAATAATGTTTCATTCCAATGAACAATCAATATTATATGGCATTGAAACAATATCCCTTTCAAAATAATCAACCAAAAATAATTGTATCAGTTAAATGATGTCCTTATAGAAAAATCAATGTCTCAAAACTCTATCATAAATAAATTACTTTGTAACTCAGGCTCAAAAATAAATCCATTAATAAAGATTTCCCCCGATCTTTACATATTGTTGATGTTCTTTACATTTATATCAAGGCTCGTCCCCCATAAGACTTTGGTAAATCATGTTACGAATGTATTTTTTGATCCTTGAGGAATTGGGTTTTGACCTGGTATTTGAAATCAATATCTCTAACTTGATTAGAATCAATTTTGCTCATGTCGGCCTATAGGAATTTGCCCGTCAGAATAGTTCTAGCAATAGACCTCTTATTTTGAGATGAAGAGTCGGCCTTTTAGGAGCTTTTGGAACTAATACTAGGAGGTATTTGTTTATGTGGAAATTTCTACAATATGATGTTCCTTCAAACATTTTGTTTCTTCTATACCTAAATTAGGTTTTATTGTTCAATATTTCTCACTTAGTGCTCTAGATTAAGTCATGACAACAGGTTGACAATCATGACAACACTAAACACTTATCTCCCACACATATGTATGACACTACTCTTTATTAGGTTGACATCAATGCACATAGTAGGTTGACATCAAACAACACTAAGTACATATTGCTAACATATTGATACATTAAGAATTTGAGAAAATTGAAATGAAAAGAAAGAAAAATGTTAAATTCAAATACTTGAAAATTTGATTTAATGAAATTAATTACATAACATATTAAATTGAAGCAATTTTAATTTCATAAAATTAATGATAGTCGATTATTAAAAATGATTAAATTATACGTAAAGACTTTAAGTTAGTAAATGATGTTTTGTTTTAATTTTATCTTAGAAAAAGAAAAGAAAAGAAATTGAAACTAAAAATAAAAACTCAAACAGAGAAATATAAATGAAATGGGCATAAAGGAAAAAGATTTGTAATTTTATAGGATTATCCATTATTGGAAGGAGTTTTTAATTAAAAAATCTCTCCTTTCAATTAGAAATTGTGGGATTTGTTTTCCTTTGGATGGTGTGAGGTTGGAGTTTGAATTGGACAGAGAAATATCAAGAGTGTTTGGATTTTGTGTAATGGATTGGTCAACAATTTCATTGAATTGAAAGAAATTTGGGAATGATAATCCTCTTGATTCTTCTTAATTTGTGATCTCTTGGCCTATGTTTGCTATGCTTACTTTTTTGGGAAGGTAAGGCAAGGCTATGACAATTTTTTAAAATGTAGGAAACTAGAATTTTACTCCAAAAGTGTGTTGTTTATAGTTGAATCAAAAGAGTGTTTCTTAGTTTTTTAAACTTTGAATTAAAATTTTTTAAAAAATTAAAGCATTCATCGATAGGGGATTTGAGGAACATTATGGTTTTTTCATTAAAAAATATGAAAATATTAGAAATTCAAAATCTCATTTAGAAAAATGGTCTCTAAAATACTTTCACATTCTAAATCTTTTGAACTCATTGCCTCTTGAAAATAAAAATTAATGGATTTTAACATTTTTTAGTGATAGGTTTGGATATTTTACGATTTTTATTGTAAAAATAAAACTTAAGTTTTTTGAATTGATAATGATTCCAATTGATTTGGAATTAGAGAAAATTGGTCTCTTGAATAAAAAATTTTTGATAAAAATGTCTTAGAATTATTTTCAAATTTTATCATTTTTTATATATTGATTTTTAGGTCATGCTCAAAATTTTCAAGATATAGGAAATGAAAATTTACTTGAAAAGTGTGTCGTTCACATTTAAAATTACAAGGTATAATAGATATTTCATATTTTAAACTCATTGCCTTTCTAAAATAAATATATGATTTTGTATCAATCCTTCAATGGTGGATTGAAAAATTATATGGTTTTCTTTGAAAAAATAATTTAGAGAATTATCCATTGATAGTGAATTTGGATGATTTAGATTAACAAAAATTAAACTACACCTTAATTTTCCATCTAGAAGCTTTTAAGATAATGTTCAAATTTTATCCATTTTTGTGATTTAATTTTTGTGTCACATTTAATAATATTTTGGCATTATGCATCTATGATTTGAGTGTCTAAAGGGTATAAAGGATTTGGTGGAGTACCTTACATGTTTCTCTTGCATCAATATGTATATTTGTACTTGGGTATTCAAAGCCATATCTTTGTGATAATGTGATGTTTGTCGTCACCTACCTCTAAGATTCTCATCTTTGTGATAGATGGGCCTTGTATCAAACTTGTGTTCCATTTCTAGTCATGTGTGGGAGGTTTATTGAGACCTTGATGCCTTTTTCCATACTTATGTTATCCATTGTTGTTGACAAATGTATACCACATGATGTGGATTACCTCGTATGCTTCTTGTGGTGATGATGTTTCTTGAGTATCCTTCTACTTGGAATGGCTTACTATTCTTGTTAGCATTTGTGTATTAATGTCTTATCATTCATTTTGTGTAATATATTCTATGATGGTTTTAATTGGTTGGTGTTTAAGTAAGAATTGATCCCCTTGTGTGTGTGTGTTAGCATAATAGTTGGGGTAAGCCTATGGGAACCACATGGTTGGGTGGTGTGAATCCACTATTGGGGACCAACAATCATAGAGGTTTCATCTAGGAGGAGTTGGAGTGGTGTGTAAATGAAATTCTCTACTCCTTGTCTTTAGTTTCTCATTATTATTATATCTTGTAATCATGTTTAGTGATGTTCATGATTCAATCTATATTGCATCTTCTATTTTTTCTTTTGGCCCATCTTAATGTTGGGGTCGAACATGCATGGCATTCTATTTTATTTTTTTATGTCTGGCCTTGTAATTCCTTTCCTTTTGTTAAGGAGATAGTGTAGCCTTGTATTTTGTTTCTTAGGATCCATTCCTTTAGGAGACTTTTGTGTGGTCAAGTTGGTATCCACAATCACTTGAACATTTTCCTTGAACTATTTTATTACATCTCATAAATCAACGAATTTATGCCTCATTGAGCGTGAAAGTTGATCTTGTTGGTTGTTTGTGTCTTGCATCATTTTGATTTGTTTATATGTTGAAATATCAAACATCTAAGAAGTTTGGCACCACAAGGTGTATCGAAATTAGGAAGAATCCAATATCAATATGTTGGGTATCAAACTTAAGACAAATCATAAACCAAAGTATCAAGGTATAAAAATCTAGAGGTCTGATACAAGTGCTTTGTGCATTTGACTTTTAGACAAACTTGACACCAAGTTGTTGGTATCTCTTGGGAGAAAATTGATATGTTACCAGATTTTGGGGAAGTCGAATACAATATAGGACTTTTGGGCATTTCAATATCTTATCATGGGTCAAGGCTTTTAGATGATATTTATACCCGACTGAAAAATCACATCAGAAAAAAAAAAACTTGGTCAACCTACTTCAAGTGAACATGGTTAGTTACCTAAGGTGATGTCAGTCATTGTGTTATTGTTTGTTCTAATCATGTTTGTGTGAATGGGCTTCGTACAAAGACTTCTGGGTTTGTACGAAGGAGGTTCGCATGAAGGAGTCTTCGAGCAAATGCCCTGTTATGGCCTTCTCCCCCAATGCCAACTTGTTTCTACAAATTTATTCCCTTCAAAGCTCTCAATCAAGGACCAAATAGAACAATCCAATGATTATGATTTTAATATATATTGAGTTCATTCTGAATTTCTATTTTAATTTTTTTTAAACATAGCAACTTTTCTATTTGATGATTCTGGAAAAATAGTAAATTAGGAAAAACAAATTATAAAAAATATCTAGACATTAGGTATTTACGTTATCTTTCTAATAAAAAAAGAAAAAAATAATTTTGATATATACATATCAAGTTAGAGTTCTCTAAATGAACATATGTCCAAATTACAGTTAATGTCACTTCAAAAATCAATAAACTATAAAATATTCAACCAAATTGAACGAAACCAATTAGATACACTAGATAAATTGGTGTTGCAAACCTAACTTCAAAAGAATTACATTTTTATCATTTCTAGAAAAAAGGTTATGATGTCGTAACTAAATGTCACTCCTATAAAGTGTTATTTTTTATACAAACTACTTTTTGAAGGAGAAGGAAAAATGGATACAAATCAATTCCACAATTTAAAAAAAATACATATTTAGAAACTACTAACAAAATGCTAAAAGTCACTACTTTACATCATTTTCAAATTCCTAATGGTTTTGCAACAATAGGTATTTGAAAGCGAAGTTCTTTTTTCAAAATGTTCATCTCAGTGTCAAAGTTGGCAAAAAGTGGGACACTTATAGTTACCTGCAAAATCGACGATAATACAAAATAATATGCAACATTTATATGACTCATACTTTACTCTACGTTAGTAAGGGGGGGATTTGCTTCTTAAGGCTGCCTCTAGGTCGGGCTTCACAAAATTCTCGATTCTCTGCTTGAGGGATATAAGATCCACTCTAAGCCACTAGGCTATTGACACATCATCCCATAGAGCACTACCCATAAGAATCTCTTAGAAGCATTAATGCATTCCAAGCCTACACATATGCATATGACTGGTCATCACTATATATACTGCCTATGTGAGATTATAACAATCTCTATTTTTGGCAATGAGACTATACCAATCTCGAATTGCCATCAATTATAGATTGGCAATGGGGTTATATCAACCTTGAATTGCCATCCATCTCAAATAGGCAACAGGGCTATACCAACCTCGAATTTCCCTTCATCTCTAATAGGCAACAAGGCTATACCAACCTCAAATTTCCATTAATTACCATTAATTCATATATATATAATTCATCCTTAACATTATTTCTTTTAATACATAAATCTATAATTTAATTATATATATATAATAAATAAATAATATTAATAATTTACTTACCTACTGCAATTTCCCTGCAGTTTCCTTTTCTTTCTGCGATTTCCTTTTCTTCTCTGTGATTTTCTTTTATCTTTTTTTTTTGTCCCCCACATTTCCCTCTTGGCAATGTACTTTAATAAGTGTGGGAGAGGGGAGTCACGTCCCTCCCCACATGGGTCACCCCCCCGCCTTAGGGTGTGACTGGTCGTAGCCAAGGCTGCGATTTAGTCGCACCTCTAAGGTGTGGCTGGACCCTTGCAGGCTACCGACCACCATTTGTTTAAGTATAATACATAAATTATAATATATATATTATCATTTATAATATAATATATATTATATTAAATGATTAATCAGATTTATATTATAATTTTATTGTTTATATTTTAATATAATATATATATATAATTAATATAATATATATTATATAATGTTATTATTATAATTTATATTATAATATTATGTCATTAAATGATTATAATTTAAAATTATTATTATTAACAATAACATTATTAATATATTATAATGTTTAATTTATAATAAATATATCTTATTAAATTACTCTTATTAATAATAATAAGTTTAATTATTATATACATTTGCAATGTTAATTTAATAATTATTATATTTATGATTTTCATTTGTCTATAAATTTATTATTAATTTCTAGTTAAGGAAGGGGACATTACAGACCACCATGACCCTTGATAAAAAGGATAGTATTCATTAGTAGGCTTTTAAGTTTGTTGTATCTGAAAGGAATTTGGAGGGTGGTTGGGAATTGATGGTGGGTGGATGCTCTAATATTATGAGAGACTCCTATCTCTCCTCCATACTTCCCTTTTTGTGATAACCATGACAGTTTATCCAATGGTATTTTTAGGTCATTTTTATGTCACCATTCATTGTGCTTTGGTAACTAAAAAGTGTACCATCACTTGTCATTATGATAATGTGTTGCCCCAATTTTCAAACACCCAAATTTTAAAATTTACTCTTGGTATTAATGTTGTTAAGTCTAAAGCCATGACTTCTAAGGCATGTTGTGTATTAATCTAAAAGAAAAAATAATTAAAATTTGAAAGTTATTAAATTTCAAAGGAAACCACTTTAGAAGCATGTCCCTGATATTATTCAAAGTCATGTGACCAAATTTTGTGACAACCCACTTCATAGTTTGTGGAATTTTAATGCTTATATTTTCAATAACTTATATTCAAAAAGCATTAAAAATTTTGTCTTATAAAATTTGAGCATAAATAAGTTATTTTGGGTTATGGTCATCTCGTTCCCTTTGATGTTCGAGGTCAAAATTTTAAGTTCAAATTCCTCACAAGTCAAAAGTTGTGATAAAATCTTAGAAAGAGGCAAAATGAAGTGCAAAAAATTAAATTAAAATTAAAATTAAATAAAATCACTTCTTAAAAAAAAATTAAATATTAAAAAGAAAATCAATCCAAATTCACAACTCACAACTAGGTTGTGATTTTGAGAAGTCAAATGTAAGGAAGTTGTGATTTTGAAAACTGAAACACAATGTGTTGTGAAATCATAATTGATAACTCGTAACCAAGTTGAGTTTTGAAAAGTAAATGCAAAGGGTTGTGAATGGTGAAAAGTGAATAAGTTATGAATGGTAAAAAGTAAAGGCAAAACATGTAAGTTATGTGTTGTGAAATCAAAATTCACAACTCATAATCAAGTTATGAGTTTCAAAAAGTGAACAAGGACAAATGTCCTGATTTGTATTGAAAAAGCAAGAGAAATTTATAAAGAGGCAGTCGCTAAGAAAGAAAAGATAACAAAGGAATTATGAAATGCTAAAAAGGAAGAGTCCACTTGGCAGGGGGCTTCCAAGGATCTCTATGATTTGATCAAAAGAGAATGATATTTTGATTACTGAAAAACATTTTCTTAAAAATAGAGGACAATTAATGTAACCTATGGATGGAAGCTCGTAAATTACAACAAGATCTTACTAGAACAAGAGAATCTGCTAGCAATTTTTGATTGGGTGAAAGTAGGAATTCAAAATGATCTTTTGTCAATTATCTCAAACTCAATGGAAAAGGAAGAAAGAATATGCACATCCAAGCTATTAAAAAGGATTTTTAGGGCATGTATATTATAGATGTTTTTGGTGGTCAAGCATCAGGTGTAGAAATTATGAAGAAACTGAGTCACATCTCTATCACATTAATGTTTGCAATAGTCATATATCAATTTAAAATCAAGAATTGACAAGTGTTCAAAAAAATCACTCCAAACAAGGAATAACAATGGTCAATCTATTTCTCCCAAAGAATGTGATTATGGTCCAAGCAATAAAGGCATTCAAGAATTTCAAGACACTTCAAGGAAAGGATGTTGCAATGCTGAATCCTACCTTAGAGAGTAGAAAAGATGGCTCAAAAAGAGAAGTTTCTTAGTTAATGTTTTTGTTATTTTAGTCAAAGAGACAAAGTCACATGTTTTATTTGTTCATATTGTCTTGTCAAAAGTGACTTTTCTAAATGCATGTAATAGGACATAAAATAATCTTTATTTTCCAATAGTCAAAAAATTGATAAACTTGATAAAAGCTAATTTTATTTTTTTCACAATGAAAAGGCGGTTACCAAGTTAGTTTCTAAGTAGTTTTAAGAGATAGTTATCCAAGATGGTCTATATATAACAAGAGATATTCATTTTAAAGGACTTGAATTTTCATGAAAATGAGGATATAAGGGATTTTGCATTTGTACATATCTACAAAGTAATGATATAAAGTTTGGATGTGCATTGATAGTGTTTTTTTTTAAGTCATTATTAATCTATCGTGTGATAAGAATATTTAATGAACTTTGTTTTCTGATGGTGTCATTTTTGAAAACAATGGTCAATTGGAAAAGTGATTTAAATCTTAGTTCATTTTTTGGTACTTTGAAGTGAATATTTGTGTACGTGAGATGTGTATCTATTGTTAAACGTAGTTCTTAATTCTTATGACTAAATCCACTCAGTGATAAAAACCAAGAATAACACTTGTCTATTTATTATTTTTGGTTCTTTATCTTTATGTTATTTCAAGTTTACTTTCAAAACATAAATTAATATTCTACAAGGAAGTTGCCCCTCTCAAACGAAAAGGAAGATCATTGTTCCTTCATGATTTATCCAACTGTTGGAACATCTATGTTAGTTCCCATTGGGAAAAACTTACAAATGTAAAAGTAACAAATCTATTACCAACACAATGTAAGAATGTATTAGTGTTGTGTGGCTTGGTTAATGTCATGTGTATCACAGAAAAAAAATTGTTGTGTTTTATCTTTTAATGTCCTAGGTGTAGCTTGTGACATTACACCTTGGCCCATAACAAAAAATAACCACAAAGGCAAAAGGAGAGCGAGTCTCGTGAGGCGTGAAAAAGAGTTCAACTAAAGAAACTTTAATCAACAAGATCAATACACGAAACAATAATGAAACAACATAAAATTAGAAATAGAAATAGAACATAAGGAAGGGTAGTGATCCACAATCTTTTGAAAATCACTCATAGCTTTCCATTCTCTAATAATGGAGTCTGATTTATCAAGAAGAGAGATCTCCTCTGATTCCTTTCTCTTGGCTTTGGCTTTCTCCTTTTGCCTTGTGCATTTAGCATTATCCTTTTGTTCCATGACTTTAGCTTTGGTCCTCCCAATAAGACCATTATAGTTCTCCCCTTTAAGATAATATTGAAGTACATAAAGCATGGTTGTTGTATTTGTAGACACCTAAAAATCCTTTAGAAAATAAATTATTTTTATTTTCTGAAAATCTTTGATGACATCATCATTTATTAATTAATTTATTTATTTATTTTTATGTCATTAAATCCCTTTTTCTTAATTAAAAATATTTAATTAAGAAATCCCTCCCCAAAATGTTTAAATCTTATTTAAACATTAATCCCCTATTTATTAATTATTTTAATTAATAAATTGACCAAAAATCCCCCAAAAAATAATTTATTTATTTTTTGACCAAAAGTTGGTCTTTTTTCCTAAAACCACTAACCTCTTCCAAAATCTTCTAAAACCCTCTTTAATTACGATTAAAGGCTAATCCCATCATTTTCTAACCCTAACCCCAACTCAAAATATTTAATTAAGATTAAATATTTAATCCTTATGTTTATTAAATTTATTTTAATAAATTTTCTCAAACCTAAACCCATGGAAATAAATAAATCTTTATCTATTTCCTAAAAATCCTTATTTATCCTAAGGAAGTGCTAGACTCTTCTAGAAAGTCCTAATCCTAATCCTAATCCTAATCACCTCCCTAACCTTGTCACATTCCCTAACCAAGATTAGCCAACTCCTAAACTTTAACCAAAGTCAACAAACTTCTAGAGGCTTCTCTTACATGCATTTATGATGCATTTAAAGCCTCCTTATCCCTCTTACATGCATTTATGATGCATTTAAGAAGCCCCTCACCCCTTTCTTACACCCTTTGACCTTAGGCACATTTTCCAAATTGTGCACATTCCTCCCATCTTTCAACCCAATGCCCTTGTGACACTTGTCACAAGGAGGTGGCCTTGAACTAGCACAATCCATGTGCTCCCCTTTGAATGAATCTTGGCCTCTCTTAAGGATTTTGATCCTAGCCACTCATTCATCCTCCCAAAAGTCTATAAATAGTCCTCATTTCTAAGAGCAAAATATCCATTCACCTTTCATTTTATGCATTGTTATCATGTCCATTTAGCTCTAGACTTAGCATAAGCAATACTAATTGTTAGTTTCTTTTTATCATCTTCAAGCTTTCTTAAAGAACATCATAGCTTAGCAATAATGGATTAATATAGTTTCTTTCATTATTTAGCATAGCATATAGCATCATATCACACCTATATTTGGTCTAAAATCAATCTTAGTATGCATTAGAATATGCTCCAAGTGCTTAGAGAGCACACCCACATCCCTCTAATTGAAGCGAATCAAACATTTGCTCTATAGCACTTGTGTTTTTAGCAACAATCTTGAGGTGGCTTTGATTTTGTTTTCATGTCTTATGCTATTTTTTAGTTCATGAACATGTTAGATTAGTCTAATGTTTGAATATTTTAGCCTTTCAAGACAGGTAACAGGTTCAAAATCATAGTCTACATTCTGGCACGCCTGGTGGGACCCACTTCACGGGTTCTTTGCAAACATTCTGATAGATTTTGGAGTGTTTTCAGATTTTTCAAGCTTATAGGTGGATGGAGCTCTTCAAATTCTTCTTCCTCTTCTTGTCTATATTCTTCTATTCCATCTACTTCTTCTTCTTCTAGCAAGGTCATGGCCATTTTTTTTTTCAAAAAAAATCCATAAGGAAGCAAAATCATACAAACCTTGTTTTAGTGCTTAAAATGAACCCCCAAATCATTCTTAAATGCATTAAGAACTAAAATTTGCAAAATTTATTCTAACAAACAAGAAAAAATCAATCAAAACATTTGCATCCTTGCAACATCAAGGTTTTAAATGCATTCATGCAAAGTAGGAACATTTTATGATTTGGGAGCATAAAAAGAACATCAAGTTTGCATTGGAAAGCTAAGTGGTCCCTAATCAACTAAAAAATCATTCTAAATGGTCCTAAATCAAAATTAAAAAGCATCAAAGAGAGCTAAAAAAGAACTTCATTTGCAATGTCTTCAAAGTTTTGTTAAAAATCTCAAAGCAAACTAGGAACAAAATCATCAAAAAGCTTTGCTAAAACTTTTCAAAATTGGTTCCTAAACTTTCCTAAAGGTTTCAAAATTTTCCTAAATCAGTCCTAAAGCTTTGTTATTGATGTGAACAAGTCTCTTATTGCAAAATCTTGAATGCCTTTTAAAATTCATGCATCAAACTAAATCTAGGCAACTTTGTTTTTAAGTCTAAAATGGACCAAACCAAATCTTGAATGAAACTAAAGGAATGAAGCTAAGTCCTAAGTGTCATTGTCAATTTGAAAATCAAACCAAATCTCGAATGCACTAAAAGGAACGAACAACTCTATTCCCTCTCTTGTTTTAGATTTCAAAGCAAGTAAATGAACACAATCTTGAATGATCTAAGGATAAAAAGCACATTTTCAAAGTTCCTAAATCAACTCGCAAATATCAATCTTGAATGCCCAAAAGGAAAGAACTTGCAAACGCTCAAATCATTTACGTTTTTGAGGAAAAGAACAAATCAAAATCTAAACATGTGTGTCTTCATTTTTCAAAGTTCAGACAAACTTAATCAAATTGGAAAAATGAACAAACTTGCTTGATGTGCATCTAGGAGCTTTCATTTTCTGTAAATCCTTGTTAAATTAAGCAACGTAGAACATTTGGACTCGGACAAGTTCACTTGTTCTACTTTTAGTGAGGCCTGTCTGGGGAGAAAAGTGCTTCCTCCTCGGAGAACGACCTCAAACCGGTATCCCCCCCGGCCGGTATATAAATAAAGTGAAGGCAAAAAGTACTCACTTACATCTCCTAATCACCGGGCGTCTTGTGCCAAATACAAATGTCTGGGGAAAGGTAAATATTCCTCCCCTAGCGTTGTTGGCTAGGCTCTTAAGTGAGTCACAGGCGGTCAGCATAACCGGGTATGGAGACTCCACGAAACTATTAAAAACCTGATAAAATAGAGGCTACCCTATCTACATCTGAAAGTATCAAAATCCTTGTGCAAGGACCGATTCCAAGGGGTTTACTGGGTCGCCTCAAGATTACTCACCATTTGTATTCCCTTCTGGGGGATACCAAGCTGTGGGCAAGCGATTTTGATACTCACCTTCCTTAGGTAGATCTGTTTGAAGTGCTTGACAGTCAAAGACTCCGTGAAAACACTTGTTGAAACATACACTTTCAAAGCTTTATCAGAGTCAGTCATCCTATTTGTATCCCGCAAGGTTGCTTTGCCCTTTGCGGAGATTGCCTTGTCAGAAGTCTTTTTAATTTATCCTTTGCCACTTGACAAAATAAACCAATCAACAAAATTGATATTCAGGAAATCTTGCAGAAATCAGATATCCAAAGAGCCTTTTGTTCTCAAACCTATCAGAATTTTCCAAAGATATGCCTAATTTGATCAAACATCCAAAAGCCAAGTTGCCCAAATCCAAAGATTATCAAGAGAAGAAAGTTGCAGAGAGGAACCTTAAAAGCCATCAATCCTTTGTCCAGGCAACCCAAGCAGAAGAAAAATATCAAGAAAGACTTGATAATATTGGCTATAATGCAAGAGTCAAATAGTTTGCCTACCATTTCTGAGTAAACCATCGCTACATCAACCTTGAAAGAGAAGATTAGCTGGATTCATAACATGTCCATTCTACCTTCAGATCTCACAATCTTATCTCGGCAGTCCGTCATCCTAGCTTCATCCTAGTTTCATCCTTGCATCATCACCAAACCTTAGTTACATCCTAGAAATCCTTCTTAGTTGCATGCACCATCATCCTCCTAGTAGCATCATAGATCATCCATCCCAGTCGCATCTGCATCATCCTCTTAGAAAGAGCATTGTTCCATTATCCTCCACCATCTTTTCATCAGCAATCCACCATCAGAATCCCATATCCTTCATCCAAATCTAGCATCCATCATCTAAATCAAAACCCACCATCTTTTGTACCAAAATTCAGAGATCCAAAATCCACAAACACTTAGTGTTCAAAACCTTTGAGTTGTTTCCATCCCTTATCCTAAATCAGAAAGCATCCCCTTTTTGACAGAGCATTGTCTAAAGGAAATCCAACTTGTCCTTGCACAGCCTCATCATCTCGAGCAAGAGATTGGCTTTTATTGATAAGCATCCAGTTAACCGAAGATCATCAGTCTATCCTAGGTTGGCCCAAGTCCTATCACTGATCCTCCATCAGGGAAAAATAATAACTCATTGTTGACACTTAGTAATCTTCCACCAGCATCCCACCAATCCTCCACCTAATCTTGACCCAAATCAGAGCATCCCACCAATCCTCCATCATCACCAAGCTTTTTTACCAATTTGCCACCATCTCCCACCAATCTTCCACCATCCTTGATCCAAATCCGAGCAGTTCATCCATCCTTGCATTGCATTCTAGAAAGTCATCATCTTTAGAAGTTCATCAACTTTGCATCCATCAACATCTTTTAGCCAAACATCTTGCATCCATTTAGCACTTGCATCTCCATGCCTGTTGAGACCAGATCTCAGAAAAGAAGAAGCATGAATCCTTATCCACCAACAACCTCATCCGATCCCAACCTTTTCACCAACGCCATGATGACCTACAATCCCCAGATCCAAGCCAGTAACCCATGTGAAGATCCAAACATCCCTTCATCCCCGTTGGCAATCTAGGCATTTGCAAGTCCTCCAGAAAGCCCACTAGCGACCAATGCCCTTGTACCACAACATCAACAAAGCACGTTTGCCCACTATCTACCAGAAAGTACCTCCATCCCACCATCTCTCTATCCACGCATCCCCATCAATACTATCCAAGTTCCAGCACAAGCATATTCTCCGTTTGTCCAATCATTCCCTGATCCTATCATGTAAACACCCCAAGAGCTTTCCACCATTCCCCTTTTCTTGCAAGAAAGCCTCACCAGTCCCGCAACACAAGCTGCAGCGCCATCCGCTCCATCTCCTACCCTTTTTGCTTCATCATCTGCTATGGCTGCCCAAGCCCAAATCCAACGCTTAACCCAAAGTCAGCTTCCACCTCTCACGCAAGCTTTTACACCAAAAGCTTCACCACCATCCGCAAGTCAAGCAACACCTTTCACCGTCAAAGGAGCACCATCACCCTTCACCCCCCAAGCACCCGTACCTTCTTCTTTGGGGTTAGCGCAATCGCTTCCCATTCCAACCTCATCTTTCTCTTGGGTGTTTCCTTCATTTTCCTCCTCACAAGCATCCGCTCAACCACAACCTCAACAAGCTCCTTTCTCTCAACCATCATTCGTGTCCCAAGCTCCCGTTGCTCCTACCATTCCATCATCCGCTGCAGTGCACCCTAACACAAGCTCTTAGTGGGGCCTTACACAAGAAGAAATGAAGGCATGGGGGATCCCATCTCAATCCCCTACATCTATGGTTGCAAGTCAACAAACCGCCTTCGCCCAAGCAGGACAGCAGCAACTACCCCAACCACCGCCGGCTTCAAGCTATTCGTCCCAAATCCCAAATACCTTCCAGCAAGTTCCACCACCTCAACAGCCAACTTTCCCTAGCTATCTTACCCCATCACCCTTTGCTTCTAGCTTCCCCACATCTATTCCACCTCTAAGTAACGCAGGCATGCGCCCAGCTTATATCAGCCAAACCCAAAGCCAACCTCAGCAACTACCACCATCATACCCGCAAGCAGCATTGTTCCAACAGCCTCCCCCACAGCAACCATATGTCCCCTTTTAGCAAACACCCATCATTCCTCAACAACAGCAAGTCCCTTGCTATCAGCCCCAGCAACAAATCCCTATCATCCCCCAGCAACAACAAGTTCCCACCCATCAATTACAACAATAAGTTCCAAATGTCCAATATCAGCAAGCAGTCCCACAACAACCGCCAGTTCAACAACAGCAAGCAGCCCAACAACATCAAGCGGTTCTATATCATTTACCACAATATCCCCCTATGCCACACCAGTAATATCCCCAGCAACCATTGCCCCAAAATCAGTTCCAACCCATTTATCCACAGCAAGCGCCATATCCAGTTCCACAGCTTCCATCACAAGCAAAAGTCCCAGTTCCCTCGCCACTCAATGCTGAGTGGGAAGCAATGAAAAATGCTCTAAAGGAGCTACAAAGTGGAACAAAGAATAAAACATACAAATTCAAAGAGGTGTGCTCATATCCCTTCGATCGGTCCATAGCAACTATACCTTTCCCCAAGCATTTTGAGATGCCCAAGTTTGACAAGTATCAGGGGAAAGGAGATCCAGTAAACCATATCAAAGAGTTCTACATGGCGTGCCAAGAAGTAGCTTACAGTGATAACTATCTCCTGTGCCTGTTTTCCAAAAGCTTGGGAGGAACTGCTATTGAATGGTTTTACAAAATACCACATGGGACAATAAAAACCTTTGCTGAACTCTCTGAGAAGTTCATCACACACTATGCCCATAATGTGGAGAATGAGTTGTCCTTGCTAGACCTATGCAACTCAAAGCAGAAAGATGGAGAAAGCCTTGCGGAATACTTGCAAAGATGGCAGAATCTTACAACCAGGTTATCATATCAGCCGCCATAGAAGCATCTAACAAAGATCTTCATTGATAACCTGCATCCAAAGCTATCCCATCACATGCGAATGAACTGTCTCCAGACATAACAAGACATCAAGAGCAAAGGCATAGGCATCGAGAAAGCTCTCCTAGATGAAGGCACTATTCGTCACTTCAAGGATGATTCCAAGAACAAACCCAACAATGATAAATCCCATTACTGGAATCGTAACAAGAATGTTGTTACAGATGGAGCCACTGACACTAAGAATGTACAATTCGTTGTGGCTAGTCCTACACCAGCTCAAACATACCAACCGCCACAAGCGCCCATCTATCAGCAACCACCAACTCCCGCATATCAAGCACCTATTTATCAGCAGCCTCCTCAAGCTCATCAACCACCTGTACAACAGTATCGGCAGTAATACCAACAACAACAGCCAGCACGTCAAGGCAATCCTGTTAACGGAGTTAATGTTGCCCCAAGGCAGAACAAACCCAACAATCAAAACAATCCAAAGAGGACTTTCACACCTTTGGGTGAGCCTCTGGATCAGATCTTTTATCGGCTAGCCAAGGCAAATATGATCACATATCCGCCCATCCCACAGAAGGATGACAACGCACCAAAGTCTGATTGGTATAAAGAACATGAATACTGTGATTACCATCGTGTGAAAGGACACACTACCCTGAAGTGTATGAGACTCAAGAACTATATCCAAGATCTCATTGATCAAAAAGAGATTCAAGTAGATACACCTGCTCAAGCCTCACCAAATGCCAATTTACAAATATATCAAAATGTGTTCCCTCAACACAATACCGGGAAGAATCAAGCCAACGCCAATCAGCCCCAAAATCGTGGCAAAGGCAAGCAAGAAGATCACACAGTGGCCTACATCAACTATGACAAGTATTTCGGATGCATAACTAAAGTTGAGCCCATCCAAGATGAGCCCACCATCAATACCATCCACGTCAGAGGGCTGGATCAACAATGTGCTACAACTACCCGCAGTAGTAGGATAACTGTTGCCGGTGCTCCTCCGAGATCAGCTGCTCCTCCAAGGCCAACATCTACTGCATCCACAGCATAGTCTAACACCAGGCCAGCATCAAATGCACGTGCAACACAGCATAATGCACCAAGTGCACAATACAATATCATAGAGCATCTTGGGAACATGCCAGCCCAAATATCTATCTTGGATTTTCTCCGCACATCACCCATCCATCAGGAGATCCTGGACAAAGCTCTAAAAGAAGGCCATGTCCTCACGGACATTAAGACAACTCAGTTTGAAATTCTTGTGGGACACCTATCAGTAGCATGTGCCTTATCCTTCAAAGAATCTGATATACCAGATGTCGCTCCTGACCATACTCTTCCTCTCCGCATTGCCGTCATGGTCAGAGACTTTGCCATCAAATGGGTCTTAATAGATAATGGCTTAGCTCTAAACTTATGTACTTTAAAATTCATTCAGCAGATTGGGTTCACCCAGGCTGATATAGCACATGAAGTGATCACTATCAAAGCCTATGATAACTTGGAGCGTACCTCAGAAGGTACCATTACATTTCTCATTCAGCTGGGCCCAGCAACACAAGATATTATCTGCCATGTTGTTGATCTTGACCTACCATTTAATATCCTCCTAGGCCGACCGTGGATTCATTCCATTAAGGCTATACCATCTACTTACCATTAGTGCATCAAATTTCCGCATCAAGGCACTGAGGTTACCATCCATGCTGACCCCCAACCCTTTGCATACTGTCGTGCGATGGAAGCATCATTCCCTCACTCCACTCATTGTCCTAGAACTAACATTGGTACTTCTATTGCCAGCTCATCCCGATCCCATTGCGATCCAGAAACCATTCTCACCTCCACCCTCTCTTCCATCAAGATCAATAACCAGGGTTGTGGTGAATACAGCCTACATGATGCATTTTCCATAGGGGCCCTTCCTCTTGATCCACATACTCAAGGGCGCCCAGATCACCAAAGCAAGCCTATTGAAGAGCATCATGAAATCAAGAAAATCGGATCTATGACTTTTGAATCCCATGGCAACATAAACAGCAAAGAGATGGAGCCGGATATCAACAGATGGTTGTAAAAAGATCCCCCATCCCATGACATGCAACTTCTTGAGTACTTCAAAGAGAAATATCCAATCCCATACAAGAATGTCACATAACAATATAACTATCAGGGCGGTGGTCTAGGACCACAAGAAGATGGAAATTTGTTTCCTATCACACCATCACAAAATCTTGAACATCAAGGACTTGGCTTTAATATCCCTCACCTGCCCGAACAAGAGCCCAATACCACAACTGAGGGCACCAACATGACTAGCGTTAACTTCTCGAATAGCCAGGATGACCTCGTGGAAATCAAAGACATCCCCGAAGAGAAAGACATCCCATCCTACGATGATATCTTTGCCGACGACACCCTCCTGGGGACTTCTATCCTCCAACAACTATCCATCAACCTCATAGACCTTCCCCTCACACACCCTGAACTCATAACTTGGGACCAACCAAGCATCGCACACATCGATGTGTTCCAAAGCGCACAAGCACTCCTAGAATTCATGGGGGCATCAGATCCAGCAGTCAACCAGGATCCAACATCGACATCTGTTTATACGCTTCACCCAAAAGGATATTTTGGGGAAGAGGCAAGCTTTAGTCGCAAAAATGATAAAGCAAAAGAACATCATGAGTCTCTATGTGAAAACCCTTTTGGGGAACATTCTGATTCCAAAATAGTAAAAACAAAGGGCGTATCTTCTAGCGAAAACCTGGCAATTCAGGCGCTAGAAGATGAAGCCTTGCCTCTTCCCCCTATCCAAGATTATAGACCAGAGTAGTCGCCGATCATCATAGAGGAAACCAAGCCAATCAACTTGGGAATAGAAGAATTTCCAAGGATCACCTACATTGCAGTCAACCTAACAGAAGGAGAAGAAATGGCTCTCAGCACCTTGCTCAAGGAATCAGTTATCAACTTTGCATGGTCATATGCCCACATGCCTAGGCTTGATCCAAACCTTGTTGTTCATCATCTATCAGTAGATCCAAACGTCAAGCCAGTGAAGCAGAAGCTAAGGAAAATGCATCCAAAGGTAGCATTACTAGTTAAAGCAGAGCTTGAGAAGCTCCTTCAAGCAAAAATCATCAGAGAAATCGACTACTCAGAATGGATCTCTAACATGGTGCTAGTCACAAAGCCTTCTGGTGACATCAGAATCTGTACTGATTTCAGGGACTTGAACAAGGCATGCCCTAAGGATGATTTCCCATTGCCAAACATAGACATGCTTGTAGACCTCACAGCGGGTCATGAAATGCTATCACTCATGGATGGCTTTTCTGGCTACAACCAGATTCATATAGCAGAAGAAGATCAACATAAAATAGCATTCACAACCCCATGGGGTACCTTCTGCTACAATATGATGCCCTTTGGGCTAAAGAATGCAGGAGCAACATATCAGCAAGCAATGACAGTGATCTTCCATGACATGATCCACAAGATCCTTGAAGACTATGTGGATGATATCCTTGCAAAATCCAAAACAAGGGATGAACACCTCAACATCTTAGAGCGTGTGTTTGATCGTCTGAATCATTATGGCTTAAAGCTTAATCCAAAGAAATGTGTCTTTGGTGTTACATCTGGAAAGCTCCTAGGTTTCATAGTATCGCGACGAGGCATAGAGATAGACCCCAAGAAGGTCAAAGCAATAACAAAGATGCCTCCACCAAGAACACTCAAACAGCTCAGAAGCCTACAAGGAAAGCTTCAATCAGTGCGTTGGTTCATTTCTCAGTTAGCAGACAAGTGCCAACCTTTTACACATCTCCTATACAAAGACACAAGCTTCAAATGGGATCCCATATGTCAAAGAAGCTTTGATAAGCTCAAGGAGTATCTTGCCAATTCTCCAATCCTAGTACCACCAATTCCAGGATGCCCTCTCATACTCTACATCTCAGCAACCACTACAACACTGGGGGCACTCTTAGCTCAGCATGATGATGACAACAAGGAGAGAGCCATCTATTACATCAGTCACACTCTTGTCGGATATGAGCTTAATTATTCACCTATGGAAAAAGCATGCCTTGCAGTGGTCTTTACCACTCAAAAGCTTAGACACTACATGCTCAGTCACACAATCAAGCTCATTTCAAAAGTGGATCCCCTCAAATATCTACTATCAAAGACAACTCTCACAGGCCGTATGGCAAAATGGGTCATGATACTCAGCGAGTTCGACATCCAGTATATTGATCGCAAAGTAATCAAAGGGCAAGTCATTGCTGATCAGCTAGCAGAAGCACCACTGGTGGATGCCTATCCACTAATCATGGAATTCCCTGATGAACACTTATGTGTGATTGAAGAACAACCCATGTGGAAACTATACTTTGATGGCTCCTACACATCACACGAATCAGGGGCAGGAATCCTATTCGTCACACCTCAAGGTGACTACATCCCAAAATCATTCAAATTGGGATTCCCATGTACCAACAACATTGCAAAATATGAGGCACTCATCTCAGGTCTCAGAACAGCCATTCAGTGGAACATCACAGAATTACAAGTGTTTGGAGATTCACAGCTGATTATCAAACAAGTCCTAGATGAATATCAGACAAAGGATGACAAGTTGCTACCTTACAAAGAGCTGGTGGACAAACTGAAAGAGCATTTCCTAAATCTACAATTCACACAAATCCCAAGACTTCAAAACAAAGCAGCAGACACAATGGCAACCATCGGATCCTTGTTAGAAATCCCACGCGGCGCATCACAATATGAATTCCTAGTCGAGCAGCTACATACACCAGCTTATGAGAATGTCGATGCAGAAATGGTGTGTGTCTTGGTTGGTCCTCAGTCCCCATGGTACCATGACATCCACGCATATCTAAAAAATGGTATCATATCTCCCCATCTCACCAATAACCAACGCCAAAACCTTATTCGCAGAGCTTCCCGCTACACTCTTGTAGCCAACACCCTATATCGTCGCGGGTATCACAATGTCCTATCTAGATGTTTAGATTCAAATGAGGTCATCCTGGCCTTACAAGAAGTTCACGCTGGAATTTGCGGTGCCCACACGAGTGGCATGGTTCTAGCAAGGCAGCTGCTTAAAGTTGGATATTATTGGCCAATAATGGAACATGATGCATGTGAATTTGTCAAGAAATGTCTCCCATGTCAATAGCATGCCAATTTGATACATGCACCAGCACAGGATCTACAGCCTATTGCACCACCATGGCCTTTTTCATGTTGGGGCCTCGACCTTGTTGGCTTGATCACCCCCCTCTCTTCGGATGGACACAAGTATATCATAACAGCCATAGAGTACTTTACCAAATGGGTTGAAGTGATTCCGCTCACCCTAACTACTGGCATCCAAATATCCAAGTTCATCCTTTACCACATCATCTTCCGCTTTGGCATACCATCTACCATTTTCACAGACCATGGCACACCTTTTGAAAACTAGCATGTGGATGATCTGTGTGCCAGACTCCACATCCATCACCGTTTCTCCAGTCCATATTTCCCTCAAGGAAATGGCCAAGCTGAGGCAACCAACAAAACTATCTTGAAAATCCTCAAGAAGGTTGTCAATGATTCTGGTCGTGACTGGCACCTCCAAATCAATCCTGCCCTTTGGGCCTACCGCACTTCCTATCGCACTCCCACAGGCACCACCCCATATTCCCTTGTATATGGTGCAGAAGCCGTTCTATCGATCGAGGTCGAGCTGCCATCATTGCGAGTCTCCATGAAGAACTATACAACTGATGAAGACTATCGTGTGGCCCGGCTCACACAGCTAGATCTACTAGATGAAAAGAGACAGCAAGCCTACGATCACCTGGTTGCATACCAGAATCGAATCAAAAGGAGTTATAACAAGAAGGTCCATCCTAGACAGTTCCAAGTCGGTGACATGGTTCTCAAAGAAAATCAAAAGGTCCAAGCAAATCATGAAAAGAAAGGCAAGTTTGAGCCTACTTGGCTGGGCCCCTATGTGGTCACCTCATGCTTCGGCTCCGGAGCTTATCAGCTATCTACACCAGAAGGAGAGCTTTTGAATGATCCAATCAACATCATACATCTGAAGAGGTTCTATGCCTGAACCAGATCCTACATATTCAAAAAATCCATAAAAATTGGAAAAAGCAGCAAAAAGTCAAAAAAACCAAAAAAATCAAAAAAAGCAAAAAAGGAAAAAAGAAAAGAAAAAAATCGTCCAATGGTGAAAACTTGGCAATTCAGGCACCTTGGACAAGTATGTTGGTGAAAACCTGGCACTCAGGCACCATACATAGTGGACCAAGTCATTATCTATCAAACTCCCATCCCCCATCCCACCATCTCAGTCCTTTTTCTCCCATTTCCATCCCCATCCACCATCCCCCAGCATTCCTTTTTCCATCAACCTTCAGCAACACCACAATCCCTCTTGCACATATCTTGTACCATATCTTGCATATATCTTGTACTCTATCCTGTATAGTGAGATCTTCCTATCCCCAATCCTGAGCTTTTGTACATATCCATTGTATATCTTTTCTCATCCGTTGTACATCAGTCCTTGTCAGTCCTGCAGCAGCATTTTGATCAACACACTTTGTCCTACCCAGCCTTGTACTTCAACAACCTCAATTGTCGACTATTCTTGATCACCGTGATTATTCTTTGACTTCATCATTTGCCAGCGAACAACACCACTCATTCTCTCATCAATCAGCAGGTCCTTGAGGATGTATCCTTCCTCCTGTCCGATCTAATCTTCCCGCCATCCATCAAATCAAATAAAATCTCTCTCCTTGGCAAAGGATGTCTTTTTGGAGTTTTCATTTTGACCTTGGATTTTGTCCTTTGGGTCTTGTTAATATTTTACAGCTTCTCATTGTTCTCTGCTCAACGTCACCATGATCCTTTATATCATGGTGTGCTGCGAATGAGGATAATCTAGGGCAAGGTCTTTTGATCTTTTTCTTCTGCCTGTGAGTCAGTCGTGTGTTTGTGGTTTCTTCAGCATCATTTCCACCATGCCTCCTTCAGGTTTCATGTGCGATGCTGGGGCAACCCTGCGTGTCTTTTTAGCGTCAGTCCTATGCAACACTGGTGACAAGGCCTCGTGATCCCAGTATCCTTGGCAGGTCTCTAGCATTGCTATATTAAACTAGGTTGTGCTCTCTAAAAGATCTAAAGCATGGAGCTTCCCCAAATCCCCTGCATCTTGCATCATATAGATTAATCTTGCATCCTCATATAGCTGCATCCTGCATTTTGCATTCCATCTCATCTTGCATTCACCCATCTTTGCTCTTGGAAGCTTGTTAATTTATCTCCCCTGCTTCCTCAGTCGTTCCTTCTCTGTTTCCTTTCGAGAAAATTCCACAACATTTATTCCTTGTGTTATTTTCTCGAGGGGGCACAATCCCTTATTCCTCTAAATTCTAGCCTTGGGCATCTTATTTTCTTGTCTTTGAAGCCATGCCACTTGCGGCATCGCATCAAAGAGGGGCAAAATGTAGACACCTAAAAATCTTTTAGAAAATAAATTATTTTTATTTTCTAAAAATCTTTGATGACATCATCATTTATTAATTAATTTATTTATTTTTATGTCATTAAATCCCTTTTTCTTAATTAAAAATATTTAATTAAGAAATCCCTCCCAAAAATGTTTAAATCTTATTTAAACATTAATCCCCTATTTATTAATTATTTTAATTAATAAATTGACCAAAAATCCCCCAAAAAATAATTTATTTATTTTTTGACCAAAAGTTGGTCTTTTTTCCTAAAACCACTAACCTCTTCCAAAATCTTCTAAAACCCTCTTTAATTACGATTAAAGGCTAATCCCATCATTTTCTAACCCTAACCCCAACTCAAAATATTTAATTAAGATTAAATATTTAATCCTTATGTTTATTAAATTTATTTTAATAAATTTTCTCAAACCTAAACCCATGGAAATAAATAAATCTTTATCTATTTCCTAAAAATCCTTATTTATCCTAAGGAAGTGCTAGACTCTTCTAGAAAGTCCTAATCCTAATCCTAATCCTAATCACCTCCCTAACCTTGTCACATTCCCTAACCAAGATTAGCCAACTCCTAAACTTTAACCAAAGTCAACAAACTTCTAGAGGCTTCTCTTACATGCATTTATGATGCATTTAAAGCCTCCTTATCCCTCTTACATGCATTTATGATGCATTTAAGAAGCCCCTCACCCCTTTCTTACACCCTTTGACCTTAGGCACATTTCCCAAATTGTGCACATTCCTCCCATCTTTCAACCCAATGCCCTTGTGACACTTGTCACAAGGAGGTGGCCTTGAACTAGCACAATCCATGTGCTCCCCTTTGAATGAATCTTGGCCTCTCTTAAGGATTTTGATCCTAGCCACTCATTCATCCTCCCAAAAGTCTATAAATAGTCCTCATTTCCAAGAGCAAAATATCCATTCACCTTTCATTTTATGCATTGTTATCATGTCCATTTAGCTCTAGACTTAGCATAAGCAATACTAATTGTTAGTTTCTTTTTATCATCTTCAAGCTTTCTTAAAGAACATCATAGCTTAGCAATAATGGATTAATATAGTTTCTTTCATTGTTTATCATAGCATATAGCATCATATCACACCTATATTTGGTCTAAAATCAATCTTAGTATGCATTAGAATATGCT
This sequence comes from Chamaecyparis obtusa, assembly GCA_027943335.1. Taxonomy (NCBI): domain Eukaryota; kingdom Viridiplantae; phylum Streptophyta; class Pinopsida; order Cupressales; family Cupressaceae; genus Chamaecyparis; species Chamaecyparis obtusa. The sequence goes on along the minus strand of BSBK01000238.1, from coordinate 258,648 downwards.
CCAAGTGCTTAGAGAGCACACCCACATCCCTCTAATTGAAGCGAATCAAACATTTGCTCTATAGCACTTGTGTTTTTAGCAACAATCTTGAGGTGGCTTTGGTTTTGTTTTCATGTCTTATGCTATTTTTTAGTTCATGAACATGTTAGATTAGTCTAATGTTTGAATGTTTCAGCCTTTCAAGACAGGTAACAGGTTCAAAATCATAGTCTACAGTATTATTGATTGTCTCCCTATTGAAAACTACCGCCTCATCAAGGTTATTTTTTAGTAAAGTGTGTAAATTTCTACACCTCTTCCAAAATTTCATCTTCAACCTTAACATTCCACCACTCTATTATGTTTGAAGATTTCAATTTCAAGGTCCCAAATCTTCCTCTTAGAGGTATATTATTAAGGATCCATTTCATGACATTGTTATTTAATTGAAATCTTTCTTGAAGGTCTTTGATTTTGTCTTTCAAGGTATTGTAGTTATGACATTTCCCACATTGAAAATCTTCTTTGGGGTTAGGGGAATTGGTATCATCAATCTTGGGGTCTGGTGACAAGGTAGTAGTAGCAACCTAGGGCTCTATAGTGGGGCCACCAAATGTTTTTGGCCCAAATAGGGAATGGGACTAAGAACTATTTGATCCTTCTTTTGTTTATATTTAAGGTGGATAGTCTAGGGAAAATTGATGACACTAAGGGAGCTCAGAGAGGGACAAGTAGTATATTGGCCTTCACCACTAATTCATTTTCTCAATTCTAGGGATTTAGCAAAATGAACTAAAAGGCTAGCAATTTGTTTAAGAAATTTTTTGGAAGGAAGCATAATAATATTTTCCACGAGGGTGGGGGTCTTATTTTCAACTACAATTGACTTATGTTTACCTTTCAAAGGACTCAAAGTGGCCTGATGAGGAGGGACCGAGGAGTGATTTTATATTCTATAAATAAAGGGTGAAGTCAAGGTTCTAGCCAGTTGGAACCTATACAAGAAATCTATTAGCCCATAATCAAGGGGCAAATCTTTCTTTCCCAATAAAAAATTTAAGACAATGTCCTCAAGATATCTATACATCTAGAAGGGGAAATTCATTTTTATACCAATTTTAAGATGATTTAGCATGGGAAACAAATAACAATAGAATATTCTATATCTAACTTTGAGAGTGATATCACGTGAGGTTTTTAGGGACCATCTTCCAACATTCTGGTAAGACATGTCTATTGAACCCATTTTGATATTTAGACAACTAACCACACTTAAGGAATGTGTTCATTACTTCATGGTTGTGACTTTTCATTGTCTTTTTCAATTCAATACCCTCCTTTCTTACCGTAGTGACCATGGCTACCAAGTCCTTAGAAATTCTCAATGAATACTTCTAACATAGGCAATGCAACTCTTCCATAAAGTCATGAGTTCCCTTAAGAGGACTAGGTCATAGCCATTGAGGACCTCCAAGTAGGGGATAGGATATCCCCTACTTAGAAAGTCCTAGGCTTCTACATTCTTTCAAACATTTTCAAAATTACAAAGATCAACTCTAATTCAATCCTACAAAGACAGTCTTCCTATAATTCAACCTACAACCAATAAGTTTAATATGGGATTCATAATCTCAAATATTTGTTATCTTTCTCAAGTCATGCCTAATTCTAGCAATTATTTTAAAGAAATCATTGATCTTCAACTTACCACCTTGATGAGGGTACCCAAACATCATGCCTCACATCCTTTCCTCTATTCTCATTTGTGTTGACACCAAACCACTATATGGGTGTTGAATGGTATTTAATAATTAGATTTATCTTTTTCATGTATTTAAGGGAGGTATTCCTCATCATTCTAGCATTTTAAACCTTCTATCCATCCACATATGTTTGCAAGGAGGCCACTGAAGATGTTACCCTCCCTATAAATGTGATTAATTTTTGAGTCTGCAAAGATCTTGATAATTTCCTTTGTATCCTCTATGGTTGTCTTGTATAACTAGTAGGAGATTTCCCTTGACTTTAACATGTTGTTTGTAAATAGATTGTTCTTTTTAGATTTAACTCTTTATTTTCCCAAAATCTCTTAAGAAGCAATGTGAATACAAATAGTTGGAAAGTTGTTATCTATTCGACTAACTTTCCTCTGAATTTTAATAGGTACAAATCCCTTATGTTAAAGATATGCAATGAATTTTGTTTTCTCTAAATCCTAATGGGGTATGTTCTTGACCAGAGAATAGAAGAGGTAACCAAATTAGCCCTCAGTGAGAAACTAATCTAGGCAATGATTTTGATCCTAAACTATAACCAACTTCATGATTTCATAATACTTATGAATTCGCGCCAGTGGGAATGCAGCAATGAATCCTACTTGAATAAATGAAAATGCGGTGAAACAACATAGATGAATCTAATCTAAAATAGGACATATGAGTATTTTCCCAACCTCCAAGTAATGCTCTGATCACTGTAGATTAGTTGCACTAAAGAGTAGAAATAGAACTCCATCTATTTTCTAATTTCAATCCAACTTAAGGAAAACAAACATTCAAGCTTACAAAAGCATGGAACAATAAATAAATGGCACAAAACACATTCCAGATTGACTCCGCAACAAGATGTATTTCACACCAAAAATTAGCTGACCCTTTCATTGATTTTCAAAGTGTTACATATAGGCTTCAAGAAATAAGCCATTACAAAATCCACTAAATCAATTCATATTCTTACAAAAGTCGGTAAATGACAAGTGGCCATTTACCGACTATACAATATATATCAAAAAGAAAAAAGGGGGAAACTATTTGTTCTTTTCTGATTTCTTCCCCTTCTCCAACTTAGCCTTATGAGCTTTAGCTGCTGCAAGAATCGGAATCATCCTTTCAGAATTGAGAATGTAAACATTTTTAAATCTTATGAGCCAATGGTCATGATCTTTCTCTATGCATTTTGCAACATCTTTTCAAGGTTGCATCTTCTCCATGGCTTTATATATACATCCACCGAGTTGCTGAAGATAAGGTATTCTATCAAGATGAGACCCAAATAACTCTGCAAGCTGGTCCAAGTAGTCAGAGAATGACTTCTGCATAATTGGGCTCTTTCCATCTCCACTAGTTTGTGACTCAAAGTGAAGGCCTATCAGATATACAAAGATTTTACTTTTCTCTTTGGTGAACTCTTCATCGGTCACTTTCATTTCCATCTCTACCTTGATTATCATCTCCATTTTGAATTCTACCCCCTGGAGCCACTCGATCAGGGGCTCATCTCCTTTCTACAATATATTGGCCTTGATTGCATCCTTAGTTTTCATTACGACTAGCCAATGCAGTAGCACCATGCATTCTTCACATCTCAACCTCTCTACTGTGAGTCTCTGCATATGTTCTTTGAGAGAATCCTTCTCTACTTCTAACTTCAAAAGGAAATTTTTGAGCTGCTCGATGGCTACCAGACCTTTAGATTTAAGTCATTTGATCCACCTCCTACCAATATGTCTAAAATACCTATCCTCTTGCAATTTGGAAATTATGGCTTGATTCTCGGCCACAACAAGATCAAATGTTGCCAGAGAACTAGGTAAGCTTTCTAGAGGTGCGACCAACTACTTGATGACGTTAGTCATTTCTTTAATCTCCATCTTGAGCCGAGTCTTAGTGACTTTGAGTTCTTCAAGCTCTTCCTCGATCAAGACATTACTAGACTTCCACAAGTCTACTTTTGTATCATGGCGGGCGAGCCCCATGTCTAAGGAATGGAGTGCAAAGTTTGAGGGAGTAAGGTCTTCAATTCTGCCATCCTTCAGTGGCTTGGCTATTTCCATAGTCAGGTGTCCTATGTCTGGATCTCGACCAAGAGTGGTTAGAGTCCCAGTCTTCTTAGCCTTGCTTACAATCGAGCCAGACTGCATTGCTTGTGAGAACATCTCACCACTGGGAGTGCCTTTCTCAACCCTTTTTCTCTTCCACTCTAGAGTATTCTCGAGCCATGATTCCACACTTGTGACTTCTATCATAGAAATTAAATCTTCTAAAAATAATTTCTTGATGATAGGTGGAGAAGATTTAGGCTTGGAAGTGAAAGGATTAACCTGTGCAGAGGTTGCCACTTCGTTTTCTTTTTTACGTGATCCCAAGTGCTCTCCTGCTTCTTCATCTGACTCAGATTCCAAACTGCTACTGCCATCACCAACTTTGACAATGGGAGAGGTCCCCCGACTAGGACTGTCACCTTGTATCTCAATGGTTCCTCCTTGTGCTTGCTACTCTAGTTTCGTGGCCCCAACAAGTTCTTCCATCGGCTTGTCAGATTTCTCAACCTTGGCTTCTTCATTTGAACCGATGACTGGAGATGAACCCGATCCGTAAGTCTTCTCAAGTGGGATCTCTTTTTTGGGTGGTTGATCATCTCCACCTACTGGTTGAGCTGGTCCTTTGGCTACAGATGACATTGGAAAAGAGGAGGATGCAGGAGCACTTGCCGGCTTGACTACAAGAGCTTGTTGAGGAGAGGGCTTCCTTGATCTCTTTCTCCTTCCCATCATCCACTAGACCCATTTATCAATTCTCTTAATTATTTTGGCCATTAAGATTTCCAATTCTTCTATAGCTTGAACTTGGACTGGCTCCAAGCTCACAGGGTAAGGTTTGATCTGGTCTTTGTATGTATCGATGTACATATGTTCTCCATCATCAACAATGCCCTCAACATTAATGTTGACATTGAACAACTTGATTTGTTCAATAGCCAAGCTGGAGTAGAACCTCTCTCAGCTCTCTAGCTCATCCTTACAATTCACCTAATAATCTTTGATTTCGGGGATATGCCTGACCACAGTGCCAATCTATAGATGATTTTTGGCATAACTCACTGGATCAAATTGCAGCCTCAATACTTCATACATTTCTGGCTTATATCTGCTCTTGAACGTCTTCATCATGTTCTTAGCATTTGATCTTGATGCACAATTGTATGCTCCAATGGTGATAGGGAATTTGTATCCTTTGTTCGTAATTCCCACACTGATTAGGTTTACTTGCAACATCTACTGGATCACCTCTACGAGCACAATCATATCATCAGGGTACCTTGGCAGCTTCACGGGAAAATCATCAAAACCTGCAAGACGAAGGTATGTGAAACTAGTAAATTGAATGAAGAAATTCCCAAATTGGGTGATGAATTCCATGGCCTCTGGTGAGAATCTCCACTCTAGACATCCTTGCAACTCTCTACACAAGCTCATTGTAAATGAGTCATTAACTTTAATGAACTCGACATAGCTATTTTGTAGCTTCAAATGAGGGAAGAAATCATAAATTTTCACATCATCTTCAAATTCTTCTAACCTAGGGAGTCCCGACCATACTTGCAATGTAGCTAAAACATAGATCAAACAGGAAGACATATAAAAAAATTTTTGGTACTTAGCGAGATTCCAAGAATTAAATAGATTTTCACTTAACACTTGAGCCTAGTATATATAATAATGCTCAGCACATATTACCTAGACCAAGAAGAAGTAGTGCTCTATGAAGTTCAATGCGTCACTTTCACCTTTTATCCTGTGAAGGAGTACTAGGATGTCGACAATCTCGGCCTTCAGATCCATTCTAAAAAGTGTCTTTGACACTTTTCCTTTTATGCTTCTGGCCTTTTGAAACCACGAGTTCATTATCTCTTTCCTCCACCTCATCTTCTTCTCATTATATTCTGATATTGCAATCGAGAAGTTCATGTTTGAAAATTCCACTCGCTCTGGGATACAAAGATTGTTCTCCATGGACTCTCTGTTGATGGAGATGAGGACTGTGTCATCTAGCAGCAAAATTTGTTTTGTATCTAGGTTGAATCTAGTTATACATTCCTGGATTAGTTTGGGAGCTTGTACTGCAACAAGAAATCCAATAGCTTTGATCAAACCACTACCTTTGAGCTTTTGTGTCATAGGGTGGAGATTTTCCTCACTCAATCTTCTGTGTAGATTGTCTAGATCATAGAATATAAGGGATGTATCTGTTAGATTATGCCATTCAGATGTAATCCCATTCAACCCATCAAAGCCCAAGAATCTGGTGGCCATAACTTCTGATTTTGCTTTCAATTTACTGTTAAGAAGTTTTGGAGTATTTCGGCAAATGATTTGTGAAATCATGAGGAATAAAAGACATATGAGAAAGATGCAAACAAATGGTAATTTTTGACTGATCGCTTGAGTCTTTTATAAATAGCTTGTTTCCCTACCATTACTTTCCATATCTCACGCCACATGAGTGAGAGATTTTTAAAAGTATCTGTTAGAGTTCTAACGTTAAGATTTGAATTAAATGCATCTTGTTAACGGCCTTAGAAAATTAACTTTACCCATTTGAAGTAGTTATAATAGTAACTTTATTGGCGTAGCAGATTTTTACTTTTCCGCTTCTCTCAATTCCACGCCTTTGTTGGAAAACTCACTTTGAAGGTAGAAACCCAACTATGGAGAAGCTGAGGAGTGATTTTCCAAAAATCCACAACTAACCCATTTCCTTAGCAATTTCTTTTAGATATCGAAGCGGGTTACCTTCATCATACCAGATTATTTGGTCTCCGAGATTTCTCATGCTCGTTTCTTCACAAGTTGTCACTTCTCAGAAATTGACCTTCTCAGGTGATTGTCTGAGGAAGGGGAAGCTGAAAATAGGTTATGCAAAGAAGATCTCTTACTCACTTTCTCATGTTCTAAGACCACTTTATCCTATGTGGGGATCCAATTTTATCTCTTCAAAATTTCAATGCTTGGCTTTCGAGAACTTTTGATACACTTTCAACTATCTCTCAGAAAACTACCTCTATAAGAGAAACTCCACAAGCGGAGAAGTTTTCTAGAGTCTCTTTGTCAAGCTACTTTTCTAGACTCGGCTTGTTCTTAATCCAAGAATATCGATCTCTAGGCCTTGTTTGCGTGTTTGATGATTCTTGTATTAGCATCCTACGAAAAATTACCTTCATGGGTTGGAACCCGCCGAGGAGAAGGTGATTTTCAATTTTCTAACAAAGGGGAAAATTTTTATTTTTAGAGCTTCACATCCATATGAATACCATCGATCAGAACTAAAGAATAAAATTCTTATCGAATTAGGAACTATAACTTACCCACTCCTAGGATGTGATTAAAAACCAACCTGACTTAAAAGCAGAAAGAGGCATGAATGAAATATTCGATAAAGACCACCTATCCTAGGAGGATTCTAGACTTAGACTCCAATTTATTATCCGAAAACTCATGACTCAATCTAAACACAAGGTATTCACTTTTGTTTTAAAGGGTGAAGAAAAAAAGTGGGGCAACACATGTCAATGTGTTAGAATGATTTTAGAATAACTGAGAGGGGGGTGAATCAGTTATCCTCAGGTCTAGATGTACCAATTGAACTTTCTAGCTCTTCAACAAACTTAGATCTAATCAGAAATTCACTCGGTCTCTATAGCATATATCAGTAACATAAAACTTGCAGTCCATTGTCCAAAAGTAATCAACTTGTAGAATATAAAACTTTCAATAACATTCACATCAAATAACATTCACACAAGTATAACACCAAGATTTAATGTGGAAACCCAATTAGGGAAAAACCACCAGTAACATGCTATTAATTTTCACTCTTCTTTAGTGAGCTCTGTGAGAAGCCAACCCAGTTAAATGTTTACAATACACATTGTTAGGTGCGAGCCTGTTACAGGATTTAATCACTCTGTTAAAAGCGGCCTAGTTAGAAGGCTTAAGAACATTCCATTAGAATGTCACCTTGATTAAAGGGTTTACAAAAGGACTATTAGGTCAACCTTGATTAAAAGTATTTTGACTGATACAATGGTTAGAAAGTAACAATAGGTTCTGATCAGAAATATAAACCTCACTTTGCAAATATAGATCTAATGCGCTCATATGTTGATTTACTGACTGACCTTCATTTCCATCTCCATCTCTAATTTTCTTGAAATCTTTTAAATAAATCACCTCAACTTTGTTCAGCTCTTCACAACTTCTCCTTAGCCTTCTGCTTAGATTCATTAGTCAATAACATCAACCTCTTCACTCTCTCATTAACCTCACAATTAGGTCATCATTATACCTCTTTGATCAGGTAGATTAATCTTTTGTCACTTAATCTCTTACGTAGATCTTAGGTTTAGGTCAAATTCATTAAATCCTTCCATCATTTTGTTTTTCTTATTTTCCTTCTAGATACATATCCAAACTTCTCCTTGAATCCATAAGAAAATAGTTTACCATGCATTAAATGCTCCATACAATTCATTAATAATGTCAACACATTTTAATATCCCAATAATTCAACTATGTTGGCTGGGATTCTCAATTCTTTCACAAACTATAAATTACTGACACTCGGTCAATATTGTGTTCATCTCCTCAGTCATTACTGATATCTCGGTCATCGCTAAAACTTTCCTTCTCAGCAAATATTATCTTTTCTTGGTTAATTATTTGTTGCTCGACAATTATTGATGCTCGTTCAATACTAGATTTTCTCAGCTTACACTGGTGCTCAGTCGACACTAGCATCACTCAGCTTAAACTAAATTTCTGCACTTTTGCTCAGTTAAGCCTATGCTTCCAGTCTTTATTCATCACTTTGTGTTAAAGATAAACAACACATTACCTTGTCAATGTGCCAACTAATCAGGTACCCATTGAAGTATCACATAACTCAACCTTTCCTTAGGTCCTCTTGTTATTTCCTCTTTTCAAATCCTCTTCATCAATTTAAAGATAAGGTCCTCTACTAGATAGCAACTATCTTACCAGTTAAGGTTTGACATCAATGACAATATAAAAATTATTTCAATTGTAGTTTCCAAAAATATCCCTCTTTGGCATTGATGGAAACACCACATGAACACATAATTTACCATACAATCCAAAATATTTGTGTATCAGATCTTCATTAATATCCTTAGCTTCATTCTGATTCACATCCAAGTTCCCTCTTGGGTATATCTCACTCTTTATCTGTTCACTGAATCTCTCTCTCTTATTCAATCACTCCCTCTTTGCTTAGGGTCATTTCTTATGAATCTCTTTTTATGTATCTCTCCCTCAAGTTCATTGAATCTCTCCCTCTTTGACAACAATGCCAAAGAAACTTTTATCTATCACCTGCATCTTTACCATGTAGATATCTTCATATCAGTTCTCTAATTTATATACAATCCCTTTGTTATCGTTCTTATGACTGATTAACATCTTTTTCTTTACTTTTCACAACTCTAGGCAACTCCTAAAGTGTGACCTCTTCTACATCAATTTGTCATATATTTTGATTAGCACATTTGATGCAGTGCTCCTATATGTTACTAGGTAGCCTTAGTTAGGGGAATCACCCCTAATTTACCTCTAAGATATTCATGAGCATCTTTAGGTAATTCTTTTGTGAATATATCTGCTAATTGTTCCTTTGTATTCACATATTCCAATCTCACTTCTTTGTCTTGAACTAACTCTCTCAAGTAATGATACTTGATAACAATATGCTTAGTTTTAGTGTGCATTACAGAATTTTTTGATATGTGAATAGCACTTGTGTTATCATAGAAAATAACAACCAACTCAATGATTTCCTCCTTCATACCTTTTAACAATTGCTTGATCCACACTAAATTTGAACAATTTACTGTTGTTGTTGTGTGTGTGAAATTGTACCTATCCATGGACACAACACTTCAGTAAAATAGTATTGGTTAACAAATTAGAAAATCTACAAATAAGACAAATATTGTTAACCAGGTGATTTACTGCCTTCTAGTAAGTGTGAGTATGGTATTCTCATAAATTGACCAAGATTAGTGACAATGCAACACCTAAACGAAGGATTTAATGATGAAAGCTATGAAAAATGAATGCAAATTAATCTATATTTTTTATATTTTCTATGCAATATGGATGAAAAACTATATAAAATGGTGTAAAACTAGATGAAAATGAATTGCAATCTAATCTATCAATGATATGAATGCTATGAAAATGAATGAAACAATGATAAACAAGAATCTCAAAATTGTACAATCTCACAATTCGCCAGATTGCATGAGAAAGACTCTCCAAAATTTGTGGGTGATTGTTTGTGAAGGACTGAGCCTCGTTTATATAGAAATCCAAGATTTGAGAACACATGAAAAAATCATAAATCACTCCTTGATGAACTCAACTTGATTTTTGAGTTATCAAAGAATTAGAAACAGTTAACTCACAAAATCATGCAAAAATAACTTTTTAACTCGAATTAGAAGTTGAGATCACTCCAATCTGCTTTTCAACTCACAATCACATGTTGAGTCTAAAAAGTTAACAAATTAAGTTTAATAGTTGATTTAGACTTTTAACTACTTTTCTGATTGTGCATGGAAAATTATGAATTTATTTAATATTCCATGTGCCTTATTCTCAACTTAACTGATTTTTGACTGAAAATAACTGATTTATGGGTTAATCAATTATTAAATCAAACTTTATTCAAAATTAAATCATTAAATTTGACAACTTGATTTTAATCAATTAAACAAACATTTAATCAATTATTTTTAGCTATTTGATTTATTATCAAATAAAAAAATATTAATTAGGAATAAATTCAATTAAATCCAATTAAATAATTAGGTGGCAGAATTAAATTCAATTAAACAAATATTCAACATATTCAATTAATTGACTTTAGGATAAATAAAATAAAATAATATGTCACCAAATAATATTTAATTAAAGATAATTGGGATAAATTAGGAATATTTTAGGAATATTCCCCAATGCATAATTAGGATAGAATCGATTAGGGTTTTGATGATTTGATGTGTAGATGTACCTTAGGTTAGGACTTTAAGGTCAATTTCAATTGATTTGTTGATGTAGGAGGTCAATGGTCTCGAAGCCCATTTTTGGGGAATTACATTTTGCCCCTTTTTGAATTATTGTACAAAGCACAATGGTTCAAAGATTAATCTGTTATTGATGAGATCCGGACTCAGTTATGTGGTGGAGAAACTGATCCTCAAAGATTAACTAATTTCGAGACAAAAATTGATTTGAAGATTTTGATTCAGGTCCTAATTGACCAAGGAAATCAAGATGATGTTAACAATATCAACAATGAACTGATGATTATGAAGAAGTGTTACAATGCCTTATTCTGAACCTATGATTACGAGGAAGTGACTATCCTAACCCCATACCTGATTGTCAAAAGGAATCAAAAGGATGCCAAATCTGAACCCTTCAATTTTGAAGAACCAAGGAAATAACACAACTGAACTGATGGTTATGAAGAGCTGATATAGTTTACAAGATTAAATGAGAGAATATCAAATTGATATGGATTTTAATGAATCTAATATGCCCCAAGCGATGAGTACTTTTGATGAGTCAGCAACTAGACGTGGTTGTTGTCTTGATTACTGAAAGAAAAATTGTTTGACAGAATTGATTAATGATGTGGAATACCATGCCCCCTTCGGGGTTAAAATCAAAATCTGGCGAGAAAGCCAATGTTAAATGTTTAGGAGTAGTGTAATCGATTATAGTAGTGGTTATACACGTCTGGGGATGCGTTCTACATCGTTTAGGGGTCCAAAAGACCAAGTTTGACTAGGATTGACCATGAGTTGACCATGGTTGACCAAGTTGAAATATGAAGTTTTATGTGAGATAATCAGTTAAGTTGAATATTGGATTCCTGTGATGTTATGAAGGTCGATTATGCAAGCAATTAGGCGTCTTAGGTCCAAAAATTTTAAATCGCATTTTTGACAAAGTAAATGATCTCAAATTTTGATTTTGATCCCGAAAATAGGTTCAAAACACCAAAATTAGCCAGGGGTGCAAGTTTCACACAAAATAGAGCACTTTGAAAATTAGGTCAAAAACCTATATAAGGCCTAAAAAGGGTCATTTTCAATTCATTTTAACCTTTTGACTTTTATAAACTTGTGGAGCCCTCTAAGTGAAAATGAAGGTTCATGTGTCCTCCCATCGATTCAAGCGCAGTCGGCAATTCTAGAGACCTCGTTAGTATGGTAATCTGGTAAGTGGACCTTTGTGCCTCTCTTTGAATTCAAATTTGATAGTTTTCCATGCTTTTTAGGATCTTTAGGATGAATTTATAGTTTTTGAATTTTTGCATCACAGAAAGTCATACAACAACCTACGGAGCCTTGTACAACATTCCAAGTCCAAATAGAGTATCATGTGTGTTCTTTTAGTTTGTCATATGAGGGACACCCATCTATCGTATGACATTTCATCGGGTCCCTCAAGTGTCGTGCGAGAACCTATATAGTGTCATATAACCATGAAGTGTCGTATGGGTTGAAGTACATTGTCGTACGAGTTTTGACACCAGTCTGAATTATCATATGGAAAATAGTGAGCATATTTTAGGTCCTTAGGCCAAATTTTGAAATTTTTTGATTCCATAGCTGATTTCTATAGCCTTTAATGCACTTATTAATATGCTCATTTTCTCATTTTGCATGTGTATAGCCTAATTTTTTTAATCCAATTTCTGATAGTTGCCCTATTTTTGTGCTATGTAGGTCCTGTACCCAGATGTCCATGTCTGCATTTCACATCCCGCTACACAGAGACTTTGTGTGGCCTTACCTGATCTGATGAGAGTGCACTTGGCAACGTGTGGGTTTGAGCACCTCATCAGTTTGCCTAATATTTGGGTGAACCATGGCCTTCTGACTACATTGATTGAGCATTTCCATTTTGAGACGCAGACCTTTCAACTTCTTATAGGGGAGATCATTGTGACGCCTGAGGATGTCTATAGGATTCTTAGGATACCTTTTCATGGCCCTCGCTTGGACCATCTTAGTTCGGGTAACACAGGATTATAGGCATTCCATACTTTATTCAGAGTAGATGAGTAGATTGCACAACAGATCCCCTAGGAGGTTCTGGTATAGAGATATGGACAGACCCACCACTTAGAGTGCATCATAGCTGGGATGATCAGTGGGATCATCATGTTTGACCATCAGCAAAATGGTCTCCTGATGAGCTAGGCTCCGATGGTCCAACGTTTGATGGCACAGCTTGCAAAGTGTGGATGGGGTCAGTGTTTGCTGGCTCAGATGTTCTTCGAGATGCGCAAGATTAACTACCATGAGGGGAAGACATTTTCTTTAGGAGCTCTTGTTCTTCAGATATGGGCAAGGGAGCATATTCCCATTTGCAAACTGATTTGTGCTGATGAGCAAAAACCTTAGGAGCCACTTATATATAGATATTTTGGATTCGTTACACAGGTCTAGATGGGGCACACTAAGTACTGGTGCCTAGTACTTGATGACATGACAATGGTCATCTGGAGACCATATCTTCAGATTGAGGCATGGCCAGTGACGAGGGCACATTTTGGATATTTTTTCCAAAGTCAGATCTTGATAGGGCTGTCTACCACCATCCTCGAGAGATTCTTGATAACACACATCTGGAGGAAGTACAAGCTTATCCAGCATGAGCCACAGGAGTTTGCTTCCTATGCACAACTAGTGTGAGAGATTGGTCTTGGATGGTTAGTGAGGCTATCTTATGCAGTGTGCAGCCTTGAGTATAGTGGGCTAATGAGCAGAGATTGGGGTTATCAGCCATAAGTGGCTGATGCAAGTGTTACTAATGCATTAATTGCATACTTGGTAGAGCATCTGATGAGCCATTTCTCTAATCCTACAGAGCTTATCCCGATGATGGAGGACACTGAGGATGTGATAGGTTCCCCTATGGCAGAGGACAGAGATGGTGGGAGGTCTAGATCTTGATAGTGCATCCTACACCACTGAGGCCTAGAGTAGTTGCTACACCTCTGAGGCCATATGGATAGATGAGACCACCACTTGTACCATGAGTGGCCTCAGTAGGTAGACCAGCAGTGTTATAGCATTAGTACACCAAAGGTGAGGGTGGGACTTTAGGTAGAGTTGGAAATGCAAAGGAGGTGCCAGGTGTGCATTAGGATGCACCTATGGAGGAGGCACAAGATGCCCCAAATTTTGATTTAGGAGCTAAGGTTTGATGTCATAAGGCGCAGATAGATACAGGTATCAGCGGGGGAGATGAGGTCATGGAGGAGAGTGAGGCAGTAGCAGAAGTAGAGCCTAGATTGAGGTCTACCCCATAGGATTTGATTAGGTAGCTCTGATATCAACTGAGAGATCAGAGGACACATAGCCTGACCTTAGAGATTCAACTACAAGAGTGGGATAAGTAGTTACTAGAGTGAGATGCTGAGGTTAGGTGGTTATAGGATGAGGTGATCCACTAGACGGGTTGCACAACATATTATGTATCAACATATTTTTTTGTTGTTCCTCCTGGGAAGAGGGTCACCTCTTATTCATAGTACATGCTAGGTTCTGAGGGAGCTAGGGCCCCATGCACTGATCCACCACCAGATGCACCTACCAGAGGAGGATCTGCACCTGATGTCGAGGACCAGGTGGAGAGTTGATTCATGATTGTTCCTCAATTTTGTCATTTTTCTCATTTTGATCACATTTGATAGCTCGTTGTAGTTTATTCTTTTGTATACTATGCCATTAGTGCACCCCTATACTATATCGACATGTTTATATATGAGATCAAATTTTAGTGGTTGTAACTTCATTGCACTTATTATTTTGAGTTATGATGATTTATCATGCGATGCCAATGTATGAAATATCCTCCTTTCACTGTTGAATGCAGTGAATATCTAATGAATATTTACTTTGGATGTATGAATATGCAATGCAATCCTTACTTTGAATGTATGAATATGCAATGCAATGATAGATGGTAGATGTAATCTTATGATTCCCTTTTATGCTTTTATGGATGCACATGTATGTATGCAATAAATATGTGAAATGTTTTATGATATGATATATAAATGTAGCGATACACATAATATTTTGCAGGGATATGAAGATTTCAAGTGCTCAGTCGATTGTCATAAATAAATGTTTAACCCAGAACGGTGACTACTTGCTCTTTCGTTCGAGGGACCTTTGCGTGGCATTTAGTCCTTGAGATGTGTTTTTAGTGCAAATTTTGGAAAATATCAAACATCATGTTTGTAATTAGATCATGAGAAAGATGCAACCGTGCAAAATGCAAATGCAAATGAAATGCAGACCTAGGACTTAGTCACTAATCATGTGTCGGTCTTTTATCATCATTGAATATTTTTTGTAACACCAAATAGTCAATACAATGTCCATAGGTTAGATAAACATGGACATATGAATATTGAATTTTAGTTGAAATGTCAGATTAGATATAAGCACCAAGGCACAAAAGCCAGGATGACCTGAATATCATGTCCATTTTGATTTAGCAATTTGTATAAGCATCAAAACATAATCATTGTGATGACTTGAATACACCTTGCATACAAACACACCAAGAATTCGAGAGATCATTCTTATTCCCATGTGAATTGCCCACAGTGACCATTTATCATTCACATCTTTGGGTAATGTAGTGTTTCACAATAGAAATGAGAAATTACTCAAAAGAAAAAGTTAGATCAAAATTCTTTGAAGCATCTAGGTATCAATGGTAGAGATACACGTGACCATCTAATTCAAGATGGAGACACTTATAGTGGACACCCATTCAATCCAGAATTTCCAAGGTTGTTAGATTTTTACTTACAAATAGAAGACAAAGAAAAGATTCTCCCCCCAGTCATCGCTTCTCTAAATCCTATAAAGGACATCATCGAGGAGTTCAAGAAGGACATAATATGCAGAAATATTAATTTGAATCATTTAGCATATAAAAAGATTAAAGCATTTGTGCAAAGATTATTTTGTTTGTTGTTGTTGTTCATGTTGTCAATAGGTGCAAAATCCTTTTCTAGTAGGGAGACAGACAAAATGACTCGGATATAGCGTTGAAGGATTTTGATGGGATATGACTCATTCAAGATATACTGAGGACCATAGGATATGACATTGTTTGCCCCCAAGTTTGAAACATTGATAGGATGTAGACACTTGTGTTGCTAGGTGCATGGACTGAATTTATTGAAAACTGGATGCGAAAGAAAACAAGGAGATATATACAAACTAAAGCAGTATTGAAAGTTGGGAGATTACCAAGATTGCATTGATAGATGGAGCGCTTGATACAAGTGATGCCCATTTTTTGGGTTTTCACCATCTTGACAGAGATTCTATTTTTGCTACCAAGGCGCCTATTTACCAAGTTTTCACCAAGGCAGTTTTCTTTTTCTCCTTTTTTTGTATTTTTCATTTTTTTTCAATTTTTTGTATTTTTGCATTTTTTTTAATTTTTTTGTGAACCATCAAGGCACCTATTGCTAGGTTTTCACTAGGATGATCATTTTTTTGGGACCTTTTCTAATTTTTATCCTTTTTTTAAGGCATTTTCACAGATTGAATGTCTTAGGTGTAGAATTTCTTTAGATGGATAATGTTGATTGGTTCTCAGAGCTGTTCTCCTTCAGTCATTTAGAGTTGATAGGCTCCAGAGCCAAAAGTAGCAATGATAACAAAGGGACCTAGCCAGTTGGGTTCAAACTTCCCCTTGCATTCTCGATGGGTTTGATTTTTAGTATTTTCTCTCAAGACTAGATCACCAACCTGAAATTCTCTATGTCTAACTTTCTTGTTGTAACCTCTAGACATTCATTTCTGATACACTCTAAGATGATCATACACAGCTTGCCTGTGCTCATCTAGTAGTTCAAGCTCTTGTAATCTAGACACTCTATAATCATCATCAACTACCAGCCCATGCATTCTGATTCTTAGTGATGGGATTTCAACCTCAATAGGCAGTACCACTTCAGCCTCATATACTAAAGCAAAAGGAGTAGCCCCAGTGGGCATTCTGATACTCATTTTGTAGGCCCAAAGAGCTGGATTTATCATCAGGTGCTAGTCTCTTCCTATCTTATTGACTATTTGATGCAAGATCTTCAGTAAGTTCTTATTAGATGCTTCAACTTGTCCATTCCCTCATGGATAGTAAATGGACAACCAATGTTGAGTGATTTTAAACTTAGAGCATAAGGAGTCTAGGTCCTTGTTCTTAAATTGGCCACCATTATCTGTGATGATGGAGTGCGGTATACCATACTGACAAATGATGTAATTCAATATGAACATAGAGATTTGTTTGCTAGTGGCTTGTGTCAAAGGAACTACTTCTACCTATTTTGTGAAGTAATTTGTAGCTGTTATGATATGGGTATGACCATTTGACGAATGTGGATAAATAGCTCCTATGAGATCAAATGCCCATTGTTGGAAAGGCCATTGTGTTGGAAAGGGAATCAGATCTCTCCTCGGTGTGTGAATCAAGTTACCATGTACCTGACATTTTTGATAATTCTTAGCATGTTTCACGACCTCTTTTTCCATGTCTAGCCAATAGTACCCATCCCTAATGAGTTTTTGAGCTAGTGTCAAACCATTGGAATGTGATCCACAAATACCTTCAAGGAATTCCTCTAATGCACATTGTGACTCTTTACATTCTAAACACCTAAGAAGTGTACCATCCAAACTTCATTTGTAAAAATCATTACCAATGATGACATACCATGATGCGTTTCGAATAAGGTTGTTGGAGATTTGTCAGTAGGCCAGTACTGACTGTATGTTTGTCATTGATGACAACATATTGTAAGTAGCATGCCTAGAAGACTTATGAAGTTAGATTTCAATATATGTTACATGGACATGATATCATGGGCACAGAGGTTAACTATTAGTATAGACAGTTATATAGTAGCTTGTGTCAGCAGTGTTCCTGATAGAGTAAAAGGCAGTGTTCTGTGTATGGTTGTTCATAAAGTTATCATGGAGCCTTGCACACTTGGATATATGATGAAGACATATTAGTGATGTTACATTCATGGACGCAGAGTCTGATGATCAGTATAAGTGAAGTTATGCAGTCGCTATTCACTAGTAGTAGTTTCATGTGTTTGTTCAGTAGAGTCGACAGAGATTATATTGGCTCTAGAGTTGCACCTATCATTTTGGTATGCACCCTTGGATTTAAGCTTGGAGAAGAGTTAGTGATGTTTAGTTAAGAGCACATGAAGTAATTCAGCTTGAGGAGAAAGATACAGTTATTTTGGTAGAGCCAATAGTGTGTAGCGTGTGTGTACAATTATCTTATTGGACAGGTCCCAAAATATGTTGCGTGCTTAGTAGAGCCGACTGAATTATTATTGGAGTTTGTTATGGCTTCTCTAATATGATTTCAAGGTGGTTCTAATAGGCTGACTTGATTATATCATTTAGAGGAAAGATATTTATAGGCAGTCATTTGTGATTGCTTGAGTGTGGTTCATAGTTGATTGTGAAGAGCAGAGCAGAGTGTGCGAAGAGTTGAGCCATCAGAAGAAGGTCTATGTGACCAAGTAAAGTGTTTTTTCTATACATTGGAATTGATCTAGACAGAAGATCTAAGTGTAGTTCACCAAGATCCAGATATAGTGTGTATCTATTATTCATAAGGTTGTAGCCTTCACCCCTTAGAGCAGTGTGCTCTCAGACAGTGCATCTTCTCCCCTAACAGGGACTATTGTAAAAGAATCCTAATAGGGTATGACCCTTGACCAGGTCTACTATACTAAATATATTGTAAAGAAACTCCTAACAGGGTTAAGGATCTTCTAACAAGGATCATAATACACTAGTGCAGAATATTAGTGGGTGTCAATTCCCACCGGGGTTTTTACCTATTTGGGTTTTCCCGTAACCAAAATATTGGTGTTGTGTTCAAGTGTTCTTTCATTGTGTTTATGCTTTATGTTTAAGTATACTTAATTGGATAAAGAATTGAAACTTGTAGATAATGGATTCACCCCCCCCCCCCTCTCAATTATCTCTTGGGACTATTCCTAACAAATCGTATTAGAGCCAATTGTCTTGGAGAGAAATTTTAACAGCTTGAGGTTGATTAGATGGCATTCTTCATAAAATAAAGTCCTAAGTTTGATGGAGAGAATTATCTTGATTGGAAGAACAAGATGGTAACTCATTTGCAGTGTATTGCCTTTGAATTTTTTGATGTAACTATCAAAGCAGTCAAGATCCCTACCTTAGAAGACCTTGCAAAGGATGATGCTACTGATAAGAAAAAGGAATTATTCCATCAGAATGCAATAGCCAAAGAAGCCCTTATCAGTGCCCTATCTGATAGTGAGTTTTCAGAAATAAAGAAGGTAGATACAAACCACAAAATATGGAAGTACCTAGAAGACATATTTGAAGGAGACAAACAAGAAAAGGATGCACGTAGAAAGACATGGAAGAAAAGATACAATGCATTAGAGATGCTTCTTGAAGAAAACATTAGAGCTTACAATCAAAGGATCAATGAAGCAGTTGCTGGAATCAGGAACAATGGTGGAGAGATCTCTGAGGAAGACATTATGGACAAATTGATGACTACTCTCACTCCAGAATATGAAAACAAGATCAACATCCTTGATGAGACCATGCATCTTACATCAAATTTTAAGAGAGAGACCTTGATCAGCAAAATATCAGCTTTTGAGATTTCAAGATTGAAGATAGAACCTAAAAGTGAGACAACCTTCAAAGAAACAGTTCATGGTAAGAAATCTACAAATACTTCTGGTAATTTTGATGATGATGAAGAAGAGAAAACACAAGATTATTTCATTTCTATGATTTCCAAAAGAGAAAAGAAAGGAAAAGGAAAATATGAAGGTCAATTGCCATTTAAATTCTTTTCATTTAATAAGATTGGTCACTTTGCACGTAAATGTCCCTTAAGAGCTAGAAAGTTCAAAAATGACTACAAGCCTAAATACTCTAAGGAATGTTACTATGCTGGAGATGGAGTTTCAGATGATGATTCAGCTAAAGAAGAAATTGGATTTATTTCTATCATAGATAAAATGAACAACAAGACAAATCATGAAGATGAGAAAGAGAAACAAGAGCTAGCATTAACTTCACAAGCTGATATAAGGACAGACTGAATTATAGATAGTGGTTGTTCACATCACATGACAAGTGATAAATATAGATTTGTTCATCTGGAAAAATACAATGGTGGAATGGTTAGATTTGGAGATAACACTCCTAAACCCATCATTGGTAGAGGAGCCATCACCTTGGATGGAAAGAACAGTACTGATGATGTTCTTTATGTCGATGGTTTGAAACATAACCTACTAAGTGTTGGGCAGTTACTTGAAAAAGGTTACAAATTGGAATTCAATGGAAATGAGTGCATCTTTAACAAAAAAGAACAAGAAATAATTGCATCAGGATCAAAGACTAAAGGTAATGTTTTTCAGCTTAATCCAGAAGCAATTTGTTTTGTTGCTAAAGTAGATGACAGTTGGTTGTGGCATAAAAGACTATGTCATATCAATTTTGATAACATAGTAAAGATAAGCAATGTAAAGGCAGTAAGAGATCTACCTTGCATAGAAAAGCCAATTGATACTATATGCAGGGAATGTCTAATGGGAAAGCATGTGAGAAACTCATTCAGGAGCAAGCTCAATTCAGCAGTGAAAAAGCTGGATCTGATTCATACAAACCTACGTGGACCAACTCAAACAAGATCATACTATGGTGAAAGGTATTTCATTTTGTTTGTTGATGACCATACTAGAATGTTGTGGGTTGCGTTCTTGCAAGACAAGTTAGAAGTATTTGATAAGTTCAAAATATTCAAAGCTAAGGTTGAGAATGAATCTGGACTAAAGATAAAATGTTTGAGATCAGATAAAGGAGGAGAATTCACCCCTAACAGATTCTATGAGTACTGTGAAGAACATTGCATCAAGAGGTAGTTGAGTGCACCTAGAACCCCTCAGCAGAATGGAATTGCAAAGAGAAGGAATAGGATCATCCTTGATACAGCGCACACCATCATGATTGAAGGAAAAGTTGCACACACCTATTGGAGAGATATGGTCAATACAATAGTATATACCATCAATAGAATTCAATTAAGGCCTAGCATAGATAAAACACCATATGAGCTATGGTGTGGTAATGTTCCCATAGTAAAATACTTCAGAATCTTTGGAAGCAATTGCTACATCAAGAGAGATGAAGCAGTAGGCAAGTTTGATGCAAGAAGTGATGAAGGTATTTTCCTTGGTTACTCTACTAAAAGTAAAGTTTATAGATGTTTCAATTTAAGATTGAAAAAGATCATTGAAAGTGCTCATGTTAAGATTGATGAAAAGTTTATGATTCAAGAAAGATATCATGATTAGTCACCCATGATTGAAGAAGAACCCAGACCCTCCACTAGTGAGATAGTTATTGAAGAAATATTTGATAGTATTGATGTGCTATTCAATGACCCTGAGACAAGTGAAGAAGAAACTCCTAAGGAAGATGAGACAGTATCACCTAAAGTTCCAAATTTTACATCTAGAAACCATTCCAAGAAAGACATCATTGGAGACCAGAGCGAAAAAGTCTTAACAAGATCATAAGAAAAGAACTCAGCTAGCAATGAGGCGGTATGCTTAATATCTTAGATTGAACCCATAAGTGTTGAAGATGCATGTAATGACTCAAATTGGCATGATGTTATGAAAGAACTTGATCAAATTATTAAGAATGACACTTGGAAACTGGTCCCAAGACCTAGTGATAAGAATGTGATTGGAAGAAAGTGGATATTCAAAAACAAGATGAATGAAGATGGTACAGTAGTAAGAAATAAAGCAAGGTTAGTATGTAAGGGATATGCGCAAAGAGAAGGCATTGATTATTAAGACACATTTGCACCAGTGAGAATATTAGAAGCTATTAAGTTGTTTCTAGCTTATGCAACATTCAAAAACTTCAAATTTTATCAGATGGATGTCAAGTCAACATTCCTGAATGGTGAATTAAAAGAAGAAGTATATATTGACCAACCAGAATGATTTACTCTATCAGATAGACCTGACATGGTATGAAAATTGAAGAAATCCCTCTATGGACTTAAGCAAGCCCCTAGAGCTTGGTATGAGAGACTTGATGGATATCTAACAAAGATTAGATTCAAGAAAGGAGCAGCAGATTGTAACCTATTCATAAGAGAGACATTTGAAGGACTACTACTTGTAGCTATATTTGTTGATGACATTATCTTTGGAGGTAATGACAAACTCAGTGCTGAATTTGCTGAAGAGATGTAGAGTGAATTTGAGATGAGCATGATTGGACCTATCAAATACTTTTTGGGATTGAATGTACAACAGGAAAAGAAAGGAATTTTCATTAATCAGTCAAAGTATGTGAAAGAGATATTGAAGAAATTTAATATGGATGATTGTAAGCCAATAGGGACACCTATGATAACTAGATGCAAGCTTACAAAAGAAGATGAATCACCAGCAATAGATATAACATTGTACAAGTCTATGATTGGAAAACATATTTATCTTACTCAAACCAGACTAGATATTTCCAATGCAATTGACATAGTTGGAAGATTTGCAGAAAAGCCTAAACAAAGTCACCTCATGGCAGTAAAAAGGATATTTAGATATTCAAATATTGAGATCAAGTATCACTTCATAAGAGAGAAAGTGTCAGAGAAAGAAGTCAAGGTGGACTATGTAAGTACTAAAAATTAGTTAGCAGACTGATGGATGGTTGACTACTCTAGTTCTGGAGTAGTACCAGTGCTTAAACTATTTGGTGCCCTTTTCCATTGATGTCAAAGGGGGAGTAATATATAGTCATGAAAAATAGAAATAAAAGGAGTAATATACTAAGGGGGAGTAGCATTCAGTTATGACAACAGTTCAATTGAGGAAATGGAGAATGTTGAAGAATATTGCAGCAGATGGAGGACTCATCTTTGGGGGAGTCTTGAAGAGGAAATGGAGAATGTTATAAAAGAATTATTCATTTAGATTGGTGGATTTTTTCATTCCATATGTTTCCATCAATGCCAAAGGGGGGAGATTGTTGGAGATTTGCCAGCAGGCTAGTACTAACTATATGTTTGTCATTGATGACAACATATGGTAAGTAGCATGCATGGTAGACTTATGAAGTTAGCTTTCAATATATGTTTCATGGATATGTTATCAGCATGATATCATGGGCACAGAGGTTAACTATTAGTACAGACAGTTATATATCAGCTTGTGTCAGCAGTGTTCCTGACAGAGTAACATGCAATGTTCTGTGTCTGGTTGTCTGTACAATTATCATGGAGCCTTGCACACTTGGATATATGATCAAGACATATTAGTGATGTTACATGCATGGATGCAGAGTCTGATGATTAGTAGAAGTGAAGTTATGCAGTCGCTATTCACCAGTAACAGTTTCCTGTGTTTGTTCAGTAGAGCTGACAGAGATTATATTGGTTCTAGAGTTGCGCCTATCCTTTCGGTATGCGCCCTTGGATTTAAGCTTGGAGAAGAGTTAGTGATGTTTAGTTAAGAGTACATGAAGTAATTCAGCTTGAGGAGAAAGATATAGTTATTTTGGTAGAGCTGACAGTGTGTAGAGTGCATCTACAATTATCTTATTAGACAGGTCCCAGAATATGTTGTGTGCTTAGTAGAGCCGACTAAATTATTATTGGAGTTTGTTATGTCTTCTCTAATATAATTTCAAGGTGGTTCTAATAGGCTAACTTGATTATATCATTTAGAGGAAATATATTTATAGGCAGTCATTTGTGATTGCTTGAGTGTGGTTCATAGTTGATTGTGAAGAGCAGAGCAGAGTGTGTGAAGTGTTGAGCCATTAGAAGAAGGTCTATGTTACCAAGTAAAGTGTTTGTGCTATACATTAGAACTGATCCAGACAATAGGTTTAAGCACAGTTCACCAAGATCTAGATATAGTGTGTATCTGTTATTGAAAAGGTTGTAGCCTTCGCCCCTTAGAGCAGTGTGCTCTCGGACAGTGCGTCCTCTCCCCTAACAGGGACTATTGTAAAAGAATCCTAACAGGGTCCGACCCTTGACCAGGTCTACTATACTAAATATATTGTAAAGAAACTCCTAACAAGGTTAAGGATCTTCTAACAAGGATCATAATACACTAGTGCAAAATATTAGTGTGTGTCAATTCCCACCGGGGTTTTTACCTATTTGGGACTATTCCTAACAAAGGTAACATTTTTTATGGTGGTTAAAGGTATCAGGAATGATTTGGTCATGAAGGTAGGAGTATATGTTTTTGTAGCGAGAGGAATCATGACCAACAATGGTGTAGATCATGCAGGTTTCTCGGCAATCATAGGTAGGGAATGACAGTGCTTCCACTAGGAACTCATAGCGTAGCTCATGTTCGGGCTACTGTAGTAAAGATGATAGAGTTTCCATAGTGTCAAAAACCTTCTTCTCCATTCTAGGAATCTGTTCAAATGTGATAGATATGAAATATTTCTTTAGATCATCTACCATGTGCTTGTATGGAACAAGTTTCTCATCTTTTGTTTGATACACATCATTGACTTGGTGTATGACCAGTTTTAAGTCTCCATCAATGTGTAGTTTTGTTACTCTCCATTCAAGTGTTATTTTCATGCCATTTAGTAAAGCCTCGTATTTAACTATTTTGTTGGTACAAGGGAATTTGATTCAAAATTCCTTTGGAATGGAGTAACCCTATGGTATTATGAACAATATGCCAGCTCCAGATCTATTCTATGTGTAGGATCCATCAAAGAATAATATCCAAGTTCTTGAAGATAGATGCATGATAGAAGAATCAGTAAATTCCATTTGCATCGGTTGGGCATCAAACATTAGCGCTTTAGCTAACTGATTTGCAATGACTTGTCCTTTGATAGCTTTTCATTCTACATACTCAATGTCAAATTTGCTCAGTAGCATGACCCATTTTGCTAGTCTACCTGTGAGGGCAGCTTTTCTTAATAAGTACTTCAATGGATCAATCTTTGCTATTAGATGTGTAGTATGAGCTAACATGTAGTGTTGCAACTTCTGTGATGCAAAGATGACAGCTAGACACACTTTTTCTATCATGAAATAGTTCTTTTCATAAGCTACTAATGTTCTGCTGATGTAGTAGATAGCCCTTTCCTTCTTGTTTTCATCATGTTGCACTAGTAATGCCCCCACTGAAGTATTTGTAGTGGAGACATATAATATCAATGGCTTCCCTTGAATAGGAGGTATGAGAATAGGTGGATTTTCCAGATATTGTTTGATGTGATTGAAGTTCTTTTCACATTCCTTGTTCCATGTGAAGGTCACACCTTTATGCAATGTCTTTTTGAAAGGTTTTGATATATCTGCTAGCTGAGATATGAAACGTCTGATTGATTGTACCCTTGTAAGGTCCTTATTTGACTAATGTTCTTAGAAGGTTGCATCTCCATGATCACTTTGACTTTTGCTAGATCTACTTTGATTCCTTTCTTTGAAATAATGTACCCTAGAAGTTTTCCTGAAGTGACACCAAAAGCACATTTCTTAGGGTTTAGTCTAAGACTAAACTTCTCCATCCTATCGAATATTGTACCCAAGTCAGTTAGATGTTTAGATCTTTTCATTTATTTAGCCAAGGTATCATCAACATAGTCCTCCATAGTTTGATGCATCATATCATGGAAGATAGATGTCATAGCTCTTTGATATGTAGCACCAGCATTCTTTAGACCAAATGGCATCACGTTCCAGCAGAAAGTGCCCCATGCACAAGTAAAATTTGTCTTCTCTTGATCTTTTGGAGCTATCTTGATTTGGTTGTATCCAGAGAAACCATCCATTAAATAATACATTTTAAAGCCCGCAGTCAAGTCTACCTATCATATCAATGTTTGGTAGTGGAAAATCATCCTTAGGGCATGCTTTGTTTACATCTCTAAAATTTGTGCATACTCTGATGGATTTATCTAGTTTTGATACTAGAACTATGTTTGAGATCCACTCTGCATAATCAATGACTCGGATAAATCCAGCTTTTAATAGTTTCTCTAGCTCAACTTTGATAAGGAGTCCAACGTGAGGATGCATTTTATGTTAGCTTATGGTGACTAATCAAGAAAGTACTATCCAGGAAAGTACTATACACTTTTCGGTTATTTGGGCCGACTACTTATAACTCATTCTAACCCTAAAGTGGGAAAATATTGTATAATATGGCTTAGGGTTAGGGATTTTTCATTTATGTATGATTTTAGTACTTGTGGCAGAATTGGGCTGTAAGGGATTACGGATTGTAATCAGGTTGTAATCACTGGATAATAATAATATTGGACTCGCTGTTGGTGGACGTAGCCTAGGGATTGGTGAACCACGTTAAATCTATGTGTCTTGTGTTCTATTCTGTGTGGTTTATTATTTTTTGATATTAGTTATATTTGCACATAATTGTTATTTCTGCCTTGTTAATCCTAACAAGTGGTATCAGAGCGAGGTTATTTCATTTGTTCTTTCATCTATTCTCTGAAGCAGGTCTCACGAGTTAGTGGGAGAGTCTCTTAGTTAAGTGGGAGAAATGGCAGACGAGGGTAGGGTGAAGGTTGATAAGTTTAATGGGCAGAACTTTCAGTTATGGAAGATGCAAATGGAGGATTATCTCTATCAGAAGGATCTATGGCGGCCACTAGAGGGAGTAGCCAAGAAAGAGCAATCAATGTCTCAGGAGGATTGGGATATTTTGGATAGGAAGGCACTGGGGAGTATTCATCTATGCCTGGCACAATCGGTGGCATTCAATATTACTGAAGCAAAGACAGCTAAAGATCTGATGGAAACCCTAGCAAAGTTGTATGAAAAGCCTTCAGCTTCAAACAAGGTATTTCTTATGAAGCGTTTATTTAATATGAAAATGGTAGAAGGTGGATCAGTTACAGATCATTTGAATTAGTTTAATACAGTTACAAGTCAATTAACCTCAGTTAAAATTACTTTTGATGAAGAGGTTAGGGCTCTCTTGATTTTGTGTTCTTTGCTAGAAAGCTGGAATGGCTTGGTAATGGCTGTTAGTAATTCTATTTTTGGTTCTAATACCCTAAAGTATGATGATGTTATTGGTGTTATATTGAGTGAGGATATTCGTAGGAAAAGCTCAGGGGCATCCACATCGGGTAGTGTATTGAACACAGAAAGCAGAGGCAGAACAAGAGATAAAGGAAACAACTCTGGAAATCATGGGAAATCAAGAGGAAAATCAAAGGGAAAGAGGTCTGAATCTAAAGGGCCAAATGATTGCTGGTACTGTGGAAAACCAGGTCATAAGAAGAAAGATTGTTGGTCTCGGAAGAAAGATCAAGGAGACAAAAATGATGGAAACAAGGAGGCAAATGTGGTAAGTAACAAATCTGAGGAGGATGCTTTGCTCTTGTCCTTAGAAAGTATTGATGATTCATGGGTTTTAGATTCTGGGGCTTCATTTCATGCTACACCCCATAAAAATTATTTTGTTGATTATGTCCAAGGGGATTTTGGGCTAGTTTATTTGGGAGATAATGAACCCTGTTAGATTGTTGGAAAGGGAAAAATTAAGATTAAGTTGCAAAATGGGAATCATTGGCTACTACAAGAGGTAAGACATGTTCCAAGGCTGAGTAGGAATTTAACTTCAGCAGGGCAACTGGGTGATGAGGGTTGCACAGTTACTTTTAATGATAAAAATTGGAAGGTTTCAAAAGGTTCCTTAGTAGTAGCAAAAGGTGTGAAAGTAGGCACCTTATATCTTTGTACAGGTCATACTGTTCCTTCTACTTTAATTATTTTAGAAGATAATGAATGTTCAGGAATAGTGGCTGCAGTTGAGCAGGAAGAACATCAAACTGTTGCTGTAGATTCTGACACAGCACTGTGGCACAACAGACTTGGGCACATGAGTGAAAAAGGTATGAAATTACTTCATTCAAAGAAAGTTTTACCTGGTCTGAAATGTGTCAATATGGATTTTTGTGAAAGTTGTGTTTATGGAAAACAAAAGAGAGTTAGTTTTGTGAAGAGTGGGAAGGAAAAGAAAAATGAGAGATTAGAGCTTGTGCATACAGATGTATGGGGACCAGCTCAGGTATCTTCCCTTGGTGGCTCTCTGTATTATGTTACATTTATAGATGATGCAACAAGAAAAGTATGGATTTATTTCCTTAGACACAAATCTGATGTATTTCAAACTTTTAAAAAATGGAAATGCTTGGTTGAGAATGAGGCTGGTAAAAAGTTAAAATGTCTCAGATCTGATAATGGTGGTGAGTATTGCAGTACAGAATTTGAAGAATATTGTTCCTCTAATGGTATTCGTAGGCAGAAAACTATACCAAGGACTCCACAAGAAAATGGAGTGGCTAAATGCATGAATAGGACAATAATGGAGCGTGCAAGGAGTATGAGGTTGCATGCTAGGCTGCCCAAAAATATGTGGATAGAGGCAGTGAACACTGCTGTTTATTTAATCAATAGAGGCCCCTCTACTCCTTTGGATTGTGGTATTCCAGAGGAAGCATGGAGTGGTAAGAAGGTGAGTTATTCTTTTCTCAAAACCTTTGGTTGTGAAGCTTTTGCACTTATAGATTCTGAAAATAGAACCAAGATGGAAGCTAAGTCAAAGAAATGTGTATTTGTTGGGTATGGCATTGATGAATTTGGTTATAGGCTTTGGGATGTTGAAAATCATAAAATTGTAAGAAGCAGGGATGTCATATTCAATGAGAAAGTATTGTACAAAGATCTGTTGCTGCAGCATGAGAAGAAAGAAAATGACTATATAGTACTGGATGATACTCCACAAGTTCATGTTCTAGTAGTTCCTTATGCTCCGCAACAATAGCAACAACAAATACCACACACCCCAGTGAGTGTTAGACGGTCAACAAGGCTAAGTAGACCTCCAGAAAGATTTTCTCCATCTTTGTATTCTATTTTGTTAACAGATGCTGGTGAACCTGAATGTTATAATGAAGCTATGCAGGTGGATACAAAGCTTCAGTGGGAGTCTACAATGATAGATGAAATGGACTCTTTGCTGAAAAATTAGACATGGGATTTATGTAAGTTACCTGCAGGTAAAAGGGCTTTACAGAAAAAATGGGTTTACAGGATAAAAGAAGAGGATGGAGGTACGAAAAGATTTAAAGCCAGATTAGTCGTAAAAGGATTTGCACAGAAACATGGTATTGATTTTGATGAGATATTTTCTCCAGTTGTTAAAATGACTTCTATTCGTACTGTTTTAAGTATTGTGGCTACTGCAGATTTGCATTTAGAGCAGCTTGATGTTAAAACAGCTTTTCTTCATGGTGATTTGGATGAAGAAATATATATGGTTCAGCCACAAGGATTTGAGGTCAAGGGTAAGGAGAATTTGGTGTGCAGATTGCAGAAAAGTTTATATGGCTTGAAGCAAGCAGCTCGGCAATGGTATATTAAATTTGACACTTTTATGAATGGGCATGGATATGGTCGGTGTCATTCTGACCATTGTGTTTATTTTAAGAGGTTGGATGATGACAGCTACATTATTTTATGTTTATATGTTGATGATATGCTTGTAGTTGGGTCTAACATGAATCACATTAAGGGGTTGAAACAACAGTTAGCAAAATCTTTTGCTATGAAGGATTTGGGGGCAGCAAAACAAATCCTTGGTATGAAAATTTGTAGAGATAGGAAAAATAGGAAATTGTCTCTATCTCAGGCTGATTATATTGAGAAGGTGTTGCAATGTTTCTCTATGGAAAATGCCAAAGCTGTCAGCACACCTTTGCCTGGTCATTTGAAATTGACTAAGGATATGTGTCCCAAGACACCAGAAGAAGAGACTAAAATGTCTAAGGTACCTTATGCTTCAGCTGTAGGGAGCTTAATGTATGCTATGGTATGTACTAGGCCAGATATTGCACACGCAGTGGGAGTCGTTAGCCGTTATATGAGTAACCCTGGTATTGAGCATTGGAATGCAGTCAAATGGATTCTTAGATATTTGAGAGGCACATCCAGTAAGTGTTTACACTTTGGGGGTTCTACTACTAGTGTACAAGGCTATGTTGACTCAGATTTGGCAGGAGATATAGATAGCAGGTGGAGTACTACAGGTTATATATTTACTGTTGGTGGGACAGCAGTGAGTTGGATTTCTCGACTACAAAAGGTGGTTGCTTTATCCACTACAGAGGCAGAGTATTTTGTTGCTACAGAGGCAGCCAAGGAGATGATATGGCTTCAATTCTTCATGGAAGAATTGGGACATCCACAAAAGGATAATTTTCTACATACAGATAGACAAAGTTCCATTCATCTTGCAAAGAATTCTGCTTTGCACTCAAAGACAAAACACATACAGTTGCGGTACCATTTCATTCGATCAGTTTTGGATGATGGACAGTTAAGGCTGGAAAAGATTCATACTAATGATAATCCAGTAGATATGTTTACAAAGGTAGTAACAAGGGAGAAGTTGAACTCATGTTCAGCTTCAGTTGGTCTTCTAGACTAAACAAAATAAAGGAACAGCTGAGTCCAAGGTGGTTCAATCCAGTGGGAGCCTCATGTGGGTAGCGGTATTGCTACAGGATCAGTCTCCAAGTGGGAGGTTTTTTAGTATAGTGTGGATACTGATCAGTCACCAAGTGGGAGATTGTTAGCTTATGGTGACTAATCATGAAAGTACTATCCAAGAAAGTACTGTACACTTTTCCTCTCGACCTCACTGGGGTTCGGGGCCAGGTCGGGCCCCGAGCGGGGGTTTAGGGGCGGTAGCCCCCAAGAGCAGGGGTTCGGGGGCGCAGCCCCCGAGGAAATTTTTTTTGAGGCCGACTACTTTTCGGTTATTTGGGCCGACTACTTATAACTCATTCTAACCCTAAAGTGGGAAAATATTGTATAATATGGCTTAGGGTTAGGGATTTTTCATTTATGTATGATTTGAGTACTTGCGGCAGAATTGGGCTGTAAGGGATTACGGATTGTAATCAGGTTGTAATCACTGGATAATAATAATATTGGACTCGCTGTTGGTGGACGTAGCCCAAGGATTGGGTGAACCACATTAAATCTATGTGTCTTGTGTTCTATTCTATGTGGTTTATTATTTTTTGATATTAGTTATATTTGCACATAATTGTTATTTCTGCCTTGTTAATCCTAACATTTTACACAACTTTTTCTTGATAGGTTTGACTCCTCAAGTGATAGAGAGATCATGCATGATGAGATTAGGATCTAGTCCAAGCATATCTGAATATTTCCATGCAAAGTTGATTTTCTTCTCTATCAAGAATTTTGTGAATGCTTGCTTTTCTTCTTCTAACAAAGATTGTGCTACATGAATCAACTGAGGTTCCTCCACTGTTCCCAAATTTATAGACTGAATTGGTTCTATCAATACTGGAGATCTGTCCTATAAGTGACTCAAAAGGACATCAAATATCTCATCCTTAGGTGCCTTAGAGAGGTTTTCACCTTTGGATACGTGTTTTGTTCTTACTATTTTAGGTTCGGAGATTGCCACATAGTGGTTTTCACCCTCAGAACTCTTTTTCTTTTTGCTTTTGTTCTTTTGACTGAGATATTTGATATCTGACTATTTCATTTTGACGTTAGGTTCTTTGATGGAAGTCATCATGGGTTCTACTGCGTTTAGGCAGTAGGCAAGAGCGTAGTCTGTTTGGAAAGTATGGATGTCTTGGCTTGGATCATGAGACATTTCATCAATAAGGTCAAGGTGATAGATAGTAAGTATAGGAGAGGATTGGGTGATGGTGTTTATGCACATGGTGTTGTCATCATTGGCTCTGAGTCGACTCTCAAATTCAAGAATGATATTACTACTTAGAATGTTCAATTTGTTAAGTGTCTCAACGTCATCATTGGATCTTGCATTAGTGATAAGTGAATTAGACTCACAAGGTCTATCATTTCATTCTAGACTCATTTTAGATGTAGGTGTGTATCAATGAATGACATCTATGTTTTTCTATTATAAGATCATCTTCTTCTGGAAAAATTCCCCATTCACAGTCATTTGATTCTTCATCTGGATCCCTAGGAAAGTGAAGAACATTCGTAAAATCAAGACAAATCCCCCAAGAAGGGTTACCTTCAGAATCTGAGAAAAATTCATACTCATGGGAGTCTGCCTTAGAATCATTGTTGTATCCCAAATGTTCAACTATTGTGATAGGTATACCTTCTTTTTCTTTTTGTTCAGTCGGTCCTTATGGTGCGACTACCTTTTGTTCAGTAGTAGGTTCTTGTGTGTCTACCACATTGATTGTCTCTTTAGGTTTGTTCTCTTCTTCCAGAAGGTCTAGGCTATGTTGAGGTATACGTTCATAAGGAAAAATATCAATTGAATTTGAGTCATCACTGTCTGAGTGTTGTGTTTCTTCCTTGTGCTAAATATTTGTTGCTGGTTCAATCTGTTCTAGGACATGTGTAGATTTTTGGCTGAGATGAAAAGGTTTCTTCTGATAACCAATACATGTAGTATCCTTAGTTGTTCTCCCACAGTGTTCATTGGGTTTGATGATACCTTTGCTTCTTGATCCTAGAGGTCCTTTTCCAGTGTATCCCATTTTAGACATTAGTTGTGCTGGTCCATATGATTTTGAGGAAATCTTGGAATCACATTTTTTAACTATTTTGGATTGAGATTCATTTTTGCATAACCAAGCTAATATAGCCTCTTCCTCATCCATTTCTTGTTTGGATACTTTCTCCGTAACAAAACTCCCATCAAAGATAACCTAAGGTTCCTTGGTTATAGGTTTCACCTTTTCAGAAGATTGTCCATAAGACTTGGCTGAAATTGGGAGAGATTAAGAGATAGGATTGGTTCCATTGTATATTCTCCCATGCCTGTATCTTTGATCTTGACTCCTTTTGATAGGTCTTCTATTTTAGATATAGATCATATGTCCATTTGTTTGGCAGAAGACTCTTTGTTATGTGGGACCAGCTTGTCTGCATTGTCTTTCAAAGCGTTGCAAGATGTTGATGTATCGATAGGTATAGTGACCTCTATTCCATCATAAGGAAATTGTAGACATTGGTGGTATGTGGATGGAATAACTTGCATCTTGTGAATCTAGAGCCTTCCTAGAAGAATTTTATAGGCTAGTGGGAGATCTAACACTTGACAGGTGATATCTCTGATGATAGGTCCTATCCAGATTGGTAGCACAATGACTCCTTTGGAATTTCTCTCTTGTTCATCATATGCTTTTATGGTTATCTTCTTTTTAGGATCAATATCATCTTCTGACAATCCCAGTTGTGTAACCAATTTTTAGGAATAGATATTTAGACCAGCACCTCCATCTATCAACACATGTTTGACACGATGATTTTGGATTAAGACTTCAATATGCAAGGGTTGGTTATGCAGGTGACTCAGTGAGTTGTCATCTTCTTCTAAAAAGGATATGTACTAAGGGGATGTTAGGTGACCCACCATTTTTTGGAATCTGTCAAGATCAAGATTTTTAGGAACATTAGAGCCAATTAGAGATTTATCCAAGATAGCTTGATGAGAAGGAGAGATTCGAAGCAATTCAAATATAGAGATTTTGGCATTGGTATGTTGCAACTGTTGGATGATGTTGTATGATATTTCTTTGGAATCTTTAGGATTAGAAGATTTGGAAGTAGTCCTTTGTTTAGACACTGATGCAAGATTAAAAGATAGCTTTGGGGAATTTGATGAACCCAATTTTTGTCCTTGGAGAGTTTCGTGAGCTTGAGATCGAGTAACTGCATTAGAGGCCTTGTTATCTCTATCCTTTTTAACAATGGTGATGACATTGTAATGTTCAGATAGGCATGATTCTACCATATTGATGACATCATTGTTACTAGAGTAAGTGTAATTGACTTTAGCGCCCATGTTAGGTTTAGAAGATGAATATCCTTGATTATGCTTCGAAAAAGGTTATGTCAATGTCGTATTATCATTATTGGATTTATGGTTGTCAATCTCAATTTCTCCAGCATCAATTTTGTCTTGAATGAGATGTTTTAGACGCATGCAGTTATTGGTCTTATGAACCTTGTTTTGATGGAAGTCATAGAAATCGGTCTCTTTCCACCACTTTGGTTTGACTTTAGGGTCATATGGTTTGATCTCAGGTAACATGATGATATTATTTTCCAATAGGGTTTTCATGACAGATTCCAAAGACTCACCCAATGGAGTGAACTCGCGCTTTGGTTTTGTAACCCAAGGTTTATAGTCAGTTGACTTTTTAGCAGATTCAGTCACTTTCATTTCTGAAGCTTTTATGGCTTGGGTGCCAATGTTGAGATTGAATGCATGTTCCTTAGGTGGAGCACTGATATGGTCAACAACATCGTCTATGACAATGTTTTTGTTCTTGTTCCATATTTTGCCCTTATCTTTACTATTAGAACTAGAACCTGATTCATACTTTTCTTCTTTATGAAGTGACATGTCTCCCTTATGAACAAGCACATTTTCAATCTTTATGGCATTTTCTACCATTTTATCAAAGGATGTATGCTTTTTCATTTGCAGATGATAATTGAGTTCTAGAACCAGATTGTTGATAAAGATTTCTAGTTTCTCATTTTCCAGAATTGGTCGGGCATATAGTGAGAACTTCTTCCTCCAATGTTTGAGGAAGGTCAAGAAGGGTTCTCCTGAGTTTTGTTTTAGATTGCAGATGTCGATCATGCTGACTGGATGTTGGATATTGTAGGAGTATTGCTGATAGAAAAATTTGATTAACTCCTCAAATGCTCTGATAGTTGGAGGCATCTTAGAGAACCAGTTGATAGCTTCCCCTCCCAAAGATCGTTGGAAGGGATGCATTAAGTATGTTGGTTCATGTATAAACTCCATCGATAGAGTACATAATTCTCTGACATGATCTTGAGGATCAGAATTTCCATCATATTTGTCATAATTGGGAAGCTCCACTCTTTTTGGGAAGGGTGGCATGTACAAATTACGATCGAATGGAAATGGACATAGGGCTTCCATAGAGAATTATTTAGGTTCCTTCTCCTTTTCCAGCTTGTTAAGTTTGATTTGCATGGCATGCATTTGTTTCATCATAGTTGTTATGGGATTTTCTTCTTCTTGTGTGATGATATTTTCAACATTGAAATTGGGAGGAAGCTTGGCTCCTTGTCTTTCCAATTCGAGGAAGTATGTCTCTTTGTCTTCTTGTAAGAAGTGTCTCATTAGTCTTCTAATGAGATCATCCTTATGGAACCATTCCATTTCAGATGGTGTGGGTTCTGAATCACCACCATGATTGGAGTGGTGACCTTGTGAGCTTGGGTTTTCTCCTCCTTGAGACATATTAACATTTTGATTATCCTTTGGGATTGATTGAGGAAGATTAGAGAAACCTTGTTTTAGATGTAGATTGCCTAGGGCATCTTCTTCATAACAAGTGGTGTCGTAAGGTTGATGAATGGTCTGAACAATGAGAGAAGATGATGCTAACTTTTTAGGTTCTTCTCTTTGTTTCTTATGTGAGGAGGCTCTTGTTTCCACCATTAACTTTAGGTGAACACTTGGAACCAGATATGACAACTAAGAGATAGTCTGATTTAGGAAAGATCAGGTGATGTAACTTTGTCAAGATTGGTTTTTGAAAAGATAGATTGGATGTAAATGATGGATATTGTGTGCCGAGGTGTTTGGGTAGACACCCAAAAGATGGTGG
Organism: Chamaecyparis obtusa; assembly: GCA_027943335.1. Lineage (NCBI taxonomy): Eukaryota > Viridiplantae > Streptophyta > Pinopsida > Cupressales > Cupressaceae > Chamaecyparis > Chamaecyparis obtusa. Next base: position 222,999 of record BSBK01000238.1, on the reverse strand, counting down.
ACACGAATTCACAACACTTAGCCATTTGAAGATACTGAATCGGGATTGGTTTTTTTTTTTAATATTTTTACACAAGATGAAACGGTATTCAGACTAATCAATTGGATGACAAATTATGCTCAATTGGTCACTTTAGGAAAATAAGCTGAATTTTTTGTTGCTCTGCTCTGTTCCCGACATATTGGGAATTTTGACAGAATCTAAAAATTTAATTGCTGGTTGACTGAGTTTCTAACAAATTTTAACTTTCTGGCAATTTTTGGTAAATTGGTGTATGACAATATCCAGTCTCATATGACAGAGAAGAGGGCTTGACACGACAATTGCAAAGGCTTGTATGACAAATAACACTAGGGATTTTCTTTTGTAGTAGTTTTTACACCATCCTCATACAACATGGTATGGATTTTCGTATGAATTTCTAGGGGTTCTGATACGATAGTTGGTAGTTTGGAGCAATTTTCATACGACAATTGCAGGCTCTAGACAACAATTTTCACCAGAAAAAGATTTTTCTTTAGATTTTTCAAGTTTTTCAAAAAATTTCAGATTTTGGTATTAGATGTTTTGCAATTTCCTCTATCCAATTTTGAAGATTTGTGGATTGGATTTGTCAAAGGTTTTTTATCATAGCAATAGGCTCACAATCACAGAAAATAGAGGGACCTGACTCAATGAATCAATCACACCTATCTTACCCTAGCTAGGAGAAGAGATGTATTACTTGCTCATTGATTTAGGAACACACTCAGAGACTCCTCAGAATATGTAGGTCGAACAACATGTACTAGATGTTGAAGCCCATATTAGCTGAGTTCAAGCATCAAAGAGGACTTGATATGATGAGTGTCTTGGGGTGATTACTATTCACCTCACACAAGCACTAAATATCCTTCAGAGATGGACTAGTAGCAAAACTAGCTTATGCTTTAATCAGGGCATTCGTTCACAACTATCTCCCATAATCCCACAAGCAGGATTGAGGCTGCTAACCCTATGAGTACCTTGACCTATGTAGTCTCGCAAGCAAGATTTAAGCAGCTCTACTCTACACAAAATCAAAGCATGTTCATGGAATGAATCCAAGGAACAAGCACAACTATGTCTACCGAGACTTTAACCTCAAGGAAGCGTCAAATTTTATAGCAGGGTGGAAGAGTCGGCTTAAGACTTGTCCCCACTCTGGTCGTTCCTGGGAGCTTTTTACCTCTCCAACAAGCCCTCTAAAGGATTAAAATAAATGTGAGGTTGGGGACCACAAGATCTAGGTTTTTGATTCTCTGAAAGAGAAGAGCATAATCCCCTAACCTTGTCCTTTTCCCTATTCAAAACATGTCAAGCAGAATTAATCCAAAGACAGTACGAAAATTGGTACTAGGGGAGATACCTTTTGGGTTTCTAATTCTCCCACTAGTACATTTGAGGCCAAATTATGATGGCCATTTGTCATATTTTCAATGCTTATTTTTCATCATTTCGACATATGTGTCCGTCGGCATTTTTGCATTGGAAATTACAATGGAAGCGATCACCGTCAATTTTTTGACATCACATTCCATCAGAATCTTGCACATGAATACTAGTTTTGTTATGGAATTTCCTACGGTAGACCTATCAAAACTCCAACAAACCAAGGTGGTATCCAGTCAGACACTCCTATTGGAATAGCGATGCCTAGGCAATCATTGTTTGACAGGAAAACCCATTAGAGATCTAGCATGCCTATCGCAATTTCCTATTGCAAAGAAGTTCTCTCCAACATTATATCTATTGGAATAGTGATAGATCTTCATCGAATGTCCAATAGGTAAGCCCGTTGATGGTATAGCATTCCTGTCACACCTATCTATCAAAACTTTGTTCTCTCTGACATTGTACCTATTAGAAGAGAGATAAAGATGCAGTGACTGTTTGACAGGTATACCCGTCGAAGGTACAACATTCCTACAGTAGTGATCTATTGAAAATTACTGCTCTCTGACATTATATCTATCAGCATAGCGATGGTAAACTCTGTCGGAGGTAAAGCACCACCATCGAAAGTGGTTTCATTCCTGTCAAGAAATCGACAGATATGCACATTAAAGATAACAAACCTCAAGAGACCATCATAGGTTGTCTCTTTCTTTGGTATATATTATTGAAAAAATGTTTTACCTTTCATTAACTCATCAAATCCTGGGATTTGAAATAATTTAATAGAATATTTTCATGATAACATATATTATTTAAGTTAACGTTGCACGAATTTATCTACTTCACGCACTTGTAGACTATGAGGACGGTGATAAAAAAGAATCTCCTCCCATGGCCTACATTACTCAAGCCATAGGAGGGGATGCTTCTTTATGGCCATCCTTGTAGTATACAAGTGAGAGAAGTATATAAATTCATTCAGTGTCAAACTAAAATAATGTACGTTATACATGAAAATATTCTATTAAATTCTTTCAAATCCCCGCATTTGATGAGCTAATGAAAAGTAAAACATTTTGTCAATAATATAGACTGAAGAAAGAGACCAACTATGATTGTCTCTTGAGCTCTATTATCTTTAGTCCTAGCTACTGGGTAAGGCCTGGAAGACTTATACCTATCGATCTTCGAGAATAATCATCACTTTGCCTTTATGTACACTGCACAGTATCCAATATAATTGATCCCAGTCTCACAAAAACATTTTATACTTGTCCAGCTCATCAATACTGGAGACCTAAAGTAATTTTATACAATCACTAGCACATTTCGTGCATGGATGAGAAAAAGTATCCAAAGTTTCTAGATTTTGAGAAGAGGTATGAGTGGAGGCCAAAGAATCTAAAAACTCCACAAAAATTCCTTCTAGCCTCCACTACATATACGTCTTCTCAGAATCTAAAAACTCTCCATCATTGATTCCCTTCATTTTTTCAACATCTACGTGGACTGAGACCTTAAATTATTGAGCTTCTCTTTGTTTTGAGAATAGTTTAACATTCTCTACTTAACAAGGCCAACCACGTCAAGGTGGAAGCTCATCTGGTCCCTCCTAGGAACCTCTTATGACCCTTTACGACATTTTAAGACCTCTAAGATGTATTCTTAGGGATCATAAAGGGTCATAAAGGTTCATAAGGGGTCCTAGAACACAACAACTGAGAAACATAAATGTAGGCATCATGGTCACAATTTTTTGGAGACACGACATAATTGAGTGGTATACCCAGATGATGCAAAGCAACCACTACTCCACTGCATCATCTGGGCATACCACTCAATTATGTTGTGTCTCCAAAAAATTGTGACCATGATGCCTACATTTATGTTTCTTAGTTGTTGTGATATCTACATTGTAGTATGTACTTGTTGCAATAGTAGAGCATCAAGTGCCACCTTTAGCACAATATGATCACTAGATAGGTCTGTATGTTTTATGAAACACCTATCCACAACAAAATGGGAAGACATATTTCTAGCCTGGGCCTGGATCCTACCCCAATTGTCGAAGGATCTAGGCTCAGGCTAGAAAGTCTGCAACATTGTGTCCATCCATGATCTCAGGAACATCATCATCTTTTCACTCTTCATTTGCCAAAATATACCACTTCTTCAAGCTTGCAAAGTAATCTTATTAATAAAAGAACTCTTGCCAACATTAGGGTACCCACAGATGAAAATAGTTGTTGTTATTGGTTCTTGTGCTCAAGGATATCGATTCACTATTTTGAAATGGCCAAATCATTTTTATTTTGATTGCAGAGAAAAGGATCGGGTGAAAGCTGAGTGCAAGAGAAGGTATGTGATTTCTCCATCTTTGATTGGCATCTTTGACAGGAAACGTCTTTCGAGCCTCTGGCATCATATTCGACCACAAATTTTAAATGCATTGCATTTTATTTGATCATGAATTCTCTCTGAAATGACCAATCATGTTTTCTATTCACTTATATTGAGCTACAATAGAACATGATTCTTTTTTGTTCTTTTTTTTCCCCATATTCAGTAGATAAAAATCATGGCGGTAATCACTTAGCCATCTTTTTGATGTTCCAGGTATTTTACAAAGATATAGGTATGTGGATTTATCATTCAGCTGCTTGCAGTTATTGATCAAATGCAAATATTTTGTCAAGTTGAAAGGGCAAGAAATCAGTTTCAGTTTATGTTAAAAGTTGATCTGGTAAAATCCTCAGGAAAGACACTACATTTTCTAAAATGTAAAGAAGTTGAATGTTAAATGTAAGATATATATCTCATCCATAGTAATCAAAAGAAAGGACATGAAACTAAGGAGATTTACCAATCCAAAAATATAAGCAAATAGAAAACATGATTGGTACAAAGAAATAGAATGATAATAATATGCTGAAAATTCTATTCTGTTTAATACATGCCAAAGGACCAGTCCCAACAATTCTTAAACATACTTTATCTGATATGATGAATTGTTAATAAAGGTCTAATTCTGTAGACTGCTAGCACAAAGGAAGATTTGACCTAGCCAAATCTTCCTTGTACCACACAAAAAACTGTGTGATAACTATGACTACTCCAACCTTAATTGTTTAAGAATTCATCATATCAAATAAAGTATGTTTAAGAATTGTTGGGAGTTCTATTAGACCTTTGTTGTAAACATGCCATTGGTTCAGTTTTGTAAAAAAAAAAAAATTGTGTTAAATGCATTTAAATAGAACATTAAGCATAGTAATAATATGCTTAATCTATTACTAATTGGTAGATTAAATGCAGACAACACCTTTATCAGTTTAGCATGTTATTATAAGATATTAAAGAAGACATGCTATTTGTTAGACAAATATTCATTGTCCCCCACAATGAAGACAATGAAGATTGACCTCCTACCCCACAACAAAGAACATTGTAATAATAATAAGATATAATATAGTGTTAGAATAAACTTTGAACAAAGACATGTAATGCTTATGTTAATGATCTAAAAAGCTGAAAATATAGGAATTGAAAAAGAAGATAGTGCCAAGAAACATTTTCACAAATATGAAATGTGAGGAAAAGTAATAACATTAACAATGCCAAGATTCACAGCATTAAATTTCACCTACAGATGAGTTTCTGCAGTGGGTTGCCCATCATCAAAAATATGTTGAGTTGCATTTGAGCTGTAACTAAGAGTATCATGTAGAACATACCCTAAACTTTGAAATCGTTGTCCAGCCTGGCAATTCAAAATTCAATCTAGGCAAGCATCAGTAAGTGAAATAAATTATAGACATCAACATCATCATAATCATTAGAAGCATTGTAAAGCACTAATGAGAGAAGACCAATTCCAAACTAAGCCAAAAAGTTAATAACTAACTGTTACTGATTACATGGAGGTTGTAAACCGGTTGGAGAGGCTTATTAGAGAAGATTAGTTTCTTGTGTTCTAGGTGTATAGGGGAAGTTTCTTAAGGAGAACTATTCACAGTCAATAATAGGATAGGGAATATTGAAAATTTGTGAAATTTTTGGTAGAAGTATTGTTAACAGATACGAACCATTAGGAGGGTATTTGTTTTGGATAGTACTATGTTTCTTGAAAGTTTTCGTGATGCTTCTAAACTTTAAAGATATATTTTATGGCTTGATGATAATATTGATTAGTGTTTTGTTTTCTAATGTAAAATCTAAATTAATATAATCATGGAATGTTGTTGATCATTCATGGTCTTGAAGAAACTTTTATTCTATTTGATGTATCCTGAATTCATTAATCTCTACTATAGGTGAATTGGCCAGATTGAATAATTTCTAGAGTTAAATTTTTGTTTACCTATGTAAGCTTCACATTCATTCTTTTCTTGTTTTGATTCTCGATTCTTGATGTTGTTTCTCAATGTGATATAAACTAACCACAAGATGGCTCAGTTGGTCCTCTCTTTCTATTTAATCATTTATGTTTTTCATGGTGTAAGTGTCAATATGTTATAATCTAACCAGCATGTCATACCCCCACTTCTGAAAAACCTCACAGCATGCAAATCATAGCCAAAGACTTGGGTGATCATCTTAACCAAGTCATGGGTGGTGATCCTTGAAATAGCACAATTAGTAAAAGGAAATAACAACATAACTAATAATCATTACCTTTATTAATAAGTATAAAGCAGTGCTTACAGTTTAAATAGAAAGCCACATCTCTTAGAAAAGAGATCTTTGTTCAAAGGGATGCATCACTTCATTTGGATATAGAGGCATAGAAGGAAAGACATTTTATTTGGAGTGAGGGAGAAGGAAAATTGGAAAACAAAATATGGAATAATCAGGTTGGAATTGGAGAAGAATTCAGAAGTAAACTTGAATTAGAAAAAAGCTAACTTATCTAGTTCTTTGTTTGAGGCCGGGTTCTGGTTTTACTTTTGTTCTCCTTTGGGTTTGACTTGGGTTCCTTTGGTAGGAACTTGGGTGCCTGGGCAAGTTGACTCATTCTATATTGTAGTATATTTGTTCCCTAGATCTACCATATTATATATGTGCAGCCTGTAAGGGACATCTTCTGCTCATCCATGTATCAGAGCTCGGTAAGAGTTCTTAGGAGAAAGACAAGATATCAGTGGGAGATGGAGAAACCAATCTCAGAATACCACTTGAATCCATAACATATGTTGAGAGTGGGATAAATGCTACACTTGAGACCCTATATAAGAAACAATCTTATCGAGCTTCACTTTGTTTTGAGAATAGTTTTATATTCTGTACTAAACAGGGCCAACCACGTGAAGGTGGAAGCTCATTTGGCCCCACCCCTCCCCCCCCCCCCTAACATCACTCTAAATTCCCTGTTAACATCTAACATTCATTCATTATTTCATCCATTGATAAAATGTAACATTCATTAATTATCACACGATAACATTCATTAACTTTCATTAACATTCATTGACAAATTAATAAAATGTAACATTCATTAATTATCACATGATAACATTCATTAACACATTATAAAATTTATGAACATTCAATAGCACATAATTAAATTCATTGGCATATAAAAATCAGTCATTATCAATTAAGGTGCATAGATGACAATCATTTCTTTTTTTTCTTTTGATTTCTCATTTTTAAGAAGTAATCGCTAAGAGGAGCATCGATATCATCATGATCATCTCCCCTCTCTTTAAATCTCAATGCATGAGTTCTCTGTTGATGCAAAGGGGGGTCATCTGCAATAACATATAAAAGGGTTAAATTTAAAACATTTTATTATAATTAAAAATATTAAAAATATTTTAAAGTATTTCAGTACTTTAAAGGTCATAATCGTATAGCTCTTTACCTGATCTAGTCACATAATCAACATCGAGATCAGTTTGTTTGGCCTCGGCCTCAACCTCAACCTGCTCATTAACAACAACCTCTACACTCTCTACAACTGCAATACAAATTGTTACATTAATCCAAACACCAATTGCAATTAAATTTGTATTACTACACCAATTAATTTAAGATGGTTACTTGTATTACTCTGATGCACATCCTCATTGTCATCATCATGCACAGGTTGTGTACAGCCAGAATCGACATGCATTTCAATTTCATATGCATTCATGTTATCATTATTTTCTTACTTAAAACAAATTTACTCACTTTATGTTGGAACTTAACATCAAATAAACTAATTGGTAAATAATTAAATTTGAAATATCATCTATTTAGAATACTTACCATGATGGATCCATTAGTAGAACCTTGTGCACTTCTTATTCTTTCTACCACAGCTTTATAGCCTTGTTGGAAGCCAATTCTCTTGTCCTCTTCTGTGAGACTTATATCGAACTCTGCACCCTACATTGTTGCTTAGTATCATCAACTTTTATTTCATTGTTTCATCAAAACAAAAAAGATTGTAAATTATAAATAAATATTATAAAGGTCAAAGTATTATTTTTAGTGTTAAAATCCATCTATAGATTGTATTTTCCTCATTTAATTCTGACAATATTAACACTTACAACTCGTGCAGCAAGTTTGGAATAACCGCAAGAGCCTAGCTCGTGTTACTTGTGCTTTTGTAGTCTTGCCTTTGTTGCCTTTGATGTGTCAGGCAATCTATGAAGAGATTGAAATATGTTAGTTCATATAAATATGAAGAGTATATAGTACATAATTACATTCTTAACAGTATCACATACCTTCTTCTATTGTCTGGTGGTGTATTTCTTTTTTTTATTTCAGTTTTCTCATTCGCATCCAAAATAAGAGATTTCCACTCTAAATCAGGAATGCAAGGGGGGCATTGGTACTTTAGGTTTTTGGTTAATGTACACATGTACTGATCCTTAATATACCTCAAACATAACCCAGATTTCTGAAGGAGCTTACCCTTCTCAAATGCACGAGGTCCAAATAAGTTTGTCATACTCTCTACAAGAGCATCCTTTAACTTTATATTTTGGTTTTTCCACCTTTTAAGAAAAAAAAGTGTTAGATTCAAAAATGAAGTGAAATTACCTTTAATATAGTTTAAGAAATGGATGTAATGATAACTATCCCATCAATGATATGAAATCAAAATAGTGGATTTAGGTTTTAGTTCGAATATGATGTTCCACCTTGTACAGATGGTGGGCCCGAATATCCGCAAACACTTGTCACTAAGTTTAAAATAAAAAATGTCATTCCTTGCAAAATAATCATGGGATCATTAGTCAAATGATATAATAGTATAAAATAAGAATACAATAGATGTAAGCTTCTCATATTGAATGCAAGGTGTAATTAACATACTTTGTATAGTAAAAAAAAGGTCCAATCTTTAAAGTACTTGGAAGTTTTTCTATTTTCAAGGGGACTCCTTCGTCACTCACAAGCAATAGGCAATCCTTCAATGTTCTTGTACTAGGAATATTAGTACATCCAGGAAAATCACCATCAAGTGATGCATCTCTTGTTGCATAAATTGAATCCATTACGAAATGCCCCTAAGAAAGAACACTTCAAGGGAAATAAACATATATATAATGACAGAGAAAATAAAATCTGTGTACGAGTAGGTGGTGCCATGGTGTCTATGGCCATGCTACGTGTTGTCAACATTGCAAGATACAGTACATCTGAGCCTACCATCGTATGAGGCGGCGATAGTAAATGATCATTGACACATGTTGAAGAATAAGATTGTTAGAGCATAATAAAAGTAGTGATTAGCATGGACAATATTGTTAGAGAGTAACAAAAAATATAGTCCAACATGCGATCTACCTGAACCAGCTGCAGTACCCTCATCATGGTCGTGAGGATCAAAATTATGCAATTTTTTTGTAAAAGCAACACATTCGCTTATTTTTTAATGACATAAAAGACTAGTATAACATAAAAACTATTATTGAACTTTTGTTATAATTAAAATTTACATTAATACTTACTCTGTAATTTTGAGATAGGTGCATCAATTTATTTGCCCTCTTTTGTGACTTAGGAGTCAGAGGGAATATAGATGCCAATTCAGCCACTCTTTTTCCAATTTTGTGGAGACATTTTTTAATTGTAGAGGTCAAGTCATCACAAGTAGTGAAATCAACAGCTAGGTCCTCATCAAAGGACTCCTCTTCAGGGACTGTGGGTTCCTTTCCCTTTCTCTGGTGACCACCTGTCTATGACAACAATATTACTAACACTATTAGAATTAATCTGAAAAAGTGATGAAAAGAATATAATAAAAAACACTATTTAACATTTTGCTTCTATATAATTTATAGTACAATAACAAAGAGGTTTAGGTCTGTTGGGAAGAAGTGCATGCAGGATCATCATTGTCCCCTCTACGTGGTTGCTCCATATTGTGGCCCTATGTTATTATTTAAAGTTAACCAATAATTAGAAAGGAATACATTAATAAATTTCATTAGAAGATGATGATGGAGATGAGGTGGATGGTGAGGAGACTCTCTAAATGTGGCTGGCAAAAAAACTCAATTATTTAATGGTACATAGTATGTACCTACACCCTCATGATAGTGACATCATTTGTATTTATGCGATTCAAATCGTAATCAATAAGTAGCTCTTCCCCTGCACTTATTGATTTTATCGCACATGACAAATACATGATTTCCCTTGCGCACCTCAAATATGCAATTGGGTTGCTTAACAGTTGATAGAGGTCGCGTGCTATTTATAAAACCTACAATATTCCCTGATGTTTTTGGCCTTTCGTCAATGTATATAGCCACTCTTTTACTTTTCTCGTTATCTTTTTGTTGAATATAATTTGTCGAGAGTGCATACCTACGCATACTTTTTTTTTAAAACAATTTGCATCCAATTTTTGTAATCATAACAAGGTCCAACATAATCCATCAATTCAACAACTTTGTTGTAAGAGACCTTTATTCCATCCATGGAAAATAGGCCCAAACCATGTATTGATGATGGTGCAATGCGATATATCTTGCTTTTAACACTAAAATCAACGTTTATTGGAGGAAGTTCTTTGGGGACCCATTGTTTCTATAGATATTGGTACCTAGAGGGAACCTCGATGTCGCCTTTTCTCTCATCATCATAAGAACATGACCCCCCTTGACCAAGGAAAAATTTTATGCATTTATTGAATTTCCTTCTAGTCTTTTGACCTCTAGTTGATCTTTCTAATTCAGACATACTACATGACTCACTTTCTTCACTCAAGGAAGACACATTTGACAAATACCTATTTGCTACTACCATCACTCCATCAAATGAGAGAGATAGCAAGTGATGTGAGATATTTTGCAAATTGTGAAATACATTAATCTCTATAAGGTGTATTGACTTATACCTGTTGATCCATGAGACTATGCGGGATGCTCATGAAAGGGGTCTGGGTACCTACATATGTAATTCAATTATTTTATGTTAGCTAAAAAATTTATGATACATATACTCAAAAACACATAGTAAGTACATTAAAAACCATAAGCATCCCATATGAATTAAAAATAGTAAAAGGTACATCATGAATTAATTAGATTAAGCATTGATCACATAACTACACATTTCTATCAAGAAATCAATATTAAATAGATTAAGAAGTGATCATGTAACTGTACATTTCATTCATGTCATTCATCTTCTTCTTCATTCAACTCATCACCATAATCATCATTGTCATCGACATCATCACCACCATCGACATTGTCGTCATATTCACCATCATCATCATCGGCATTAGCATCATCACCATCATCATCAGCATCGTCATCATCATCGTCATCATCATCTTCTTCTTCTTCAAGAAAAGTTGCATCAGAAAAATCATCGACTAACTGTTGTTCGTGATCATCATCTACATCATCTTCTAGTTGTTCGCAATCTTCTTCTTCCATCGCATTATACTTCATTGGCCTTCCTCTTGGATCATGTATAACAAAAAACAACCAACCTAATTTATGTGGAACCTCTGAGTAAATTACCTGCTCACATTGGCTTGGAAGAACATAGGGCTCATCCCCAACTAACTCAAACCACCTTGTATTAATCATTAGAAGTCCATTGTCATGTTCAATAATAGTTCTATTAGGATCATTTTGATTAAGTCGTAACCTATACCATCTGATGATGAAGAGAACTAATCTAAAGGAATTAAAATCACACTTAAATATATCATCCAAAATGTCATAGTATCGATTTTCAGACTCTCGAAGATGTAAGTTGTTTCTAGATGAAATATTAGTCACCTGAAAGACTACACTTATCCTAGAATCACAAGTTTTCTGTGTCATCAACTTTTTGATGTGAAATTTATGACCATTGCAAAACATAGCCTTGTGGTGTTTGACCTACAAAAATATGTCAAACATATATAAATGATTGCATCAGGAGTTCATAAACGTACAGGTGATTAACAAATTTATATGTACTTGAAAATCTCTTAAACCATGTGCTAAATCTATTTCCCTTTGCATAACATATGGATCTTTGTTATGATGAGCTTCATTAACCAATGAAGACACAAGTTCCCATGTTAATGTGCAACCTAAATGATGACATCATTCAATCCATACCATCATCCAATCTTGATTGTTTGCAATATACAAATGTATTGCATCCCACTCTTGAGCAACTATATAAAAAATAAATAGATGACTTACAACCGATTAATTTTGAAGATTAAGAATTAATTAATAGCTACAATAACATCTTATAATTTATTACCTCTCACTTTCCTCATTCTACCTTTCCCCACCAAGTACTCCCCTTCAAATTTTCTAATGGTGTCGAGATCCCAGATGCGATCTATATGGATCTTTTCTTTAAGCTTAGGAAGATATTCAATAACATACACCATAGTCTAGTATACCATATATCCCTCCACCATAGAACCCTCAAGACATGCTATTTGCCGAACCAAAGCCTTCAAAAATTTTAGTTGCCTCTCAACCATCCACATTGACCGAGTGTGTACGGGTCCACACAATTCAATCTCCTCAACTTGGTGTATGAGATAGTGTTCTTGTGCATTGAAAAAATTTGAAGGTAGACACTTTTGCATTTCACACATTAGATAAGGAATTTTTCTCTTCCAATATTTTATATCTACTTTATGGATTTCTTTAGATGACAACCACCTACAAGACATTCAAGCCACAAAAATATATAAACATGAGACTTTACAATATATACAACAAATTGAACAGATATCATTGCTTACCTCATGTATTTTCCAAGATCATATATCACTTGTTTGACATTATTGTCAAAGTTTTCTGGAAGAGATAGGGGTAGCACGTACTGCAACAATTATAAAAATAATCATGTTATTCTTTTCTCACATAATACAATGAGAAGTACATGCAGTTTACAAATATATTGTAAATACAAAATAACATGACTTACCTTGATGAAGGTATGTCAATTATGCATTTTCAACCCTGGCCCAAATTCACTTTTCTTTGATATGGTATTGCTTATGTTTGCAGCAAATTCTGTGGGAAATCAAATTTTTCGTATGACTTCTTTTATGACATCACTTTGCTGCTTTGTTAATAACCAAGGAAGGACACTTATATTAATCAATTCTCCATTTCTATTTGATTCAATGAAATTTTTCATTGCATGATTGGATTCATGAATGTTGCTACAAATTTTGATAGTTTTTTCTTTGTCACGTCTTCTATCCAATATCTTCTACAATGTCTCTATTACATTCTTTCCAATATGCATAGTATCAAACAAATGCAATATTTGCATCTATTTGTAGTAGGGCAACCTACTAAATTGTTTGGGATAACATTTTTGTCCCTTTGGAAGGTGCTCAGTAGTATTGCCTTGACAACATTCACGATCATCAATCACATAATCAACAAACAAAATACAATATAAATATACAAATTCCAAACATAAACCATTAGGTAGAATGGTAGAACCTTGATGATTAATTCTATTATATTCCAACTTCCATAGGCGAGGTGTCATTCTCCGTGGCTTAGATGTAGTCTCTTATTTCCCATTGAAAAGATATTTTTCGGTAATTCGATAGTTATGATTTTTGTGGAGAAAGTGTCTATGTTCATCAAACACCTACTTTCCTAAACTTTTTGAATGATGAGATTTCATCTTTGAACCAAAAACTGGACATGAAAATTTTCCTTTTGTTTGAAGACGTACAAGATAATGATACAATTGGATTAAATATGTCAATTTTTCTATTTTAAATTATCATGTGCAACTTGAATTCACCATAACATACTAGAAAAATGTGTTAGCCCTAGAGCATCATATATTGTCCATACAAGCATTGCATGGAATTGAAATTATCTATCTTCTATTGGTTTGGAGATGTCATACATAGTGACACCATTCCATAACTCCACCAACTCGTCGATAAGAGACTCAATATATACATTCATATCTTTAACTTGGTATTTACCTAGTTGAATGAACAACAACATTACATAATTATTGTGAACATTTTATTGCAAAATTTATAATTACATGTAGATAACTATTAGATGATCAAATACCTGGAACAATCATTACCAACATAATGTGCTCCCTCTTTATTGACATCCATGGAGGAATGTTATTGTTGATGACAAAAATAGGCCAAATAGAGTTAACAGATCTTAGCTCTCCAAATGGATGGACATCATCTGCTGCCACTAAAAGCTTGAGATTTCGAGGTTCTTTGATAAAGTGCGACAACTTTTTCTCTATGTCCTTAAATATAGAACCATCTGTAGGGATTCAAATAATGTCAACTCCTATTGTGTGCATGGTAATCCATAAATTGTGTCAAGCTACTACACCTGAATAATCTTTGCAAACATGGTATAATGGGGATGTAACGAAGATTCTTGTGAGGCACCTTTTTTGTTATTTGATCTATTCGATATCTACTCGTATGACATTTAGAGCATTCTATTGAAAATTCATGTTCTTTATGATAAATAATATGATCGTTGGGACAAGCATCTATTGATTGATACTCTATTCGAATATCTATCATAGTGGCACATAATTATGCACATAATTCTGTCCTCATTTTTAGGCATGGAGATTTTGAAGATCCAAGATTTTATGTTATTGTTATGTTGCAAGTTTGGAGAATGATTTTGGAGGAGATTTTGAGCACTTGAGCTTGAACATTGCAACTTCTCTTTTCTTGTCTTCTTCTCTCATGTCTCCATGGCAATCCATTTAGATTACTCTTGCACTCGCATGTTAGATTAGATTCATATTTTATTTCATATAATAATCTTGCATAATAATTTCCTTTCATAGATTAGTTTGATTTCATGCATTTTTATCATGTAGAATAGCTTTCATTTTCATTTGCATGCATACTTGATGATGATGGAGACTAGCACTCTTGATTTTTCTCTTTGAATATCTTATTTTATGGTGTACTTGCATGGGCACAAACTAGGTCTAAACTGAGGGCCTTCATTATAAACCCTTGCAATCCATGAAGAGAGAGCTATGAGCCACCATTTGAGACCTCGTTCTTGAGCAATCTTGGATATAATGACTCATAAAAGTGTGTCAATATTTTAGCACACACTTAGCATACGTGACATTGTTATGTTGGATAAACCATTCATAACCTTCAAGTTCAACAACAATACAACAGAGAGAAGAGTTGTTTGGGAGCCTTCGTAAAGGGTCATGGCTGCCTTCTCAAGTAGAGGTATATCATGGAGGACATCAACATCATCCTGATCATCATCATCAGTTGCGCCAGTACCAAATGTGTCATGAATCAATGTATTAGTACCATCATCTTCAAATGTGTTATCTGGCGCATTATCGTCATCTTCCATGTGATCATAATCTTCACCTTCAATATTTTCACCTCCATGATCCTCCACTTCCAAAGCCATATGCTCCATATTCGCACCTCCATGGTCCATATCACATACTCCCCTGGGGAGGTCGACCTATATAAAAATGATGAACACAAATAAACCATGATAATGATCTCATCATCAAGTGTATTTCATATATATATTAATTGTTAAATAAATATAATGAAAAACTTACCAATTGATGATAATCAAACCCTCCTTCAATGTGATCATTATCCCTACAATGTTTCTTAATTTTTTTGATTAGCAATCTTATAGTGTTTAAGCCCTTACAAATATTGCAGGGACAATAACATTTTCAATCGCCTTTTCTTTTCAAGTTAGACCACAATCTATAGATTGTATCCCCATTACTTTCTTCACTTGGATTGTCTGACATGATCATTCTTCACTTAGATTATCTATAACCTAATTACATATAGAAATTGAAAATTTAGTTATGAAATGATGTTGTAGTATAGTATACCAAATTGAAACACTTCTGTTATTGTAGTCTTCCACCTCAAACTCTTTCCTATTGTGGCAAGAAAGAAAGATATTCAAATAATATAGTAGTTTGTAAATCAAAATAAAATATCATATATATTATACACAAAATATATCAGAAGTGCATCAAATTTGACCAAGTACTACTGGGAGCTAGACCCGACAACAAATGGACTTGTGATGATTTTCACAATAATATATTTGTTGCAGGCTATAAGGTCCCAGTAGTGCTTAAGCAAATCTGCATGGTGAAGGTTGTATATGTTGTGTGTGTGTGCGTGCATAAAAAAGGGGGCCTTTATCTTTGATCTTAAAATGACAAATATGCTTATCTAATGCTTTTTGAGGGTGCAGGGAACAACAAATGGAGGCAACTTGAGACCACAAATGGAGGCAAGTTGTTGATTGAGGGTGCAGGGAACAACACCCATCAGTAATTTTATCGAATTGTAAATTTTAATTTTGAACCATTCTATGAATATAGAACATGGATGTAATCTCATAAAATAACAAAATGTAGACATGACAGATTACTTATTTTGTTAATCTACATTCCTTACTATTTGAGTGCGCGTTCCACCTACAACTTGATCAAGTCTTGTTTGATGCTTCAATTTTGTGTTGGTTGTCTTGTAGAAGTACATAGTTTTGAATTTCCCCAATATGTTACTCAAAAAATAACAATAGAATAAAATACTTGTTGAGAAAGATTATCATAAGAGTATCAAAAACTTGAGATCCAAAGGTAACTCAACATTATAAGACTTACATTCAACCTTCATCTCATGCACCTAATAAATAGGAGATTAAATACATGAAATTGAAAATTTACATTACAAAACAATGAGCTAAAACTACCTACAAAAGTAGTGCCCAATTTATATACAAAACATTTAACTAATGAATTGTGTTTTTCTTCTCATCTTCACTACCAAAATAATCACCCCTTTAATTTAACTGCGCTATGCAAGTCCAGTTTAGCGACCATGTGTCTGTCATCCTCAATCAAGACTAAGGAACACTATAGGATAAGAGCATAGTGATAGAGGATAGATCCATTTTGTGCATAACCCGAAGTCATCGTATTCCATGAGTGCATCTTTTGAGAATTTTTTTTTTGAACGTTTCAAGGGACTAGTAGTTCTACAATTAAATCATCATAACTTTCCCATTACTTAATAATCACACATGGCACAGACTCTCTTCAAACTCACAATATGTTGCATGTGTAGTACAAAACTCATTAGATTCTAAAGAAGGCCTCACTCTTAATCAACCAAATCTTCCTTGTACCACACAAAAAATTGTGTGATAACTATGTTTACTCCAACCTTAATTGTTTAAGAATTCATCACATTAGATAAAGTATGTTTAAGAATTGTTGGGACTGGTCCTTTGGCATGTATTAAATAGATTACAATTTTTAGCATATTATTATCACTCTATTTCTTTGTTGTAAACATGTCATTGGTTTAGTTTTGTAAATTTTTTTGTGTTAAATACATTTAAAATTATCTTCATTGTCTTCTGATTGTCTAAATGCTTCTTTATTTGTCAGCCTATTAATACATGCTAGTATATAAAGAAGACAATCATAAGACAATGAAGATTTGTCTGACCAATAGTCTACAGAATTAGACTTTTATTTGGCTAGGTCAAATCTTCCTTCGTGCTAGCAGTCTACAGAAATAGACCTTTATTTTAAATGCATTAAACACAAAAAAAATTACAAAACTGAACCAATGGCATGTTTACAACAATTATCATAACTGGCAAGCAAAACTAAAACAATGGCATGTTTATAACTAATTAAGAGTGAGGCCTTCTTTAGAATCTCATAAGTTTTGTACTGCACATGCAATGTATTGTAAGTTTGAAGAGAGTATGTGCCATGTGTGATAGAACCTACTTTATCTAATATGGTGCATTATTAAACAAACTAAGGGTAGAGTAGTTATTACTTAGTTTTTTGTGGGGGACAATGAAGATTTGTCTAACAAATAGCAGGTCTTCTTTAGTATCTCATGAATGTTTACCACATATATTATTTCAAGCCTTTGAGTCCTGGAGACAAGTGGAAATAGGAGTTGCTTTGTTGAGTGAGGGCTAATTAGGCCTAGGAGAAGAGCATTTGGGGATGGAAGTATTCACTAGTCAAAGAATGGAATACTAAGATTGAGATGGGGTTAGTAACTTTGAAAAGGGTATTTGAAAAGGTAAGTACTTTTCCAAGTTTTTTGGAGACTTTGGTTGTAATTTTCTAAATTCTGTGTGTAGGGCTACTAGACAGGCCAAGAAGGGTTGTAGAAGAAGAATGCTGTAAGTTGAATATATCAGAGTGAATGGGGTGTTGAAACATGGTGAATAGACCATGATGAGATGATACTTGATGTTAGGATCAGGGTGAAAAGCCTAGATGCATGAGGTTTTGACATGGTGGAGGCACTAGGTGCACTAGGTGGCCTAGGAT
This sequence comes from Chamaecyparis obtusa, assembly GCA_027943335.1. Classification (NCBI taxonomy): domain Eukaryota; kingdom Viridiplantae; phylum Streptophyta; class Pinopsida; order Cupressales; family Cupressaceae; genus Chamaecyparis; species Chamaecyparis obtusa. Next base: position 204,753 of record BSBK01000238.1, on the reverse strand, counting down.
GGAGATGGTGCTAGGAGGAATTGCCAAGAAATGAGGAAGTGAACTTGTGTAGAAGGGTTGTGGAAGTGATTAACAAAGTCAGGGAACTCTACTTAATCCTTGAGTTGAGGCTAATTCCTTGAGTGGATTCCAAGTTAATTGTTGAATCCTCTAGTTGAGTTGGTCTCCTTAAGGTGATAGTAGAGGGCTCTGCATCAAGATGTATGAAAAAAAGAAGAAGAGGAATATCAATGAAAGATTAAATTCTTTGCAACTTTGAATCTTCCTAAAGATTTTTCCAATGTTTAAAAATCTCAATATTTATGAACAAAAATGCAGGCATTAGGATCATTCTTATAGTTTCATTTTATGTTGCTTTTGTGTGAGAGTATTCATTTTCAATTCTCATTTCAATAGCACCTGTGTTTGTGAGAAAAAATGTTTTGTGTTATAAATTTGGATGCAATATCATTCTTTGTGTTTTAAATTTGGATGCAATATCATAGCTCAAATAGTCGATTTACAAAAATTGGTCTATTTTGGTAAAATGGGTCTCTAGGGCACAAATGAAGAGATTTTTCTAAAAATTTTACATTTTTGGAAAGCTCTCTATTTTTTAGCAGGGGTCTCTATTTTGCATTTCTATTTTTGTGTTCGAAATCATATTAAAAAAATCAGATCTTGTTGACTAGGTCAAATGTAAAAAAAATAAAATTTGGTGATGAGTATGCACTTATTTTTCACATGGTTCAATGCATGATATGAGTTGTCATTTGGATTATTTGCTGGTTATTATTTCTCCTAACAATTGATTTTCAGATCTAACCCTAAGGTTTGCATAAGTTTAATATACGTTGCATATCTTGTTTGCTTGTCTTTCTTGTTGGAGAGTTTGTGGCTTGTCTTTCTATAACATTTGGATTTTGAGAATAAAATGAATCTCTCATGTGTTTGGATTGAGTGTTTATTGCTTTCATAGATCACACTTCAATTTTTCTATAAAGGAGACAATGAATCTAGATTTGCTTTCTTGCATATATGTCTCACATAGTAATTAGGCCCTATGAACACTATTTGTGGCATTCTTGAGAGAGTGGGCTTCATTCCCTTGTCTTACATGTGAAGCTCTTCTTGATGATATAACCCCTTGTAGGTAGGGAAGGAAGTTGTTATTATCTCATGGTCTTACTTGGTTTAGTCCTCAACTTTGATCGGTATGTTCTCTTTTGGACCCGCTTAGAGAGATCGATAGACATTGTTGTTGATGTACGAACCTTGGTGAGGTGATTTCAATTTTAGCATGTCAATGAATTTGCTTGCTACGTTTGGGTGAGGTGAAGAGCCTAGAGGATTATGCTCTCTTCCCCTTTGGGCACATCAGAAACTCAAATCCTTGAATCCGAGCTGAGTCCCCATGTGGTCCTTTTTGTGAGTCTTCCTTATTAGAGAGGGTTAACCATAGTAGACATTCCATTTATTGGGTCAACCAAGTGGACAAAACCTCTAGTGGTAATATCCATCTTCGTCGTGGTAGCAATAATTGCTATATAAATGTCCTTGTGGAGGAAATCTCTACGGGTGTAGTTTTTTGTTGGGCTATCAGATCTCCTCAGCATCTCTGATTGATTAAATTCTCAGAATGTGTCAAAACTCCGGTGCGTCTAGATTGGAGTTCGCCCTCTTGAAATTACAAAAGTTGCAGAGTTGACCATTACTACGAACCATAGTGCAACCAAATTTTTCTTTGCTAGGACTATGTGCGTGATTGAAAAACATTTTGAGAACATATACAAGTAGAATCTTTAGGGAGTAGAATACTATGTCACTATTCTTGTTCATGCGCAAGGTTGCTTTGTCCCTTATTCATTGTTTGAAGATAATTGTTTGCTTGAACTCCCTGATTGTTGTTTTGTGTGCCTGATTAATGATAAGAATATGTTAATGCGTCTAGTTGGTCAATTAAAATGAGCCAAAACTAAGTTCTCAAGTCAAAAAAAACAACTTTTTACAGCTTGCTATCAAAACCTGTCACCTTTCCTTAGAGTGAGCTATCGCCCAATGTTGATTCATTATCACTTGAAACTATCAACTTTCTTGATTTTCTATCCTGACATTTCTAGTCTTCCTCGGTTGATCTGGGTCAGATCAGGTCACTTACCCCATTGTTAGAAGCCTATTTGCACCTTGGATTCTTGCATTTTGACCTCTTGAACTAGTAATCTTTGATTTCACAAGTGACTTTTCTTGGAATCAGTGAGCTAGAAGTCATCCTTGTTGAGAAGATAAAACTTTGGATTCTTTGATAACACACTTGGAGAGTTTTAGTAATCTCTTGTCCATTCACTTCCATCCAAATTCAAATTCAATCAATATAACTTGGGTAAATCATCCTCCTGATCCATATGTGTTAGGGTATTCACCCGTTCATTGGGCACCTCTGTGGCAGTGTTGGTTTACACCTCTTGCAAAATTTCTATCTTATCATCTCTCTTTTTGGACAAGTGAGTGCTTTTACTATCCTATTTTGGTACCAATGTTTCTTAGGGTCATCCTATCACCTAGTTCCCTTTTCTTTCATGTCGGTTACAACAAGATATCAAGTAAATCAAGGAAAGAGACCTCAAGTAGTCTTTAACCAATTACCCTTAGTTCAAACTCACCAAAAATTTAAGGGAAATGAACCCGTATTTGATCAATCACCCAAGAACAACTCAAAAGTTTGGTTTGATCCCAAGAGTAATCTTAGTGAGTTGAGTACACCCTTAACATCTTCTCACTCAGACATGGATATGAGTTACACAATGACTTGATGAGAGAGGGAAGAAATGGATAAAAGCCTAGATAACATATTTGAAAGGCATAGAGATACCATTTTGTTTGGCAGTTCCTCTCATGAAAATCGACCAGTCTCACCCCTTATCTCAAGTAGATATTTGGATGCACACCAAAGGTTTGAAAGAGATAAGAAGCAAGCCTATCAAGAAGAGAAATCACAGCATGAAAGCCAAGATGATGAACCCTATGACACTCATGTGAATGCAACATACACCAAGACTTGTTTAGGCATTCAAGACCAAGTTCACCGCTCAAAGTACCTTCAAGATACATGAGTGAAAGACTTAAGAGAATTGAGCATGAAAAGAAAGCCTTTCTAGATGAACAAGTTGAAAAGGAAGAGAAATTTAGACTCCTAGAGTTGGAGAGACAAGCCTTGTTGGAGATAGAAAGGAGAGTCTCACAAGAAGAGCAAGATAGACTTTTGGCTCAACAACTTAATGACCAATTCAACAACATGTGTGTTGGTGGTGGAAATAACTCTCCTCCATCCACTCCTTCCAAGACTCCACAAAATGGAAGATGTTCAATAAAACCTTCACGATCTCCTAGTCCTAGAGGAAGAAGGGCTTCACAACATGATCATTATAGGAGATGAACACCTCCTAAGAACTCAAGATAACCTTCACAATGTGCTCACCATGGTTCATAATATGGGGGTAGTAGTTCGAGTTTTGACCTCAACTCCCAAGACTTCATGAGGATACAACAAGAACCACTCTTCCAATAGTATGTGGAGAGATACTTGGAGGAAAACAAAGACAAGTTCTTAGAGAGTTTAATCAACTGCCAAAGTCCCCTATAACTTTGATGTGGACAAGAAGATCAAGAAGCAAGGTCCATCTTAGGAAGAAGAAATCAAACAACTTAAGAGTATGATGGAAAAGATGTTGGCACCCAAGATTTCATTCTCACTTGACTCAATTTTTCCTAATCCTTTTGACAAAAGTGTTAGCAAGAAGGACTTTCCTAGAAATTTTGAGATCCCTCAATATGACAAGTATGATGGGAATGGAGATCCACATGATCATGTGTGTCAATTCTATATTATGAGTTTTGAGTTCCATCAAGATGATTTGTAACTCATGAGATTGTTCCCAGGGAGTCTTAAGGGTTAGGCAATGGAATGGTTCACCAACATAACTCCCCCTGTCAAGACTTTCAAAGAGCTCATCCATAGATTTGTCCAACACTTTGCATACAACCTTTCAAGATCTGTCACCGTGCTGAACTTATGCAACTTAAAACAAAATCAAGGGGAATCCTTTGTCACTTTCTTGCAAAGGTGGAGATGAAAATGCTCTCACTACTCTAGGACCATTCCTGAAAATGAGAAGATTGACATCCTTGTTAGCAACTTGGTTCCCGAAATGGGGTATGAAGTTAGGAAGATGGTTTTTGATTCCTTTGACACCATGGTTGAAACTGCATGTAGGATTGAAGATGTTTTGAGAGAACAAGGAATTTTGACCAAACATGGAAACAACAACAACAAAAATGGTCAAAATAACAACTCTAACATAGATAAAGGAAGGAAACATTGGAATAAGAACAAACAAGTGGTCAATGATGGAGTTGTGGACTCCTCTCAACCTAAAGATCAAGTTATTCTCCACTTGTCTAGTGTTGTTCAAGCCATGAAACTCAATGCATCTCATCAACAAGAGAGAAAGCCAAGATACCAAGATAAGCCTACGAAAGAGAGACATCATTTTTCAAAACTTGGTGATTCATATGAGTATGTCTTGAAAACACTTATTGCCAACAATCTTGTGCATCCTCAAGATCCCACAAAGCATTATATACCTGATGTTAAGCCACATGATGGGATGAGAAAGCCTTTTGCAAATTTCACAATGGCATTGGACATGATATTGAAAATTGCTAGAAACTCAAACATATCATCCAAGATCTCATTGAGAATGGAAAACTTAAGGTGGATGGATTGAACACCAATGCTGATCATAAGGCATTCAAAGAACCTTTGCCCAAGTATGAGAAGGGGGAAATCTCTAAACCTAAGAATGGAAAGGTTGAGGTCAATTACACTTACATAGCTATGGAGAATGTTATCAACATGCTTGAAGTTGTAGAAGAAAATGTCAACATGATGAGGAATAAATATCCCTATGGTTATGATCTAGACATGGACTCTCCTCCTATCTTTGATGAAGAACCTGTCATGGTGCTAAGGGGTCCTAAGTCCAGAGTGTCATCTCAAACTCTCAATATTGTCACACAAAGTCAAGGTCCCATTGTCATTAGAGGACCCAGTTCAAGTCAAACAAGTAAACCAAAGAAAGCGGCATCCAAGAATGTCACCTCAAAACTAGCAGTCAATCCTAAGTTGAGCTATAATCTTGTCGATCAGTTGCAAAGAACCCCAGCTTAGATTTTGATCTTTGAGCTCTTAGAGTTGTCCCTGAGACACAATCAAGTCCTTGAGGATGCTTTGCGCGTAGCGAACATCACTAACAACTTAGATGTTGATGAATTCCAGAACATGGTTAACCATATTGCCAGCCCTCATTACTTTACCTTTTCAAAGGATGATGATAAAGCTTTGAGCCACCCACACAATCTCACCCTTCATATTGAATTCATGATCCACAAAACCCATGTTAGGTGCATGTTGATAGATGGGGGTGTTGGGCTTAATATTTGTTCCTTGAGTCTTTTAAAGACATTGGTTTATTCTGAACAAGTCATAGATACCGGAAAGAAGATCACTATCAAAGCCTATGATGAGGTGAAAACAAGTTCCAAGGGGTTGGTCATCCTTCTTGTTAGGATTGGCCCTGTTGAGAAGGATATTTTATTTCAAATTGTTGGTGATGGTCCCCTTGTGTACAATATCTTACTTGGTAGACCATGGATTCATGGTATGCAAGCAATGTCATCTACCTATCATCAGTGTGTTAAGTTCCCCTACAATGGAGTAGAGATAGCACTTTATCTGTCAACTCAGTTTTAGTGAGTGTTCATGTTCCCCTCAATAGAGAAGTAGAAGACTTCAATGCGACCTTAGCTGAATATAAATACAAGTTCAAGTTGGTAGACCTTGGCATGGGGGGGTATCAACTCAACTCCCTCATTACGCTACCAGTTTCACCTAGGTCTTATGGAAGGCCTTCACAATAAATGAGACCTTCCTCTTCAACTATGACTTTATTTGGCATGTTTGTAGAGTCCTCAGTGCCTATTCAAGATGAAAAAGAAGAGGTGGTTGTTAAAGACTGGATTTATAGAGAAGAGAAATACATGCACAATGAGAACTTATCTCCCTCTCCTAAGGCTTATGGAAGAGGGTATACTTTTGTCAAATAGATGGGCTATTCTGGACATGGCCCTCTTAGTCACAGATCAGATGCTAGAGTTGAACCTCTTGATCATGCTCTTTTTGGATGCAAGTGTAAGAAGACGGTTGGCCTAGGATTTGCGAATCATAACAAGAACATTTCTCCTATTCTTGATGAGTCAGATAGTGAAGATGAACCATAATACATACCTAATTTGACAAATCAGCAAGATATGTGTGAGGATTGGGTCCCTTCCACTAGTCTCCTTTGGGGAGATTCAGATAATCCATTCACTCATGAGACAGTTGCAACCTTAGAACAAGATGAATCAGATGTAGAAGATCCCATTAGAGAACGTCAATGCAACAATATTGTTTGTTTGATGGAGAGAGAAGGTGTTACCCTTGATGACATTAGATTCCACATCAAGATGTCCCAAACCTTAATGGTGTAAACATCCTAGTCGAAGTTCAGATGCAAGTTCATATGAGTATGAATGGAACTCCTTCTCAGAGTCTTCTACTATTGACATGGGTGTTGATGTCATCCACACTTATAGTTCTCAACTTGAGGTAGTCGACGAGTTACGTGTAGGATTGGAGGATTTGAACCCACATGTTGCATTAGTGGATGATTCTTCACTTGTTAGGATGAATCCTGATTTGGGTAGCTTAGAAGGATACTTGACGGACTCTAACACTTCGGTCACCAAAGATGATATCATTCACATCCACAACCTTGAACCAGTCACTGACTTACCTCTTGTTCATCCTAACCTCCTTGATTGGTCCCAATGCTATCAAGAACCTGAGCTCTTAATGTTTCAAAATGATTATGAGATAACCTGTTACTTGAATGCCATTGAACTCATAGTCTCTTCTACCAGTGGACCAGCTACCAGCATGATAGAGCCAAACATCAAGTATCTTAGTCACAAAATAAAAAGAAGAAAATCAAAAGAATAAGAGTTCTAATGGTGAAAACCATTGTGTGGTGGTGTTAGAACCAAAAAAATTAAAGATCAATTTTGCATGGACTTATTCAAATATGCCAAGGTTGGACACTAATATTATCATGCATCACTTGTCCATAGCTCCGGGTGTCAAACCAGTTAAACAAAAATTGAGAAAGATGCATCCTCACATAGCTCTCCTAGTCAAAGTAGAATTAGAGAAAATCCTTGGTGCAGGATTCATAAGAGCTATTGACTATCCTGAATGGATATCAAATATTGTACCAATTTCCAAACATGATAAATCCATTCGAATTTGCACAGATTTTAGAGATGTCAATAGAGCATCCCCAAAGGATGATTTTCCACTTCTCAATATAGACATGATAGTGGACATGACTGTGAGTTATGAGATTTATTCCTTGATGGATGCTTTTTTTGGATACAATCAGATTAAGATAGCTCCTGAAGATCAAGAAAATACTGCATTCACTTGTGCATGGGGTACCTATTGTTGGAATGTTATGCCTTTTGGATTAAAAAATGTAGGATCCACCTATCAACGAGCTATGACAACCATTTTTCATGACATGATGCATAAAAAAATGGAAGATTATGTGGATGAAACCTTGGCCAAGTCTAAGAAAAGAGACACACACTTAGATGATTTAGAATTCATTCTAGATCACATGGAAAATTTCAACTAAGGTTAAATCCTAAAAAGTGTGCATTTGGTGTCACCTCTGGAAAACTACTAGGATTCATCATCTCAGCAAAAGGAATAGAGGTAGACCCTGAAAAATTCTAAGCAATCATGGATATTCCAGCTCCTAAAAATATTAGTCAAATGAGGAGTCTGCAAGGATGTCTTCAATCCATAAGGAGGTTCATTTCACAGTTGGTAGATAGAGCTCAACCTTTGAACAAGAGCTTACACAAAGGATTCAAATGTGTTTGGAATGAGGATTGTCAAAAGAGCATAGATCAAATCAAGAAATACTTGGCAAATCCTCCCATTTTGATGTCTCTTATCCCAGGGAAACCACTTATTCTATACATTTCAGTGACAGAATCTTCCTTGGGGGCATTACTAGCTCAACTTGATGAACATGGGAAAGAAAGAGCAATATACTACATTAGTCGCACTCTTGATTCATAAGAGGTTAACTACACTAGCATTGAGAAAGCTTGCCTTGAAGTTGTGTTTGCTTCCCAAAAGTTGTGACGTTACATGCTTGCGCACACTATCCACCTCATAGCAAAAATAGATCCACTCAAGTATTTACTAGGTAAGGTTGCCCTCACAGGTAGACTTGCTAAATGGATGATGATCCTTTTAGAGTTTGACATAAAGTACAATGAGCGTAAAGCAATCAAAGGAAAAGCAATAACAGATCAATTGGTTGATTTCCCAATACAAGATAATGCACCTATTCAAGCTGACTTCCTAGATGAACACCTCATGTATATGACTAAAATAACATGGAAGATGTTCTTTGATGGATCCTTTATGCAAAACGGTTCAGGAGCTAGTGTGTTGTTTTTTTCTCCTCATGGGTACACGATTCCTAAGTCTTACAAGTTATTATTCCCATGTACAAACAACATCGTTGAGTATGAAAATTTAACAAATGGACTTAAGATAGCCTTAGAATGGAGAATCACAGAGTTACACATCTATGGGGATTCAGAACTGATAATCAACCAAGTCAATGATGAATATCAAACAAAAAATGAGAAACTGGTACCTTACAAGAAAATGGTTGATTCCTTGAAACGATACTTCACATTTGTCATGTTTCAGCAAATCCCTAGAGCAGAAAACAAAGCAACTGATTCTATGGCTACACTTGTTTCACTCCTTCAGTTAGGGGAACATGAATCCAGATTTGAATTCCTAGCGGAAGAGCTACATCACCCTATCTATTGTGTGTGTGAATTTTGTACCTAGCTATAGACACAACACTTCAGTAAAACATTAGAGGTTAGTTAAAATTAAAATCATGCAGTGAGATGGAAACTAATCTAACCAGGTGATTTACTACCTTCTAGTAGATGCGAGTATGTATTCTTAGATTGGACTGAGATCAGTGACCTTGACAACACCTAAACGAAGGATTTGAATGCAGAATCTAGATATGAGATGAATGCAAATTAATCTATATTTTTGTATTTTCTGTGCAATTTACGATGATAGAAAATTGATATGAAATTAATCTATATGAGAAACTAATATGCAAATTAAGCTACAATGAATTGCAAATAAGATTGATCTCACAAAAGTTGTTGATTCGCAAGAAGCTTCAATTCTTCAGATGTCAATTCACTAACGTGATTGTGCAAATTTGTGGATTGATTTTGGCAGAGTAAGTATGCAAACTTGTGAGATGAATTATGAAGAGTTGAGCCTTGATTTTATAGAAATCTAGGGCTTTGGGGATGCATGGAAAAAGCCATAAATCACTCTTGATAAACTCAGGTTGATTTTTGAGTTATCAAGAATAAAAGATAATTAATTCACAAAATCATGCAAAATCATACAAAAATAGCTTTTTAACTCAAATTAGAAGTTGAGATCAACTTTCAACTCAAAATAGATGTTGAGTTTATTTTTAAAACAACTTGAATTGATTTTCTAATTTAAAGCTTAACTATTTTTTGGATGTGCATAATTATTTATGAATTAAATAAATAAATAAAGTGATTTATCCTCAACTTAACTGATTTAAAAATAAAACAATTGATTTATCGGTTAATCAATTATTAAATCAAACTTTTATTCAAAAACTATATTATTAAATTTGACAATTGACATTAATTAATTAAATAAGAATTTAATCAATTGGTCATAGGATTTTTGATTTATTGTCAAAATGAAATAATACAATTTAGGAATAAATATAATTAAATAATTAAGTGGCAGTATTAAATCTAATTAATCAAATATTCAAAATATTCAATTAATTAAACTTTAGGATAAATAAGATTTATTGCCAAATAATCATTAAATCAAAGATAATTAGGATAAATAGGAATAAGGAATATTCCCCGATGTAGAATTTAAGATAATCAATTAAGATTCGATAATGTGTCAATGTGCCTTAGGTTAGGACTTTGATGTCGATTTTGTTCGATGTGTCGATATAGGAGATTAATGAACCTATAGCCCATTTTTGGGGTATTACATTTTGCCCCTCTTTGAATTACTGTGCGAAGCACAGTGGTTCAAAGACAGTCTGCGTATGATGTTGAAACTCATGTTTGAAATTGAAATTGATATGAAACAGAAACTGTGATATGAGACAGAAACTGATTGAAAGATTCGAAGATATTAGGTCCTGAATGACCAAAGATAATGTTAACTATAACAGCAATGAACCGATGATTGCGAATAAGTGTCAAAATGCTTGATTTTGAACCTTGTGATTGCGAAGAAGTGAGTGACCGATTCCAGACCCGATTGTCAATAAGAATCACATTGGTATCACATCTGAACCCTTCAGTTACAAAGAACCAAGGAAATAACACTAATGAACTGATAGTTACGAAAAGCTGATACAATTTACAAGATAGATTTGGATACTAGATGAATCTGATATGCCCCAAGAGATGATAGATTTTCCCCAAGCGATGAGGACTTTAGATGAATCAGCAACTAGATATGGTTGTTGTCTTGATTACTGAGGAAAGATATGATTTCAAATTTAGATTACAGACTTTGAATGATGTACAATACCATGCCCCCTTTGGGATTAAAATTGAAATCTGACAAGGAAAGTCAGTATTGAATAGTTTGAAAGCATGTTAATTGATTTGAGAAGTGGTTATACATGTCTGGGAATGTGTTCTGCATCGTTTGGAGGTCCAGAAGACCAAGTTTGACTAGGTGAAACCATGACTTGACCATAGTTGACCAAGTGGAAATTTTGATAGTTTGATGTAAGATAATCAGTTAAGTTGAATTCTAGATTTCTGGGATGATTGGAAGGTCGAGTATGAAAGCGGTGAAAAATATAAACGATCTCAAATTTTGATTTTGATCTTGAAAAAGGATTCTACTTGCTATTTCGTTAGAGGAACCTTCATGTGAGATTCAGCTCTTATCATATGTTTTTAGCATTTTTGAAGAATCGTTTAAGCATTTAAGTTTAATTCAATAATTTGTGAGATCATGCAAAGTGCAAAATGAAATGCAAACCTAGGACCTAGGACCTAGTCATTCATCATGTGTCAATCATTCTCATCATTGAATTTTTAGGTAACTAGATAAATCAATACAATGCCCACTCATTATGAAACCATAGACATATGAATATTGATTTTTATGCTCAAGAATAAATACAACACCCACTGATTAGGAAACCATGGATATATGAATATTGATTTTATTTTTGGAATGTCAGATTAGATATAAGCATCAAGGCATAAGCACCAGGATGACTTGAATATCATGTCCATTTTGATATAGCAATTTGTATAAGCATCAAAACATAAACATCATGATGACCAGAATACGTCTTGCGTAACAAACACATCAAACAGTAAGAGATCATTCTAAATCCAATGTGAATTACCTGTAGTGACCCTTTATCATTCACATCCTTAGGTGAGATCACATTTCACAATAGGAGGAAAAACTCACTCAAAAAAAATAATAGGTAGATCAAACTTCCTTAAATTTTCTGGGTATCAATGGTCGAGGTACGCATGACCATCCAATTTGAGATAGAGGCTCTTATAGTCGAACACCATTTCAATCCAGAATTTCCAAAGTTGTTAGATTTTCACATACAAGCAGAAAACAAAGAAAAGATTATGCCCCCAATCATCACTCTCTAAATCTTGTAAAGGACATCATCGAAGAGCTCGAAGGACACAATATGCAAAAATCTCAATGTGAATCAGTAAGCATACAAGGAGATAAAAGCATGTAAAAAGCATAGATTATTTTCAATTTGCAGTTGATGTTTGATTGCGTTGTTGTAGATGCAAAATCCTTTCTGGAGACAAGACAAACTAACTAACTCGGATGAAGTTTCAAAGGACTCTAACTGGATATGATATGTCTAAGATACACTTGAGACCATAGGATATGACTTTGATTTCCCCCAAGTGTTAAGCATTGATAGGATACAGACACTTGAACTGATTGGTGCACAGATCGACTTTATTGAAAATTGAAAATGCAGAAACAAATCGGGAGATATGTACAAACTAAAGCAAGACTAAAAGCTGGGAAAGACCAAGATTGTGTTGATAGATGGAGCATTTTGAAACAAGTGGTGCCCATTTGCCAGTTTTTCACCATCTTGGTAGAGATTCTATTTTTGCTACCAAGGCGCCTGTTTCTAGTTTTTCACCAAGGCACTTTTCTTTTTCTCATTTTTTTTGTATTTTTGATATTTTTCAATTTTTTTGTGAATCATCAAGGCGCCTATTGCTAGGTTTTCACCAAGATGTTCATTTTTTTAGGACTTTTTCCAATTTTTAAGATTTTTTTTAGGACATTTTACCATACACTGAATGCCTTAGGCATAGAATTTCTTCAAATGGAGAACGTTGATTGGTTCTCAGAGCTATTCTCCTTCAGTCATTGAGAGTTGATAGGCACTAGAGCCAAAAGTAGCAGTGATAACAAAGGGACCCAGCCAGTTGGGTTCAAACTTCCCCTTGCGTTCTCTATGTGATTGATTTTTAGGATTCTCTCTCAAGACTAGATTGCCAACTTGAAATTCTCTGTGTCTGACTTTCTTGTTGTAACCTCTAGACATTCTTTTTTGATACACTCTAAGATGATCATACGCTGCTTGTCTACACTCATCTAGTAGTTCAAGTTCTTGCAACCTAGACACTTTGTAGTCATCATCACTACTAGACCATGCATTTTGATTCTTAGTGATGGGATTTAAACCTCAATAGGCAGGACCGCTTTAGACCCATAAACTAAAGCGAATGGTGTAGCCCTAGTGGGTGTTTTGATACTTGTTCTATAGGCCCAGAGAGCTAGATTGATCATGAGATGCTAGTCTCTTCCTATTTTATTAACTGTATGATGCAAGATTTCTAATAGATTCTTATTTGAAGCATTTGCTTGTCCATTCCCTTGAGGATAGTAGATAGAAGACCAATGTTGTGTTATCTTGAATTTGGCACATAGATCATCTAGATATTTATTCTTGAATTGTCCACCATTATCTATGATTATAGAATGAGGGATCCCATATATGCATATGATATAGTTCAGGATGAACATAGATATTTTTTTTCCAGTGGCTTGTGTCAAAGGGACTGCTTCTACCCATTTTGTAAAATAATATGTAGCTATGATTATATGGGTATGTCCATTAGAAGAATGAGGATGTATAGCTCCTATAAGAACAAAGGCCCATTGATGAAAAGGCCATTGTGTAGTAAAGGGAATTAGATCTCTCCCTAGAGCGTGAATTAAGTTTCCATGCACTTGGCACTTTTGACAGTTCTTAGCAAACTTGATACTCTTTCTCCATTTCAGGTCAATAGTACCCGGCCCTAATAAGTTTTCAAGCTAGTGTTAAACCGTTCAAGTGTGACCCACAAATACCATCATGGACTTCCTCTAACGCACATTGAGACTCTTCTTGTTCTAAACATCTAAGTAGCATACCATCTAGACCCTATTTGTATAGATCATGACCAATGATGACATATCGGGAGGCATTATGGATAAGGTATCTCTTTTCATGTCGGTTGAAGGTTTCAGGAATGATTTGGTCTTGGAGATAGGAAAAAGGGTTTTTGTATCTGGATGAATCATGAGCAACAATAGTGCAGATCATGTGGGTTTCAGGGGAATCATATGCAGGATAAGATAGTGCTTCGACCAGGAACTCGTAGCATAGCTCATGTTCAAGCTACTGTAATAGAGTAGATAGCGTTGCCATTGCATCGACAGCCTTGTTCTCTATTCTAGGAATTTGCTCAAATGTGATAGCTAGGAAATACTTCTTTAGATCATCTACCATTATTTTGTATGGAATAAGCTTTTCATCTTTAGTTTGGTACACATCATTGACTTGATGGATAATGAGTTGAGAGTCTTCATGAATGTGTAATTCTATTACTCTCCACTCAATTGCTATTTTCATACCATTCAAAAGGGCTTCATATTCTGCAATATTGTTTGTGCAAGGGAACTTTAATCTAAATGCTTTTGGGATTGAGTATCCTTGAGGAGTTATGAACAATATGCCTGCTCCAGATCCATTCTGTGTATAGGAGCCATCAAAGAACAACTGCCATTCTCTAGAAGAAAGAGTCATGATAGAGGAATCTAGAAATTCCATTTGCATTGGTGTATCATCAATCATAGGTGCATCTACCAATTGATCAGCAATTACCTATCCTTTTATAGCTTTTATTTCCACATATTCAATGTCAAATTCACTTAAAAGCATGACCCATTTGGCTAATCTACCCATGAGGGCAGCCTTGCTTAGTAGGTACTTGAGTGGATCAATTTTAGCTACCATTTGAGTTGTATGAGCTAACATGTAATGCCTCAGTTTTTGTGATGCAAAGATCACAGCTAGACAAACTTTCTCAATCATTGAATAGTTATTTTTGTATGCAACCAATGTTCTACTGATATAGTATATAGCTCTTTCCTTCTTGTTCTCATCATGTTGTGCTAGCAATGCCCCTAGTGATGTATATATAGCGGAGACATATAAGATAAAAGGCTTCCCTTGAATGGGAGGCATCAAGATAGGAGGATTTGATAGATATTTCTTGATATGATTAAATTTGTTCTAACATTCTTCATTCCATGCAAAGGTCACACCTTTATGTAATGTTTTTGTAAAAGGTTGTGATACGTCCACTAGCTGTGATATGAATCTTCTGATAGATTGTACTCTCCCTTGTAATGTTCTCATTTGGCTGATTTTCTTGGGAGGTTGCATTTCCATTATAGCCTTTACTTTAGCTAGATCAACTTCAATGCCCTTCTTTGAGACTATGTATCCTAAGAGTTTTCCAGAAGTAACACCAAAAGCACACTTCTTAGGGTTTAGTCTGAGACTAAATTTCTCTATTCTATCGAGAATCTTGCTCAAGTCATTTAAATGTTCAGCTCTAATCATAGATTTTGCTAAAGTATCATCAACATAATCCTCCATAGTTGGGTGCATCATGTCATAAAAAATGGATGTCATAGCTCTCTGATATGTAGCACCAACATTCTTAAGCCCAAATGGCATGACATTCCAACAGAAGGTACCCCATGCACATGTGAAAGTAGTTTTCTCTTGATCCTCTGGAGAAATTTTGATTTGATTATATCCAGAAAAACCATCCATTAAAGAATACATCTCAAAGCCCGCAGTCATGTCCACTATCATATCAATGTTAGGTAATGGAAAATCATCCTTAGGGCATGCTTTGTTTACATCTCTGAAATTTATGCACACTCTTATAGATTTGTCTAGTTTAGACACAGGTACAATATTAGAGATCCATTCTGTATAATCAATAACTCGGATAAATCTG
Source organism: Chamaecyparis obtusa (assembly GCA_027943335.1). Lineage (NCBI taxonomy): Eukaryota > Viridiplantae > Streptophyta > Pinopsida > Cupressales > Cupressaceae > Chamaecyparis > Chamaecyparis obtusa. Next base: position 189,162 of record BSBK01000238.1, on the reverse strand, counting down.
GCTTTCAGGAGCTTCTCTAATTCAGCTTTTACCAATAGTGCAACATGTGGATGCATCTTTCTCAATTTTTGCTTAACAGGTTTAACATTTGGAGCTATAGATAAATGGTGCATTATAAGATTGGGATCCAACCCTGGCATATCTGAATATTTCCATGCAAAGTTAATCTTTTTCTCTATTAAGAATGTTGTAAATTTTTGCTTCTCTTCTTCTGATAAAGATTGTGCTACATGGATCAACTATGGTTCTTCTAATGTTCCCAAGTTGATGGATTGAGTGGGCTCAATTAGAACTGGAGATCTATCCTATAAATGACTCGAAAGGACATCAAATATCTCATCCTTAGGTGCCTTAGAGAGGTTTTCACCTTTGGATATGTCTTTTATTTTTACTTTTGTAGGTTCTGAGACTGCCACAAAGTGGTTTTCACCCTCAGAACTCCTTTTCTTTTTATTTTTATTCTTATTTTTCTGACTAAGATACTTGATGTCCAACTTTGTCATGCTAACACTCGGTTCACTAATGGAAGTCCTCATAGGCTCAACTACATTGAGGTAGCAAGCAAGGGCATAGTCATTCGGGAAGGTATAAATACCATGGTTCAGATTTGTGGAGGTTTGATCAAGGAGTTCAGGATGTTGGATAGTCAAGGTGGTGAAAGATTGGGAAAGGGTGTTTACGGATATGGATATGTCATCATTGGTCCTAACCTGATGCTCGAGTTCAAAGGTGATATCACAACTTAAGACATTCAATTCATGAATAGGCTCAATGTCATTATGGAAGTCCACTTCATCCATCAGTGGATCAGACTCGATAAGTTCATCATTTCTCTCTAGACTTACGTTGGGTTTAGATGCATATTGGTGAATACCATCAACATGTTTTTCTGTGATAAGCTCATCTTCCTCTAGAATGACTCCCCATTCATAGTCATTAGATTCATCTTCTGACTCAGGACCTCTAGGAAATCTTAGAACATGTGTAAAGTCAGGATGAATAACCCAAGAAGGGTTACCCTCAGATTTTGATTTGAATTCATACTCATGGGAATCTATTTCAAAATAACTACCACCTTCCTCTTTGTTTTTTTGATTGTCTTCGAGATTAGTTGGTTCTTGTGTTGCAACTATCTCTTGTTTTATAGTAGGTTCTTGTGTTTCTACTACATTAATTCTTTTTATTGGATCATCTTCAGCTTCAAGGAGATCTTTGATTTCCTTAGGCAAACACTCATAAGGAATAAGTTCTAAGCTGTCTGAATCACTATCTGATGGTTCAATTTCTTCCTTCTTAAGGAGAGGTTCTCCTGGTGCGATCTGCTCTATGACATGAGAAGAATTACCTTTGAGGTGGAAGGGTTTCTTTTTAAAGCCTAAGCCAACAGTATCTTTGTTTTCCCTACCAGTATGTGAAATAGGTGTCATAAGACCTTTTTCTCTGACTCCTAGAGGTCCTTTACCTAGATATCCCATTTTAGCTATCAATTTGTCCCCTGGGCCATATGATTTAGAAGGGATTTTGGATACTGTAGAGTCACTAGTTTGAACAACCTGAGATACAGGTTCATCCTTGTATAGCAATGCAAGCACAGCTTCATCTTCTTCAAATTCTTGCTTGGAGACTTTTTATGCCACAAAATTTCTTTTATATGCCTCGAGAGGTTCTTTAGAGTCTGGTTTAGACTGTTTTAAAGACTATCCATAAGACTTAGATGAGATAGGGAGAGATGTCAAAGATAAGACTGGCTCTATATTATATTCTCCCATACCATTTTCTTTGATATTGACCTCTTTTGCAATGTCTTCCATTTTAGATGTCGACGCTTCTTTTGTTGACTTAATGGAAGATTCTTTGTTATTAGGCACAAGTTTATCTACACTTTCCTTCAATGTATTGCAAGTGGTGGATATGTCCGCTGGAATAGTGACCTCTACTCCTTCATAAGGAAATTTCCAACATTGGTGGAATGTATAAGGAATAGCTTTCATTTCATGTATCCATGGTCTTCCTAGAAGAATGTTGTAAGCCAAAAGTAGATCAAGAACTTGACATATAGTATCCCTGATAACAAGACCTACTCTGATAGGTAAGACAATGGTGCCTTTAGAAGATCTCTCTTGTTCATCATAGGCTTTTATAGTTATTTTCTTTCTAGGATCAATAGCCAATTCTGAAAATCCCAATTGTGTGACCAAGTTGAAAGAACAAATGTTTAGGCTAGCACCCCCATCTATCAACACACGTTTGACTCTATGGCTCTGGATCAAGACTTCTATATGCAAGGGCTGGTTATGCGAGTGACTCAAGGATTTGTCATCTTCCTCTGAAAAGGAGATATATTGTGGAGATGTAAGATGTCCAACCATAGTTTGGAACCTGTCTAAATCAAGGTCATCGGGAACATTAGATCCTAGAAAAGATTTGTCTAGAATAGCTCTATGAGCTGGAGATATTCGAAGCAAATCAAACATGGAGATTTTTGCATTAGTGTGTTGGAGTTGTTGAACAATGCTATAAGATGTTGACCTCGTATGTTTAGGATTGGAAGATTTAGAAGCAGCCTTCTGTTTGGAAGCGGAAGAAAGATTGAAGGGTATCTTAGGGACATGTGATGAATCTAGGATTTGTCCTTTCAGATTTTCCTAAGCTTGTGATCAAGTAACTGTGTTAGCTGAAGGATGATCTCTATCTCTTCGCACAATTGTGATGACATTGCAACGCTCAGAGAGACAGGGTTCAACCATATTGATAACAACATTATTTCCAGGGTAAGCATCATTGACCTTTGCCCCCATATTAGGCTGGGAAGATGAAACTTCTTGACCATGTTTTGGAAATGGTTCGGTGAATGTTGTGTGATCATTATTAATTTTAGGATTATCAATCATGATTTCTCCATTATCAATCTTGTCTTGAATGGTATGCTTCAAGTGCAAGCAGTTATTAGTTTTGTGACCTTTACCCCAATGGAAATCATAGAATTCATTCTCTCTCCACCATTTCGGCTTAGGGTCAGGATCAGATTGTTAGATCTCAGGCAAAGAGATGATGTTATTAGCCAGTAGAGTTCTCATAGCTAATTCCAAATATTATCCAAGAGGAGTGAACTTTCATTTATTATCAGCGGACCAAGATTTATATTCTGGCTTCTTTTGAGATGGTTCGGACACCTTTTGTTCTGAAGCTTTGATGGCTTGGATGCTAATGGTTAGATTGAAAGTTGGTGCCTTTTATGGGGCACAGATAGTATCAATGACGCCATCTATGATGATGCCTTTATTTTTGTTCCAATTTTTGTTCTTATCTTTAGAACTGGATCATGATTCGTACTTGTCCTTTTGAAGCGTGATGTCTCCTTTTTTCACAAGTACTTTTTCAATTTTGATCGCATTGTCTACCATCTTATCAAAAGATGTATGATCTTGCATTTGTAGAGGGTAGTTGATCTCTGGGACAAGATTATTGATGAAGATTTCCAGTTTCTCAGTTTCTAGAATAGGTCTAGCATATAGAGAGAATTTCTTCCTCCATCTCTTGAGAAATGTCAGGAATGATTCTCCTAGATATTGTTTGAGATTGCATATGTCGATCATGGTGACCGGATGTTGAATGTTGTAGGAGTATTGCTGATAGAACAATTTGATCAACTCCTCAAAGGTTTTGATAGTAGAAGGCAATCTAGAGAACTAATGAATGGTTGCTCCCCCCAGAGATCGAGGAAAAAGACTCATCAGATAGGTTGGTCCGTGCATGAACTCCATAGATTGTGTACAGAATTCTCTGACATGATCTTGAGGATCAGAGTGTCCATCATACTTATCATATTTAGGCATCTCCACTCTTTTTGGGAATGGTGGCATGTACAAGTCTTTGTCAAATGGAAAAGGACATAGGGCCTCCATGGAGAACTCCTTGGGTTCCTTTTCTTTCTCAAGTTTATTAAGCTTGACTTGCATGACATGCATTTGTTTCATCATAGCTGAAATAGGAGTTTCTTCCTCATGTGTAATGATATCTTCCACATTAAAATTGGGAGGAAATTTAGCTCCTTGATTAGCTAATTGTAAAAAGTATGTTTCTCTATCTTCTTTCAAGAAATGCTTCATCATTATTTTGAAGTCATCATCATTTTGATACCGAGCAATTTCTTCAGGTGTGGATTCGTGATTTGCACCATGTTGAGATTGAGCTCTTTGAGAGCCATGGTTTGTCCCTGCTTGAGACATGGTAGGAGTTTTAGGACTCCTTGGGATAGATCGAGGAGGAGTTTTTTGATTACCTCCATGAGTTGATGGTGGAGGTATGTAACCAATTTTTAATCGAAAGTTCCCAAGACTGTCGTCTTCATAAAGACTAGAATTGTAGAGTTGTTCAAGAGTTGGACCCTGGATATGAGTCAAAGGTAAGGTATGAGATATTTCCCCTAATTTCTTGTGAGAGGAAGCTCTAGTTTCCACCATTAACCTTGGGTGAAGCAAAAGAATATGATGAAGACAACTAAAGAAATAGCTGATTCAAGAAGATCAAATGATGCAACCTTGTCAAGGTTTGATTGATTGAAGCTTAGATTGGACTTAGATGAAGGATATTGTGCCCTGGATGTATGGGTAGATGCCCAAAAGATAGCAGACATGAGTTCACAACACTTAGCCAATTTGAAGATTGATTGAAGATTGATAGTTATGACAAGGTTTTGACACAAAATGAAAAAGACTCAAATCAATTAAATAGAAGGTTGAATCGGATTCAAAAGGCCACTTTAGGAAAATGATTAGATTCTCAGTAGTTGCTACTTTGTTCCTAACACAGTGATTTGTTTGACAGATTCTGGAAATAGGCTGAAAAAGCTGGGTATCTGGCAATTCTGACAACTTTCTAGCAATTTTTCAAAATTTCTCAAACAACTTTCTGCAAGTTCGTACAACAATGGGTAGGCTATGAAATGACAATTGGAAAACTCATATGACTATTGCAAAACTCGCACGATAGTTGATAGTAGGGTTTTTGAATTTTTTGAATTGACTGGCAGAAAAACTCGTACGACAATATACCAGCTACCATACGATAATCTGGGGGTAATGAAATGACACTTTCCAAAATTCATACGACTTTCTGACTTTATAAGATGAATTTTGACTCCAAAAAGGTGTTTGGCATCAGATTTTGCAATTTTTTAGATTTTCAGTTTCAGATTGTTCACAAAATTGTCTATCTAGATTTGAAGATTGTATCGGATTGATTCATTCTTAGTAACAAGATAGATAAACAGACTCGCAAAACAACAAGCAAGTGATTTCAAGCACGTCTGAAAACAATGAATAGGGGACAAAGCAACCCTATGCATGAACAACCAAGTGACTGAATGTGCTAATCCCTAGGAGTGCTAACAGTGTATGTTCCAAAAAGTTTTGCAATAATGCACATATTCCTAGAAAATGAAAATTTGGCCTCACTAGGGTTTGTAGTAATGGTCTGACTCTGCAACTTTTATGATCTCAAGAGGGCGAACTCCAATCTAGGCGCACCGGGGTTTTGACACAGTCTGATAAATTAATCAATCAGGAGCTGCTAGGGAGATCTGACAGCCCAACAAGAGACCACACCTATGAAGATTTCCTCCATAAGGACATTTATATAGAGGCTACTGCTACCATGGCAAAAATGGCTATTACCACTTGAGGTTCCATCAATGTGGTTGACCCAATTAAGGGAATGTCCACTACGGTTAACCCTCTCTAAAGGTGACTCACAAAAGATACCACATGGAGACTGGTTCCAAATTCAAGGATCTGAGTTTCTGATACTACCCAAAAAGGGAGTAGAGCATAGTCCTCTAGTCTTTTCACTTTTAACCCAAACAAAGCAGACAGATTAATCCGACATGCTAAGACCAAGATTATCTCACAAAGATCTATGATGTCAACCACTTACGATCTATCACCTCTCCAAAGAGAGAATGTATCAATCAGAAGCTGAAGACGCACAAATCTAGTAGAACGTGAGACGCCCTTAGTATCCTCCCTACCTACAAGGGTTCCTTCATTGAGAAGAGTTTCGATGGAAACCCACTCTCTCAAGAACCATGAATAGTGTTCATAGGGCCTATTTACTATGTGCAACAAAGATGCTGAAAAGAAAATCTATGTTCATTTTTATAGCCCAAATGAAGTATGTGATATGAAAGCAATAAAAGGTCACACAAGCCAGACACATGAGATGTTCATTTTAGTCCAAATCAAAATGTTATCAGCTGAGAAGATTACCTAAATTTCTCGCAACATGCTTAGTATATTTTTACCTATTTTTAGCAACTCTCACACTTTTCCCAATCAAAATTAGCAGAAATCAATCAGAAATAAGAAAATTTCAATTGTTAATGTTAGCTGTCAGTCCAAATCTGGAAAACTACCTTAAAAAGTGAAACGACAATTAAAACCTGGCACCAAAACTTGTACGACAATGGGTCACCTCCCAGATGACAGTCCAAAAACTCGTACGACAATGGGTATCAGATCATATGACAAAAGAGCCTCCAAATGACACTGTGTTTCTGATGATATGATCCTCGGTCAAATCAACTATTGTACGACAGTGGGTACCGCCTGATACGAGTTTCTAACAAAACTCATACAAAAATTATACGGATAGAAATTAAAAATCGTAGCTTGGAATAGAAAATGATAAGAAGATGATAGAAATTGAATGGAAACCCATTTCAGGGCCCCATGGTGGGCGCCAGAAATGTGTGTGAATTTTGTACTTAGTTGTAGACACAACACTTCAGTAAAATATTAGAGGTTAGTTAAAATTAAAATCATGCAGTGAGATGGAAACTAATCTAACCAGGTGATTTACTGCCTTCTAGTAGATGCAAGTATGTATTCTCAGATTGGACCGAGATTAGTGACCTTGATGACACTTAAACAAAAGATTTGAATGCAGAATCTAGATATGAGATGAATGCAAATTAATCTATATTTTTGTATTTTCTATGCAATTTACGATGATAGAAAACTGATATGAAATTAATCTATATGAGAAACTGATATGCAAATTAAGCTATAATGAATTGCAAATAAGATTGATCTCACAAAAGTTGTTGATTCGCAAGAAGCTTCAATTCTTTAGATGTCAATTCACCAGCGTCATTGTGCAAATTTGTGGATTGATTTTGGCAGAGTAAGTATGCAAACTTGTGAGATGAATTATTAAGAGCTGAGCCTTGATTTTATAGAAATCTAGGGCTTTGGGGATGCATGGAAAAAGCCATAAATCACTCTTGATAAACTCAGGTTGATTTTTGATATCAAGAATAAAAGATAATTAATTCACAAAATCATGCAAAAATAGTTTTTTAACTCAAATCAGAAGTTGAGATCAGCTTTCAACTCAAAATAGTTGTTGAGTTTATTTTTAAAACAACTTGAATTAATTTTCTGATTTAAAGCTTAACTATTTTTTGGATGTGCATAATTATTTATGAATTAAATAAATAAATAAAGTGATTTATCCTCAACTTAACTGATTTAAAAATAAAATAATTGATTTATGGTTTAATCAATTATTAAATCAAACTTTTATTCAAAAACTATATTATAAATTCGACAATTGACATTAATTAATTAAATAAGAATTTAATCAATTAGTCATAGGATTTTGTATTTACTGTCAAAATGAAATAATACAATTTAGGAATAAATATACTTAAATAATTAAGTGGCAGTATTAAATCTAATTAATCAAATATTCAAAATATTCAATTAATTAAACTTTAGGATAAATAAGATTTATCGCCAAATAATCATTAAATCAAAGATAATTAGGATAAATAGGAATAAGGAATATTCCCCGATGCAGAATTTAAGATAATCAATTAAGATTCGATAATGTGCCGATGTAGCTTAGGTTAGGACTTTGATGTTGATTTCATTCGATGTGTTGATATAGGAGATTAATGAACCTATAGCCCATTTTTGGGGTATTACATCTATGACTCCCAAGAAAGTGATGTCATTGTACCCTTGTTGGTCGTGAGTCATCCTGTTATGGTGCCATTTACTCATACCTTCGTGATGGCATTATACCTAAAACCTTTAACCGATCTAAACACAGAAACCTTATCTGAAATGCCTCTCGTCATTCCCTTATCTCTGGTGATTTGTATAGGAGGGGTCTAGATGGAACACTTCTTAGATGCTTAGAAAAGGAAGAATATGATCAAGCATTAGTTTACATCCATGAGGGCATCTGTGGGGGACATTCCAATGGTCTTGTCATGGCCCAAAGGTTGCTTAGGGTAGGGTACTATTGGCCTATGACGTAGATTGATGCAGTAGCTTTTGTAAAGTCATGTGAAAAGTGTCAAAAACATGGTAACCTAATACATGCTCCAGGTAGGGAGCTCATTCCTTCTATATCTCATTGGCCATTTCAGCGTTGGGCCTTTGATCTTGTTGGGAAGATTCATCCCAACGCATCAGGTGGACACAAGTTAGCATCACTACTACTGATTACTTCACTAAATAGGTTGAAGTTGTCCCACTTTCTGTTGCCTTAGGCAAGACAGTCTCTCTATTTATTCAGAACCATATCATCTGTCGATATGGAGTGCCTTCCGAGATTATCACTGACAACGGAGGCCAGTTCAAAAATAAAGACCTTAAGCAACTCTGCAAGAAATTCAAGATTAAGCAACATTGGTCCTCCAATTACTTCCCGCAAGGAAATGGTCAAGCAGAGGCATCAAACAAAACCATTCTTAAAATCCTACATAGAACAGTTTGTAAGAATGGTAGAGATTGGCATTTACAGATAAATTCGGCTTTGTGGGCTTATAGAATGAGTAAATGTACTCCTAGGGCTACTCATTTTTCCCTTATATATGGTGTTGAAGCAGTGTTATCTTTAGAGGTTGAGATTCCTTCACTTAGAGTTTCCCTCAAAGGTCTAGTTACAGATGACTATCGCGCCATGAGACTTCAAGAGTTAGAACTTCTACATGAGAAACGTCAAGCATCATTAGACCATATGAGGGTTTATCAAAAGCGCATATCCAAAGCCTTCAACAAAAAGGTTCTCCCTAGAGAATTCCAAGTGGGAGATCTTGTCCTGCGTGAAAATCTTAAAAATCAATAGCATAGAGATCAAAAGGGCAAATTTGAACCTAATTGGCTTGGACCTTACATCATTACAATAGCTTTTGGGACAAGTGCTTATTTATTATCTATTGTAGAGGGAGAGCAGCTCCTTGATCCTATCAATGTCTTGCACCTGAAGAAGTTCTATCCATGATGCCCATTTTGTCTAAGGGCATCCTTTGTACATACTTATTGATCCTAAAAAAAATCCTAAAAATTGATACATTGTCAAAAATTCTAAAAATCTGAAAATGTCCTGAAAAAATTATCATCTTAGTAAAAACCTAGCAATAGGCACTTTGATGTATCTCCAAAATATATATATATTCCAAAAAAAATCAAAAAAATTTAAAAATTCAAAAAAAATATAGAAAAAGTGCCTTGGTGAAAACCTGGAAACAGACGCCTTGGTAGCAAAAATACAAAAAAAATTATAAAAAGTCTTGAAATTTTTATTTTATTTTTTTTTAAATTGCATTAAAATCCAAGTGGTGAAAACCTGGAAACAGGCACTAATTGAGGTCTTTGCACCTTTGTTTCTTAGCACGCGTACTCGACACTTAGCCTTTCTCCATCATGTCTTGTCCTTGTTGCCTTGGTTTGGAATTGGTCTTTGTCTTTGTCTAGGGGGCATCACTATGTTAGCTTTGGTCCCTTGGATGCGTTAGTCTTTAGGATACCTCACAAATGGTGTTTTTCAACACCACCCAAACTGTGTTTTTTAACACAACCCCTGACATCGAGTATTTTTCAACACTTATCGGCTTGGTCTTACCCAGTTTTGTCATGAGATCTTACCTGCTTGCAAGCATTCGATCCTTATCCTCAAAACTCAGTATCAGTTAACACACTTAAATTTTAAACATAACACTTAATGCTTGATCTATGTCATGATATTTTCTGTGTGCTGACTTTTATTGATTTTCGTTGAGTGTCCTTGTCTAATAAGTCTCTCTGGGATGCATAGCTAGAGGACTTAGGACATGGGGCATGTTTTTATTTTCTTTCTTCTTGTGGGTGTGGTCTTGAAGCTCTAGAGTGTCTCTTCTTGTTCCCTTGAAACACTTAGGAGATTTGAGGCATCATCTTTGACTGTTTTTGCACAACCGTGCTTATGGTCATCCCAACATCTATGCCTTGATGCGAGTGTGGTTTTGCTACATTAAATTGGGTAAGCTAACATCGAAGTCATCTTGACCTTTATGTCTTTGATGCTTATGTTAGAATCTTTCCACATTCCAATATGATATAAATCACATTCATATCTTCATTGTTGCGCTTGTGACTAGTGATAATTGTGTGATTTTCTGATGTCCGTTAATAATGGTTCAATGATGAAAATAAGTTCCTTAACATTCTCTAATGAATGATGAACACAAAATCCTATGCTACAGTTGCTCTATTGCAAGGATACCTTTGCATTTTCATGTAGCTTGCATTGTTAGACTTCATGTTAATTTGCATTTTTAGGTTGCATTAGGAGTTTGAGAGGGTTTTCCTTCATCTTTCTTTTGGACTTTTAATCAACTGTGGTCATGTTTTGATCTTCATTTCCTTATCTTCTTTCGTGATCTTAATCGAAATTTTCTATCTTAAATAGTCAATTGATTTTGAGGCATTCTCTTTCTTAAGGTAAATTTTCTTTCTTCTCTCCATTTATTTTCACCTCTTCCAAACTTCTATCTTCCATTCTCTTTCACCCCACTTCTTTTCTTCTAATTCAACCTTGGTGCATAATCTTTCATGATTTATGATCTACCTTGGCTCTGTGATCCTTATATCTTTCCTCTTACATCAAGAACCTTATTTTTAGTTCATTTTGATCAAATTTATCAATTTACTATTTCTCCTCTATCTCATTTCGATTTCGATCACGAGGGGGGAAATACCTATCAAACTTCAATCATTGATTCATCTTTATCGATCCTATCAATTGCTTCACTTGGGGAAACCTTTCTTGAGACATGACAATTACCTATTTACAGGGGTGTTGGCCTTGTCTTTTTCAATCAGCTTATCTTTATCCTGATGTGTTCCCATCCATCGATCACACGTCTAGGTTGTTTTGTGATCCCAAATCAATCTCACATTTCAACTTCATTCTTTGACTACATGTGTTCCCATGAAGATCACACATTAGTTGAAAAGAGGGGCAAATATATGCACCCTAAAATGGTCGCCTAGACTTTGGGGCCCCATTCATCAATTTATCAATTTCTTTGATCAAATTGTAATTAATTCAATTATTTCAATATTTCCTAAGGTTTGATGATTTTATCCTAAGTTTTATTTAATTAAGAGAACATGCTCCTTTTTAATTAAATAAAAAATCTTTTAATTAAATAAGAAAATCACTTTATCCTAAGCCACATTTAATTAAAAGAACAAATCTCTTTTAAATAAATAAATAAAATCTTTTAATTAAATAATGAAAACCACTTTGCTAAAAATAATAAATAAATAATAAAACAAAAAGAAAAAGAAAAAGACTTTTTGTCTACACATTGAATGCACACTTTCCAAGATGAGTGGAATCTTCTTTTGCCTCTTAATCTCTTCCACACATCTTTTTGCCTCTTAACCATGTCCATTGATTTTGTCTCTTGAGAATCTTGAGCACGTGGATCAACCAAGATTTAATCTCCACCATTGCTCATTTATTTTTGCCTCTTAATCTTGACCGTCCATTCATTTCTAAATCCTTTATAAGGAGCCCTCTCCTCATTTTTAGGCATGGAGATTTTGAAGATCCAAGATTTTATGTTATTGTTATGTTGCAGGTTTGGAGAACGATTTTGGAGGAGAGTTTGAGCACTTGAGCTTGAACATTGCAACTTCTCTTTTCTTGTCTTCTTCTCTCATGCCTCCATGGCAATCCATTTAGATTACTCTTGCACTCACATGTTAGATTAGATTCGTATTTCATTTCATAGAATAATCTTGCATAAGCATTTCCTTTCATAGATTAGTTTTCTTTCATGCATTTTTATCATATAGAATAGCTTTCATTTTCATTTGCATGCATACTTGATGATCATGGAGACTAACACTCTTTCTTTTCTTCTTTGAATCTCTCATTTTATGGTGTACTTGCATGGGCACAAACTAGGTCTAAACTGAGGGCCTCCATTATAAACCCTTGCAATCCATGAATAGAGATCTATGAGCCACCATTTGAGACCTCATTCTTGAGAAATCTTGGATATAATAACTCATAGAAGTGTGTCAACATTTTAGCACACACTTAGCATACACTAGTAAATTTTAGTTTGTTTTTTTACGAGGTTTAGTCAATTTTTAGATGCCAATTGGTCGACCACTCGACCATAACAGTTGTCAAAAAAATTTCATCGATAGTACAACACATCAAACCTCTGCCAAAATTGTGACGTTCACAGTGGTTGAATTATTGATAGCAATGACGTCGAAATAATCGCTTCAACCTGGAAGAATTATCGGCTATATTGTTTATCTATGCGACCAATGTTGGTCGGAAGAGTCGTCGACTGTCGTCGAAATTGTGACTATAAATCATCAAAATAAACATTGAGTATATAGCACTCTCGTCGATATGTCTATTCTTTTTTCATCGAAAAAGCAACAAAAAATTTAATTTATTTTTTTTTATAAAAATTATCAAATTAAGCACAGCAATATTATGTCGTTGTTGTTTACAAACAGTCACACATTTTATGTCTTATTTCACACAAACATGTTCTTTCTCAAGGTCATTAGCCTTTCAATAAAAATTTCCACTTCTAAATATTTTCCTGAGTCTGAAAAAAAGAAAGAATAAGCCTTACAATATTTCAATGACATTCATAGGAGATGACTAAGCAATCTACAACTATGCCAAAAATAATACTTAAAGATTATATCTAAAATCAATCTCCCAATTTATTAGCCAGGCCATTTTCCTTCTTCTTGTTTGTGGAGTTGATGTGTCGGGCGATGAGAAAGAGGGGGATGTTGTGAGGAGTGAATGAGTTGGGGGAGAGTTTGGGAAAGACTTTCTCGGACTGCCACTCTCCACCACTCGCCATTTCCACCTTAGCATTCCCATTTCTTGGGGATACTTCTCACCGTGTATGACAAGGTAGAGCTCCTTGTCCATTTCCAGTTGTACATCTTCTTTCCTCAATCCTACACAATACATATTTAGTTCCACCAAACTTATTTTGAAATTACAACTTTTTAAGGATAGGAACACAAAAATAATAGAAAACATAAACACAGGAAATACTAGATTTGTGGAACAACTTGTAAAGGGAAAAACCATGGAAAAGATTGCTCTCAAATATATGCACACCGATTAAGGTGAGTTATAAGAAAGAATAACTACCAAAGGGATTATGAAGAATTATAAGAGAGAATAGATCCACCACTAATGTCCAACCCACTCATTTTTTTCAATACTACAGAAACTAAGATAAAGATAAATCACTTTCTTGACATAGGAATTTTCATATATCCAAAGATCACAATGACACCAAAGGCTTAATAACATAGTTTGATATGATATGATTTGAACTAGACTGAGAAATTAAGTCACAACAATATTGAGTCTAAACACAAATACTAATATAGCATATTCTTTTTCATTAAGATTGGATCCATAAAATAAAGAGTTCTCCCTCTTAAATAAACTGATTCCCATTAAATAAGTTTTTCCATTGTAACAAAAAAATTCTCACCCTTGATACCATGTGCAAAAAATCCATAATGGATTAGTTTAAACTACTCGAGTGCACAATGTCCTTTCAATAACCAATAATTGAGTTGTATACCCAGTCAATATGCACAGAATTGTTAAGAGGACATATTTGTGAAGGTTGTATAGATGTAGGTTACCGAATCATCATCTCTGCACTGGTACTCAATCAGGAAACCCTCGTATGTATATAGCCACTCTAGTAAATCTCCACATCTAGAAAATCTCCACAAAAATCCCTTCTAGCCTCCACTGCATATACGTCTTCTCAGAATCTAAAAACTTCGGCCCATCATTGATTCTCATCAATGTACCAATTTGGATAGCAAGTCTAATTTAATTTGTCTGTGGACTAAGACTTTAAATTATTGAGCTTCTCTTTGTTTCGAGAAGAGTATAACATTCTCTACTTAATAGGGCCAACCGCGTGGTGGAAGCTCATCTGGCCCCTCCTAGGAGCCTCTTATGACCTTTTACGACATTTTAAGACCTCTAAGATGTATTCTTAGGGATCGTAAATGGTCGTAAAGGGTCATAAGGGGTCTTGGGACACAATAGCTAAGAAACATAATTGTAGGCATCATGGTCACAATTTTTTGGAGACAACATAATTGAGTGGTATACCCAGACGATGAAGAGCAACTTCTGCTCCTTCGGTTCCAAGTTGACATTGTGGGATCCAAAGACCATAGATAAGGAATAAATTTAGAGAGCGGAGGAGGGCCATAATGACAAAAATAATACAGGACAAACCTCAAGTTAAATGAGGCAACTGTAAACATTTTAATAGATTTTTATTATTAAATTATGAAATTTGCATATACTAGTGTTCTAAGAACCCTCATTGCATGATTTATTATTGTAAGCCCCCTCTGACTTACGCATCTAGAAAATGAAACTACAACCTATTGGGACTGAGACAAACCTTATAAAACAACAACATCTAAGAAGGATCGCTTGCCAACATGTATTGAATACATCTTTTGGAGGACCTTGTATTCATGAGCAACAGATGCATTCAACAGATGTTGGCAAGTGATCCTTCTTAGTTGATGTTGTTTTATAAAGTTTGTCTCAATCCCAATAGGTTTTAGTTTCATTTTCTAGATGAGTAAGTTAGAGGGGGCTTACAATAATAAATCATGTAATTAGGGGGCTTAGAACACTAGTATATGCAAATTTCATTATTTAATAATAAAAATCTATTAAAATGTTTGCAATTGCCTCATTTAACTTGAGGTTCTTCTTGTATTATTTTGGTCGTTATGGCCCTCCTCCACTCTCTAAATTTATTCCTTATCTATGGTCTTTGGATCCCACAGTGTCAACTTGGAATTGGAGAAGCAGAAGTTTCTCTCCATCGTCTGGGTATACAACTCAATTAATTTGTCTCCAAAAAATTGTGACCATGATGCCTACAATTATGTTTCTCAGCTATTGTGAAATCTACATTTATGTTTCTCAATTTTCATGTTTATGTGCATATTTTTTATGTGTTTGGGAAGACATCTTTCTAGCCTAGGCCTAGATCCTTTGGCAATTAGCTTCATAATAATGAAGTAGATGACAAATGAGCAATTAGCTTCCCAAGAAAAATTCCATAAATGCACTATGTGTACCCCAATTCTTGTGCCCTCTGTGCATACCCAAAGGATAAACTTGAAACAACAAGGGTAAGGCTAACCTTACCCTTGTTGTTTCAAATTTATCCTTTGGGTACGCATAGAGGCCACAAGAATTGGGGTATGTACAGTTCATTTATGAGAATTTTCTTGGGAAGCTAATTGCTCATCTCTCATCTGCTTCATTTATTATCAAGCTAACTGTCGAAGGATCCAAGCCCATGCTAGAAAGATGTCTTCTCATTCTGTTTAAGCCATATTCCTTGTTCTTATCAAACTTCCTTGGTATGGTGGGCCTGCTCTCTGCAGTTTTCTTCTTCAATCTGTGTTTGACGATAAGCATCTTCTTCTTCTTCCTAATTGTAGCTAGAGCTTCCTTTTCATCAAGATTCAACTCCACTTCGACCCCCATCTCATCATCCTTGTCCACTCATCCCAATTGATTGATCTCTCAAGGACCTTGTATTCAACAGATGTTGGCAAGCGATCATTCTTAGTTGCAATTGTTTTATAAGGTTAGTTAGTAGCTACAATCAGTTTATTAGAGTTAGGAGTCTATTTCAAAGACATCCACGTGAAGTGGAGTGGCTGTGTTCAAATTGATGTATCAAGGAACAAATGGAATAACCAAGAAAACACTATACATTAAATCATGTGATTGATAGCAGATTAGGGCTCACCCAAGCCATAAACATGAAGAATTATTGTAAAAAAAATGTAAACCATATATATGCACACTTGAGGCAAAGAGAAGTTACACCATATCCATATTAAAATATTAGTTACAATATGAAAATACTAAACTGACTAATTCATGAGCTCATCTCCACATATGGTCACAACAAAGATATGCGATTACAATACAAAGAAGGCATCGTAAAAGTATAATATCGGCATTTGCCCTAGCCTGGCACGTTTTGCACTCAAATCCTTCATCATGGATAAGTGGAGATGGGCGAATAGATGTAGATGAGTTGTCATCAACCCAACTAAAGTATCCACAGCCATTATTTTCCTGTGATGTCCAGTCTACATTAGTTCTTATAATATAATGAATAGTATTGACATTAGAAATATTAAATATATACACATTAGCAACCTTTTTCTATTTGGGCAGCACCAAAATTGTCGTCCAAGGTTGTTATGTGTCTGTGAAGTCTTCAACACACACTACCCACCACCACATTGACAGTTTGGCACATTGACAAGAGTCATCGAGCCTATATCAATAATGCACCGCACCATCATTACTACATTTATTATTTTTATATGATTATTTTTATATGGAATACACCAAGGAGTACCATCAGAATTATTAACCATTTACAATAATAAAAAGTAAACCTAAATCAAATAGCTCATTTTTTATCAGCATGTGTAGTCTTTGTGCATATGAAAAATCAAAGAAATATCAAGCTGAAATAAAATAGTGAACAAAATAGTATTCCACATAGAGTGAATGAAATATACCATCAAAAGAAGGTGACAAAATCCTGTCACAAAGCACAGACATAGGAAATTAAAAAGGGACAAAAGACAAGAAATTAGAAAAATCATTGCGACTATAGAAAAATCATTTATACTATAATAAAAAAAAGAAACACTCTTTGTCAACAATTTTCAAAATCATTAGGACTATAGAAAAATAATTAAGACTATACAAAATCAAATTTTAGAAATGGACGGTTCTGATGCTTTGCCATTACAACAATTGAGCATTCATCATTTGGTATTGTGTATTCCATTTAAGTATGTCAACAATGTTCAAAATCTTATCACCAAGCACAGACAAGAAATAAGAAAAATCATTAGGACTATAGAAAAATCAAGTTCTAGAAATGGTAATCCTTGTTTGAATATTCAAACCCACACTACTCCTATTCCTAATAGTAATCCTTCTTCCTCTAATGCTCTTCCTGGCTATGATTGGGGAACCTTGGATTTTACTCCTACCTTTATTGGAGAGTATAAAGTCTCTAATCTTGATTTTATTAAGCAACAAAGAGAATTTGAACAAGTTTTTACTTCTACTTCTAATACCCTTCATAATAACTTTGTCGTTGCTTCTACCCATAATGAATCTGTTAAATCTACTAAGGATGATATTGTGACTGCTAAAGTTCCACTGACTCATTTTGATATGGCTTCTTGTTATGGTCCTGGTTATCAATTCCTAGTTAAACAAGGATTTAATGGTCGAGGATCTAGTAAGCATAAATAGGGAATTAATGCCCTTACACACTGGGGGGCATGAGCATTCTTATGGATTGGGATTTAATCCTCAACAACAAATCAATGTTAACAACATTTCAAATAACACTTCAAAACATGATGAACCTATGAAGGAATTTGATCAAGAAGTTCTTTTGCCTAAACTCCTTCGTGCTAAGATGATTACTAGACCTAAACACAAAAAGAAATGTAGTCCACACTTGAAGACTCTTCCTTTTTGTTTATATCATCGATTTCATGATCACTCTACTAATGAATGTCAAGCTTTACATTATAAGTTTAGGAACCTCATTGATAGTAAGGTTATTTATATATCATGTGACAATGAGTTGTATTTCAATCCTATTTTCTCTAAATAACATTTATGTTCCTATTATGGAGCTCCACATTATGTAAATAATGTTAGCCTAATCCTTGGGGGCTTGTTGTCTTGCATAGTGTTGTGAGCGATATAATAGGTCCCCTTCCATCTTTGTTCCTACGCTTGGGGGGGAAGGATGCCATCTCCTTCCTTTTTGTCTTTTCGGGATTCCACTCTTTCCTTGGTTAAGCAGTATCTATCTATTATGTGATATCCAATCATAAATGAAAATTTTGGTTTGCATTGAGGATCTCTATCCTTGATCACAACCTCTTTTGTTACTTGACATTGGGTTTCCATGGTTGATAAATCTCTCACCTTGGAAGCTGAACAGTGTGTTATCCCTCACAAGGGTTACTTTTTCACTTCTTGCATGATATCTCTTTGCAGGATATCTCTATGAATAGTCGACTTTGTATAAAATACTTACCTCAAGGTGAATTCCAAGCATACAATCATGGAGGTTTTGATTTACATTTGTTAATGTTATGTTCAAACTTTCATATCAACATACTTGTTTACATTTGAAGTATAATTGCATATCTATTGAATATCAAAGCTTCCTTATTAGATCTACTTCTACTACTTGCTAGCATTCTCTATTTCAATTCTATTATTAAGGTTGATTCCAAACCAGGGTTTGACTAAGGCAAACCCCTCATCCAAATAAAAAAACCATTTTTCTTGTAGGTATAGGTGTGGGACGACAAATATCAGTGCAGATCTAGATACCCTTTTCACTGAACTTCTGAGATCCACGAACAGAATTTATATCGGAGCTTTGCAGGTCAAGGTCAACCTCTTAGGTCAAGGGTGACATTTTGGGGTCAAGGTTGACCTTGTCTATCTAGGTCAAGGACGACCTCCCTCAGAAAAGAAAAATATTTCTGGGTTTTGTAGATCTCGCAGTTTCGATTTGACATTGGGAAAATCAATAATTTATGAAACTGTTTGATAGGGTTTTCAGCCAATTCTTTTTTGAGGTAAGTACCTTTATTTCTTCATTTCAACACTAGCATTTCCAAATTTACATCCCATCCCCTGGCAATTCAAATGTATGTGTAAAATATTGATTTTGGGGTCTCTTTCATGTGCAAACCATTATTTGAGGACCCCACCACATATTTTATCCTATACATTTTAGTGATCCCGACGTGAAAGGTTGTCCTCGCATCACTATGAAATGCAACTATATCCATTTTGTATATCCATTAGCCAAAGATCGGTGTTGTATATTATGAAATCCAAATCTCAAAAACTGCCCAAAAAATATGATACGACAATTGAAAATTGGAGTCAAAACTCGTATGATAGTATACCAGTTCCAACACAACAATCCAGAAACGATACGACTCTAGGTTCCTGCACAAACGACAATTTAGAGCTGATACAACAATACCAAACAACCGGTGCGACAATGCAAACTGTCATCTGTCGTACGACAGACAAAATGTTCTGATATGACAATCTGCAAGTGTCGTACGAGATTGTACGGAATACAAATTAAAAATTGAAGCTTGAATTTGAAATGTTAGAAAAATGAAAAATGTGATAATGGAAACCCGCTATCGGGCCCCACGGTGGGTACCAGAAATGTGTGTGTGAAATTGTACCTATATGTGGACACAACACTTCAGTAAAACATTATTGGTTAACAAATCAAAAAATCTGCAAATAAGACAAATATCATTAACCAGGCGATTTATTGTCTTCTAGTAAGTGTGAGTATGGTATTCTCAGAAATTGACTGAGATCAATGACAATGCAACACCTAAACGAAGGATTTAATGATGAAAGCTATGAAAAATGAATGCAAATTAATCTATATTTTTTATATTTTCTATGCAATATAGATGAAAAATTGTGTGAAATGATGTAAAACTAGATGAAAATGAATTGCAATCTAATCTAGCAATGATATGAATGCTATGAAAATGAATGAAACAATGATAAACAAGAATCTCAAAATTGCACAATCTCACAAATCGCCAAATCGCACGAGCAAGATTCTCCAAAATTCACAGTGATTGTTTGTGAAGGACTGAGCCTCGTTTATATAGAAATCCAAGATTTGAGAACGCATGAAAAAATCATAAATCACTCCCTGATGAACTCAAATTGATTTTTGAGTTATCAAAGAATTAGAAACACTTAACTCACAAAATCATGTAAAAATAGCTTTTTAACTCGAATTAGAAGTTGAGATCACTCCAATCTACTTTTCAACTCACAACCACATGTTGAGTCTAAAAAGTTAACAAATTGAGTTTAATAGTTGATTTAGACTTTTAACTACTTTTCTAATTGTAAATGGATAATTATGAATTTATTTAATATTTCATGTGCCTTATTCTCAACTTAATTGATTTTTGACTAAAAATAACTGATTTATGGGTTAATCAATTATTAAATCAAACTTTATTCAAAATTAAATCATTAAATTTGACAACTTGATTTAATCAATTAAACAAACATTTAATCAATTATTTTTAGCAATTCGATTTATTGTCAAATAAAAATAATATTAATTAGGAATAAATCCAATTAAATAATTAAGTGGCAGAATTATATCCAATTAATCAAATATTCAACATATTCAATTAATTGACTTTAGGATAAATAAAATAAAATCATTTATCGCAAAATAATATTTAATTAAAGATAATTGGGATAAATTAGGAATATTTTAAGAATATTTCTCGATACAAAATTAGGATAGAATCAATTAGGGTTTCGATGATTTGATGTGCAGATGTGTCTTAGGTTAGGACTTTAAGGTTGATTTCGATCGATTTGTCGATGTAGGAGGTCAATGGTCCTGAAGCCCATTTTTGGGGCATTACAACTGCTACATATCCAGCTTTTGTTGTAGATTAGGAAATGCAGTTTTGTTTCTTACTTGTCCAAGAGACTAATCTCTTTCCTAGAAAGAATGTGCCACCACTTGTACTCTTTCTGTCATCCACATTTCCTATCCAATCCGCATCAATGTAAACTTTCAATTCAAACTTATCATTCTTCTTGTAATACAATCCAAAGTCCTGTGTTCCTTTTAGATATCTCAATATCCTTTTCATTGTCATCATGTGACTCTCTTTAGTATTTGCAGAAAATCTTGCAACAATCTCAACTGCTAGGGCAATATTCGGTCTGCTATGAACAACATATTGTAACTTTCCAATCATAGATCTATACAAGGTTTGATTGACTTTAGTTGTATCATCAATTTTTGATAATTTTTGTCCAATAGCCATAGGTGTACTTACTGGTCTACAATCTTCCTCAACAAAAGTTATCAATATCTCCTTGGCATACTTAGATTGAGTAATATAGATACCTTTCTTCATTTGATAAACTTGCAAACCAACAAATAATTTGATCTCACCAAACATAGACATTTCAAATTCAGTTTGCATCTCATTTGAAAAGGTTTGACATAGGGCATCTTGTCCTCCAAATATGATATCATCAACAAAGATTTCAGCTAACAATATCCCTTTACCTTTTTCAGTCTTCAAATATAGATTATTGTTGTCATTTGTCCTTACAAATCCAATCTTTATCAAATAATTGTGCAGTCTCTCATACCATGCTCTAGGGGCTTGCTTCAGTCCATACAGTGCCTTGAGAAGTTTAAAAACTATATTCTTCTTGTTTGGATCAACAAATTCTTCTGACTGTTCAATGTATACTTCTTCTTCCAATATTCCATTCAGAAATGCAGATTTGACATCCATTTGATACACTTTGAACCCTTTATATGCTACATATGCAAGTAGATTCCTCACTCCTTCCAATCTTGCAATTGGGGAAAATCTCTCCCATAGTCAATGCCTTCTTCCTATGCATATCCCTTGAATACCAATCAAGCTTTGTTCCTAGTGACTTCTCCATGTTCATTTAGCTTATTTCTGAATACCCATTTTGTTCCAATAAAATTCTTGTCTTCTGGTCTCAACACTAGTGTCTAGGTTTTGTTCTTTTCTATCTGCTCTATTTCTTCATTCATGGCTTGTATCCAATCTTCATTTTCTAAAGCATCTTTCACTGTCTTAGGCTCAAATTCACATAATAAGCATGTTTGATCTTTCAACTTACTTCTTGTCATAACTCCAGATTCTTTATCTCCAATGATTTGTTCTAGCTTATGATGTCTTCTTACATATTGCACCAATGTAGGTTTACATTTTCTTTCTACTTGTTCTTGATCTTCAAGTTCATCTTGTAGATTCTTTGTATCTTCTTCTGATTGTTCGACAACATCCTCCTGATGCTCGGCATTTTCTTGTTATGGCTTTGCAAGTTCATGTTGTTGCTTAGCATCTGGTTTAGGTACATTACTAGTCTCTCATTTTTCCATGTATACAAAAGATCTATAATCTTTATGTTCTTTCTTGCACTCAACTTCATTCTTTTCTGCATATTCATCAACTATAACATTTGCACTTTCCACAATTTTGTTAGTGTTATAATTCAAACACTTATAAGCTTTTCTTAGTGGAATATCCTAGGAATATGCCTTCATCACTTTTTGCATCAAATTTTCCATTTTAATTATTTTTCAGTATATAACATTTGCTTCCAAAGACTTTAAAATACTTCATATTAGGTGCATATCCATACCATAACTCAAAAGGTGTAGCATTTGTACCTTTCTTGATTTGTACTCAGTTCAAGGCATAAATAGTTGTACTCACAGCTTCTCTCCAGTACTTTTGTGCAACATTCTTCTCTATCATTAGTGTTCTAGCACAATCTATAATTGATCTATTTCTTCTTTTTGCTATACCATTCTATGGGGGTGTCCTTGGTGCAGACATTTGTCTCTTTATTCCTCTATCACTACAGAATATATTGAAATCATTTGATATAAACTCTCCTCCTCTATTAGATCTCAAACATTTCAAGTTGTTACCTAATTCTTTTTCAACTCTTGCCAAATATCACTTAAACAATTGAAAGGCATCAGATTTCTCTTTTAGAAACATCACAATCATCATTCTAGAATAGTCATCAACAAACAGAATGAAATACTTATGACCACAGTAGTTTTGCACACCCATTGGTCCACAAAGGTCAATATGAACCAATTCCAAAATATTATCAGAAGTATATGTCTTGTTCATAAAACAAGACTGTCATTTTTTTCCAATTGACACTGTTTACACATCATATTATCAGGTTTCTTCAATCTTGGCAAACCTCTAACTTTCTTCATCTTACTAATATTTACCAAAATGTCAAAGTTCACATGACACAACCTCTGATGCCATAACCATACATCATCAAATTGTGAAAACAAACATGTTTCTTCATATAGGTCTAGATAGAACAAATTACCTCTTGTTTGTTCTCCACTTCCAATTAGTTCACCAGTGGCATCAAATATTTTAGCCTTCTTGTAATGAAATTCAACTCAATAACCAGTACTGTTTAACTATGCAAAACTTAGCAAATTATAGTTAAGACCTTCAACCCAATAAGCATTGTCACATCGAATCTTATCAGTTAATCTTATTAATCATTTGCCTTTCACGGAACATGGTGCATCAATACCAAACTTAACACTTCTACCTTTGTAATGATTTAGGGTTTCAAACTTACTTTTATCACCAGTCATGTGATGTGAGCAACCACTATCAATAATCCATTTATCACCTTTACTCACATATGAAATAAGTACATCTTTCTCATCTTCATCAGAATCATCTTTCATAGAAACATAAACAACTTCTATATCGCATTCATCAAATTCACTAGTTTCACTGTCAGTTTCCTCTTCAACAATATAACAAGATTTCTTACCTTTGTCTTTGTAGTCTCTGTACCTTTTGTGATCTCTGTCATTTCTTTTGTCTGTATACTTGTTTTCCCTTCTTTCATCCTTGTCAGTCCAATCAAGGCATCTTGCTGCAATATGGCCAACTTTGTTACATGAAAAATAGATTGTAGGAAGTTTACCTTTGAATTTTCATTTTTCTCTCGGTAGCCTTCTAGCCATAAGTAGATCATCTAGATCATCATCAAAAGTATCACTATCATTGTCGTTGTTACTGTCACTGTTCATACATCTTTCTTTTCCCTTCTTAGACTTATGAAGAACCATTTGAGATTTGAATGTAGATTCAATGTTGTGAATAGTGAAATTATCAAAATTAGACAACTCAAAAGCAGTAAGCTTACCAACAAGACTTTCCAAAGTTAGGACATTGCCAAGATTACATCTTGATTCTTGTATTGCAAAAACTCTAATAGCATTGATAGGCAGTAGGGTTCTCAACACTTTACTAATAACAGTTTCATCATCAATGTTTTCATTAGCTCCTCTAATAGCATTTACTACCTCCTTAATTTTGCCACAATATTGAGCAACGTTTTCACCTTCTTGCATTTTCATTTCATCAAACTTACCTCTCAAACTTTCAGATTTGTCTCTCAATAGATTTGTGTCCCCACCATAGATAGTTGCTAGAGTGTCCCACATTTGCTTTGCATTAGTACAATCCTTGATGTCTTCAAATTTAGGATAGCTTAGGGTAGATGCAATCTCCAACATTGCCTGATTGTGCTTTTGTTTTTCTTTCATCTCCTCGGCAGTTAAAGGTGCAACATGTGGTACAGTCATTTTCCACAAAGTATTTTGTTGAATCACCAATACCATCTAGGTGCAATTTCATCAAACTCTGCCATGCAGGGAAGTTCTCCTTGTTCAACTTTGGTACCTCCTTTTTGTACATCTTGATCATTAGCTTCAAGTACCTTTAAACTTTTTCTCTACAAGCACCAACAGCTCTAATACCAATTGTTAGAATGATTTTAGAATAACTGAGAGGGGGGATGAATCAGTTATCCTCATGTCCAAATGTACCAATTGAACTTTCTAGCTCTTCAACAAACTTAGATCTAATCAGCAATTCACTTGGTCTCTATAGTATATATCAGTAACATAAAACTTGCAGTCCACTGTCCAAAAGTAATCAACTTGCAGAATATAAAACTTTCAATAAAATTCACATCAAATAACATTCACACAAGTACAACACTAGGATTTAATGTGGAAACCCAATTTGGAAAAAACCACAAGTAACATGCTACTAATTTTCACTCTTCTAAAGTGAGCTCTGTGAGAAGCCAACCCTATTAGAAGGTTAATAATACACACCATTAGGTGTGACCCTGTTAAAGGATTTAATCACTCTGTTAAAAGTGGCCCGGTTAGAGGGCTTAAGAACATTCCATTAGAATGTCACCTTGATTAAAGGGTTTACAAAATGACTGTTAGGTCAACCTTGATTAAAAAGATTTTGACTGATACAATGGTTAGAAAGTAACAGTAGGTTATGATTTGAAATATACAAATCACTTTGCAAATACAGATCCAATGCGCTCATATGCTGATTTACTGACTGACCTTCATTTCCATCTCCATCTCTGATCTGCTCGGAAATCTCTTCAAGCAATCACCTCAACTTTGTTTAGCTCTTCACAGCTTCTCCTTAGCCTTCTTAGATTCATCAGTCAATAACATCAACCTCTTCATTCTCTCCTTAACCTCATAATTAGGTCATCCTTATACCTCTTTGATTAGGTAGATTAATCTTTTGTCGCTTAATCTCTTCCGTAGATCTTAGGTTTAGGTCAGATTCATCAAATCCTTCCATCATTTTGTCCTTCTTTTCCTTCTAGATACATCTCCAAACTTCTCCTTGAATCCATCAGAAAATGGTTTACCATGCATTAAATGCTCCATACCATTCATTAATAATGTCAACACGTTTTACATATCCCAAGAATTCAACTGTCGGTTGGGATTCTCAGTTCTTTCACAAACTGTAAATTACTGACACTCGGTCAATATTGTGTTCATATCCTCAGTCATTACTGGATATCTCGGCCATCGCTTAAACTTTCCTTCTCGGCAAATATTGCCTTCGCTCGGTTAATTATCTATTTCTCGGCAATTACTAATGCTCGGTCGATACTAGATTTGCTCGGTTTACACTGGTGCTCAGTTGACACTAGCATCACTCAGCTTAAACTAAATTTCTTCACTTTTGCTCGGTTAAGCCTATGCTTCCAGTCTTTCTTCTTCACTTTGTGTTAAAGATAAACAATGCATTACCTTGTCAATGTGCCAACTAATCAATTACCCATTGAAGTATCACATAACTCAACCTTTCCTTAGGTCCTCTTGTTATATCCTCTTTTTCAATTCCTCTTCATCAGTCAGAAGATAGGGTACTCTACTAGATAGCAATTGTCTTACCAGTTAAGGTTTGACATCAATGACAATATAACAATTGTTTCAATTGTAGTTTCCAACACAATGATGTTTTTGAGGTCTCCTTCAATTGCTAAATTGGTAATGTCATTATTCTTAGCAAGGATCGTGCCTTGAACACTAGCAAAGGCTTCAACATATTTGCTAGCTTGGATCTCTAAGTTCTCTACAAATGCACTAATTAGCTAACCTTTGTTGATCAAGATCAAATCACCCCTCCCACCTAACCCAACTTTCCACTTAAAAATCTATCATATTTCCAATAATGCTAACCTGTGTCAAGGGAAGTTTATTTGATATTTCTTCTTTGTAGGGACTATAAGGTATCCTCCTCTACCTTGTCTTATAGTTTCCAATTGAAAGCTATTTGCTTTTCAATGATAGAAAGGAGTCTATAAGGACTTTTTATTTTAGTTGCTCCTACATTTTTTTTAAATACCCTATATGATATTTTAGCCACCACATTCCAAGGTCTATAAAAACTTTTGAAGATTATTTTTTCCTTACCTTCCATATACACCAACCAATGTGTGGGATGGCCTAATCCCAAATTTCCTTGATTAAAGGATGATTAAAGGAAGAAATCCAATTGGTTGCCACTTACTTTACACCTATGTGTCAAGCACAATAAGTATTTTATTTCTAATATTTGTCTCATCTTCCAAGAATGTGTGCACTCAATCGAAAGGTGATTAATATACTCTTCCTATTGTTTGCATAAAATGCATTAATTGGCCATCTGGAAACCTCAAGACTTCAAATTATCAATCATGGGGATTTTCCCATGACAGGCAACCCACCAAAATCAGCTTCTTTTGGGATGAGGTTATTATTACATGTACAATCCCAACTAAAATTAGTATTTTGAGTGCTTTCCAACTATTTGAAGCCTATCTCAACAATATAAGTGCCTCTAGAATCAATTGTTGAAATTATTTCATCTTGTCTAACAACCAAGTTTAATTTGTGTTTGCTAGTTTTGGTGATAAGATCAATAAGAGCTACTCGATAAAAAATGCATGTCATATTTGGATAAATTTTCTAGATGGTTAGCCCAATTTCATATTTGTGAGTCTTTGACAAAGTTTCCACGCATTCTTCTCAACACCTCTTTGATTAAGGCACATGGTTGACCTTGTTCCAATGGGGTGTTTGAGATCCAATGATCCTCCTAGAAATAAATGAGTTCTCCATTTCACATATATATTGTATCCCCTTAAGATTTGCTTTGATTTTTTTAGGTTTTCCAAATAGTTAATCTAGTTGAAAGATATGTGATGTAGAGGAGGCAATATCCTTCGTGGTTCATATATTTAGTTTTTATTATGTTAGTCCATTTGTTGTTATTTGTCAAAAGTTTCCATTTGACTTTAGCCATGAGGACCTTGTTTATATCTTTAATTTATGAATATTTGGCCCTCCATTATTCTTTAAGGAGCTTATTTTATTGCAAGCCACTACAAAAAAAAAAAAAATTTCCTCCATTCCAAACCAAATAAATCTTCTCTAAATCCATTCTATTTTTGGTGCAAAACTTATAGGAAATTTAATAAAGAAAGAAGGTAGATTGAGGCGCTCTAAAGAAAGGATTTAATTAGTTGGAGTTTCCATGCCTAGCTGAGGAGGCTACCCTTCCATGTTAGTGGATTTTTTAATACTTTATGTGAGGTCAATCCATGCACTATCTTGTATTCTTCTAGAGGTCCAAGACATATTAACACTATTGACACAAATTTGTATACTATAGCCTAATGTGCTCACTATTTGGGTTTGAAGCCTTGTAATGGTGTTGAAGAAGAAAATCTCATGTTTGGCAAGATTTATCTATTGAAATAGAACTATAGGATATTGTGATAGTATCTCCTTTAACATATAACCTTGGCAATGGTAGTCACTACAATCAATTTATTGTCATCTATAAATTGATGTTGTGGAGTAGGTTTAGGATTGACAATAGTCTAAATCCTTTAATTTTGTTTATGTTTATATAGGAAGCTATATCTCAACCCAAAAATTCCTCCAATATGGTGAACAAATATGATAATAATGGGTTCCCTTGTCCAAATCCCCCTTTAAAGGTGAATGACTCATTGGAACTATCATTACTTTTGATTGAATAAGTGGGAGCGGTGAAGCAATTTTTATAAGCTTTAACATTTTTTCTTTGAAATCATTTTTTTTTGCAAAACCTTAAGAAGAAAGTCCCAAGAGACCCTATCATACACCTTGGAGATGTTTGATTTCAACACCATGCTTTCTTCTTTTCTTTTCTCTATTGAGTGAAAGGTTTTGTGAACAATTATTGCAACATTAGGAGTTTGTCTCCCTAATACAAAACCATTGTGATTGTTGTGTTATTACCTTATCCAAGAAAGGTTGTATCCTCAAAACCATCAACTTGGATAGAGTTTTATAAGTTGTGTTGCATAGGCTTAGCCCAAACTCAGACATCTCAATGGCTTCAACTTTCTTAGGAATAAGGACTACGAAGGTGTTGTTGATTGCTTTCAAGAAGTCATCGTCAATGAAGAATTCTTATGCTACTTTTGTGAAGTCTTTACCCACTATTTCCCAATAAGTTTGAAAAAAAGGTTGAAGGGAAGCCTTTCGAGCTCAGAGATTTATAGGGACCTAGGGTGAATAAATCATTTTTCACTTTTCTAAGGCATTCTTGCTCATTTCCTCCAAATCTTCTTTAGATGTGAGAATAGGATTAGCTTCCAATAGCAACCCCTCTTTTGTGTTATCAGTATTTAGAATTTGATTGAGCAATGCATAAAAATATTTGGCTCCTACTCCTAAATCGCCACCTCTTTAGTGAATTAGTCCCATTGTCTTTTACGAGATCAATAACTTGTGTGATTTGCTTGTGACTGAGAGACAAATGGCGGAATTTTTTTTATTTTCTACTCTTGTTTAAACCTCTTTCATAATTAGGTTGTGCAATTTGCTTATCTATCTTCTCAGCAACTCTTTTTTGAGTCCATTTCCTCTTGGATGTCTTTCAAGTTATGTTTTGAAACTTTTATTTTGCTCAAAGATATCACCAAAAGAGAACCTATTCCAAAGGACAACTCATGTTATTAAGTATAATTTTTTTTCTTAAATAATGATTTTATATAGATTTTTTGATAATTTTAACTCAAATAATTTTAAAATACTTGGCATCGTCATCATGTAAATATATGTAAGAGCTTGTATTTAATAAAAGGGCTACAAGCTATAAACTTATTATGAATACAAATCCCATTACACACATTTATTCTGATATCAGCCAAAAAAAAATCCAAAACATTTTTAAGTGGCAATCATTGCCTAGTGTATATATGAAGATAGATATATATTTTTATAGTGTTTATTTGTATTAACAAAAAAATTATTTTATAATACTGTAAAAAATTGTACTTCCGTTTTAGAAAATATTTCTTCCAAATCTATCCACCTATCCACCTGAAAGTACCAAGTAGAAATGGATCATATAAACCAGCTCTCCATTCAGAAAAGAACTATTTTGGAGGTCACCATGAAAGTAAAATATTATGTTAATTAGTAGTTCAGTACAGTGTAAGTGTTGTATTGCTAAATAATGAGATATATTCAGTTTTAATAGAATTAATTTTGTTTAAATGTAAACTATTTTTTTATTTCAATACTGTAAGATTGTTCTGGAAGATGATATATGGATTCCATAATTATAAAATACGATATATGAATTGTATAATTATATAATAAAAAATGGTAGGCTGGAAAGGGAAAAATAAATATATGTTATTTTACTATTATAAAAATTTATTACTGGGATGAGATCTAATTTGGATAATCAATATGAATAAGAAAGATACTTTTGGTTTTCCTTACTAATAATTTGTCCACAATAAGGAAAGTAATCAAAAAAAATTGAAGAAGCATTAATGTTAACCATGGCAATCAACAGTCTTAGCAGGACCCAAATTGAGAGCCTCCATCATAAGGACAGTGGCATTAGTGATAATCCATTGGTAGGTGGAAATTTGAGTTGAATAAAGTGCGAGCCAGCGTGTGTTAAGAGCATCATTTTAAGCCTGTCTCAAACGGTCATTGTTGGAAGTGTCAAACCACACATTTATAGAGTAAACCCTGTTGAAAGATATCCAAGATTGAGTTCTTAAGCTTTCCCAATAAACTCTACAATTGGAATTCGATTGAATTAGCTTAGTAAGTAGAAATTTAGCTATCCATTTGCTCGAAATCTCAAGGCTGTGAAGGGATCTCACCATTGAAGAAGAGTAGAACAGTTAAATAAAACATATAAATTAGGACTGGTATCATTCATCTAAACCTCCATGATGTATCAAAAAGGACTCATGATATATATTGTACGCTAAGTAGTACACAGTCAGAAGTTGATTATTTTGAATGGCAGTTCAATTACGATTGCAAATGCTACAGATCCAATTACAAGTTTCCTCAACATGGAGGACCCTTCCACTTTACTTAAGGAGAATTGATTCAATACTTCTATACCATTGTTAGAATCTTCAAAATAACTGATCCATTTTCTGGGACGCAGACAGCCAATTGAATTCTTAAGCTTTCCCAACAAACTCTACATCAAATAGAAGCACGGAATTGGGAGGGATAACGCATGAACCTGCATATAAAAAGATAGAAGAATCTAATGCATCTTGCATTCCAACATTAACTTAATAAATCAAATAAATCAAATTCAAATGTATCCTCCAAAGATCTCCTAAAATAATGATCCTTCCTTTCTCAAAAGAAAAAAAATTGTAAAATGGTGATGTTGCTATCAAGGCAGTACAGGAACAACATTGACCCAGTTTTAATTAAAAAACAAACTATATTTGAAATCTTGAAGAAAACTGCTCTATCAAGTCCTCTAAAAGAGTCAAAACAGAATGCCTTTTAATAGGCACTGTCAAGGTACATTACATGCACAAGGTTGTCTACTGATTGTAAGTCACCTAATCTAGACGATGAGAAATATGAGTGCTGCATAGAATGAAAATATGCTGTACTTTTCCAGACATTGTTGCTTACAGCAAGTGTTATAAACAGCAATAAAAAAATTATGGAAACATTTTTTTTATTCAGTAAGTTATTCAAACCTTGAGGCGCTTTCCATCATTTGTCAGAAATTTGCATTTCAAAAAAACTATAAAGGAAACTTGAAGACCAAGAAAGTTGCAATGCAAATGCAGTTGTTTCTCTCAGGTTCCCTCTGCCATGTCTGAGTCTTTTTGACAATACCATGTTGCCTAAACCTAAAGCTTTTTGAATAGTGGTTTCATTTTCCAGTATCCTCCTTAAGTCAATAATTCCAAATTTCTCGTCAGTTCCTTTGTTTAAATGAGTAATTACTAGATGATGCAGTCACTTAACATTTTTTGGTTTTAGGATTTTTAACTACTTTTTGTTATTGGTTTTTCTTCTGACTTTTATAGCATGAAACATCAGGGGCCACCCTGTCCCAGATAGAGAATTTGCCAGAAGTATGGACATGTATGCTACAGCTCTCCTCATCTACAATTTGCATATCAGTGTTCAAAATGTGTACTCTTGTCCTGTGTATGCATCTCTGGATTTCGGTGGTCCTGCCATAATATTACAAGAATCAAACTATGATTCTCCTAAGTAGCAATCATATCACTGGTCAAAACTCTTTCACTGTATATTGCATGCCTATCTACAAAGTTTTGCTCAAAATTGGTAATGCTCACCCTGGCTGCAATCAGTGATATTGTTCTGGTATGATATTCTAAAATTATTAGGGGGAAAAGAAGTAAAGATAGAAAACATGTAAAGGATAAAGAAAACAGTATGGCAGGGCTTAGGCAAACATTTCCGTGATGTGATATTGTGTCTTTGGCTGAATGAACTGAACTAGCTAGCAAAACTCAGTCACTTGTAGATTCATTTGTCCAGTTAGTTTCTTAGTTTTCAGATTGCAGTGTCCCAAAGATTGCATTTGGGTTTCAAATGCAATGGGAAACTAAGATAAGCCATAGAGAGCTTACCTTTAATAAAATCCAAGGTATCCAGAATTTCTTGACTGTACCAATAGGGAATAACAAAGATGATATTAAAACTTAGCCTTTTTGATGAGTTTTCCAAAAGCCATCTGATAGATGGTGAGAATCTTTTGTATTTGATTTAAGTCTCTTGGCATGAGAGTGGAAAGCCTCAAGATACTACCAATTGGACTCGAGTGCCTTAGATCCTTATCAATTCAGCAAGACCATGAATTTTCCCTTTATCTTTTGTGTTTTCTTTAAGTTTGTGAGAAACTCCCATATAATAGTAAAAAATGCCAGCTTAATGGGATGCCTTGCCTCAACCCTCTCATGAATTCTAATATTTTCGTTTTGCCCAATGTAACATAGGGACGCGCCCCCCCCCCCCCCCCTTAAAACCCTTGTGTTCCCAGGGTAGGGGGATGGGGATGGGGCATCCCACCACCACCACCATTCCGCCACCCTTTGGACGCGAAGACGCCACTAGGGTGCCGGGACAACACGGCATCTCCGGACCACTAGCGTGGGGATGCCTAGGCATCCCTCAACTGTCTTGGGGGCATTTGTGTGTCCCTCGTCGACAGATGACCATCAAAGTGATTTAAAAAAATAAATTGCATGTTTTTAAATTTTGTTCAAACACATCAATTTTGGGAGAAAAATGCTTCAAAATTGAAGAATCCAAAGGCCGTGCAAGAGGGAAAATGTGCTTGGTGGCGGGGGCGCTGCTCAGGGACCCTACAAGGGGCGTTGCCCCTTGACCCCACTAGGGGCTACTGCCCCCAGACCCCCGCTTTCAAATTTAAGAACAAATGAAGAAATTGATAGGGAAATCATGTCGAATCAAGTTGATATTTTTATACCCACTTTACTAAGTTCCAATGATGAGGAGTTTGCCTTGAGGGATGACTAGAGGCCTCTCTTCACTACATTTTGACATTTTGTACTTGTTTTGATATCCTTCTACTCATTGTAATCATCTTTATGATATTTTTGATATATAGAAATCTTCCATTTGCCAATTCAACAATTTTATTTAGTATTCTAATTTCTTATAGTAATTAGTAATTTGATATTCAATGTTCATTGTTCATTGGTTCAATGTTCAAGTATGTAGTATTTGGCATTTGCAATTTTTCTATTTTACTTCTTATACTACAATACATCTTTTAATAACTAGCATTTCAAGTACTATATGTATAGTATATAGCAGTAGCGAAAATTTGCAAAAAAACCCGATTATACCCAATTAACCTTGAATCCCGGAGCTTGCCGATTTTTTCCCCAAAAAATCAGCCAAAATCAGTCAACTATAGTCAACGATTTTTGGGCAAAAAATTGCATTTAATCAGCGAAAAAATCATGTTTAAAATCATGATTAATTGCTAATAAAAAGGGCACGGGTTGCTGGTGCTGGGAAAACCCTAAACAGTGCCAAAAAATACCTTTGTTTTCTTATTATCAACGCCACGCGAGCCTATAGTTAGAAACGATGAGCCTAAGCAACGTGAGATGTGAGAAGCAAGAAGAAACTCTTTGCAATCAATTCTACATGCTGTGAGCCATGTGAAGCAAGAAGAAAACACCATTTCCATCAGCCACGTGTGATCATTTTCATCGCCATTTCTAGTTATTTTGTTTATATCATTTATTGGATTATTGGAAATGCTATCATTTATCTGTAAGGGGAAGATGCTATCGTTTATTTGTTTGTTGAGCATTTGACATCACCTCCTCCTTCCTGTATATATATGTATATTTCTTCTTTATCATCGTCCCACCTTCTCCAATCAGCAGAACTCTTCGATATGTATATTTCTTGTAATACTTGTCGCCTTCCAGTTTGGGAAAGTACATAGCTAAGCAAACAAACTTCATTTTATGCCCGTTTTCCTAACAAACTTAGAATAGTCTTTTGGGAATCTACAAATGTTTTCTAGATCCGTTTTGAAGGAAGTTATTCCCTTACCGAACAAAGTATTTTTTATTCTTTAATAGAGATCTAAATCTAGATTATGCACTACTAGAAGATCCAAAAAATAAGAGTACAATTTGAGAAAAAAACTAGGAAATACTATTCACATTTTTCCAGTAAAGACAAACAAAGTCATCATTAGTTATAACTGTGCAAGGCTTACGTACAATCAATAAATATTATATTAAATGGCTCGAATCTTTCAATTCAATGAAGTTTTGAAGTATTCCTTTATGAATTGTGGTTTAAGACTGTTGGAGCTCTGTCTATTTAAATAAATGTATCATTTTATTCAAACTGGAATTCAGATAAGTAGAAATTGACTTAAGTTCACCTAAAGTTTTAATGTCTCAAGGGTGGAAGCATTATTTGTGTATGTATATATATATATATATATATATATATATGATTATTAGAGAGAGCTGAGAAAATCAGCTTGCTCAGACTATGTGTATGTGGAAGGAGAATGAGTATGTTGGCCTTCATAGGTGGTGAGAAATCGGCCTTAGCCTTTTTGCATTTCGTCTTCAAACAAATTGCTTCAATGTGAAGCTTGATTGCTCGTGTTTAGTCTTGCATAATTTACTTTTGACTCCAATTTTCTAGCCTTTACTTCTCTTTAGAGGTTGAGCTTGTCAGTTCCCTATTTAAAGTTTGTTTTCAAGTACTTGGGAGCACCATATAGCTGCACATTTGAATTGAATTGCTGCTACAGTGATGTAGGAAACAAATGGCACATCTGAATTGAATTGCTGCTGCATTTTATTTTATCTACAAGTAAAGTCCAACTCTCCATTTAAATTTAAATGATGAAAATTTATTTTCTACTATTAATAGTTGAACTCTATATTTTATTTTCTCTCAATATATTTATGTTGTGGAAATGCCCTTTCATTTAAAAAAATAATAAATTTTAACTGTTTTTCTTCAATTTTTTACTTTTTTTGTAAATCCGATTTTTTGCCGATTTTTTCAAAAAATCCTACTCTTTTGGTTTGCCGATTTTTTCCCAAAACGATTTATGCTTCTATGGTATATAGTATATACAACACCACCCCCTTGCCACCATCCCCTCGGTGTCCCCAAATTGAAGCCCTCCCCCCCCATCCCAAAAACCCATCCTACCATCCCCTATCCCCCAAGGCCCGTGTTACACTGCTTTTGCCCCATTAAGAGAAACAACATAAATGACCATGGTGATGCACATTTCTCAGGCTATTCACATTTGAGCTATCATGTCCCATCATATTTGTCAAATGCTTTTGACATATCCAGTTTTATAAACACCCATTAAGTTATTAACATTTATAAAGCTTGTGAGAATGCAGTATTTCACACATCATCAGTATGCTACTTATTTGCAGTGTTTCTCCAAGTTTCCAAGATAGAGGGGTGTGATTATGGGGATGGCAAAAAATTCCCCGAAATTCAAGAAAAATGAGGGGACAGCTATTAAAATTAAAAATAACTTAAACAAACAAAAATACTCTGATCTATTGAAACATAAATACAATGGGCTGAATTTGCAATGACAGTACTTCCCCCTTTCAACTTTTTAAGGCTTCTTACTTTAGCATTTTAGCCTTGAAAGGTTAACTTTTTTAATTTTTATGCACCAAATGGTCCAAGCTGTTGAGACTTGAAAAAGGGGGCATCCCCTCCCTTCCCCAAGTCCCTAGGATACCCACGACGTCCCCCAGTCTGTTGGGATGCATTCCCATTAAACTCTGGTTAATTGCCTTCCTGAGACAGGCTGCAAGGTGATATTGATATATTTGTTTGCCTTGAGCAACTTTCAATATGAGAACTGATCTCATTGCTTTCAATTTTTTCAGAATTTGATAATTCCTTATAAATTTCAGAATTATGTCTAGTAGATCTGTTTTTACTTAAGTCCCGATAAGTTTAATAGAATGCAACATGGAACCCATCAGGCCCAGGGGCCTGCTTTGGCTGCGATGAAAAGAAATTATAGTTTCTATTCTCTGAGACAGGCCTCATAATTTTAGAAGTTTTCATTCCTTCTATAAGTTTAGGAATGTTCGTGAGAAAAGGTTTTATTTCCTTTGTTTTTCTAAGATCTGCACTTCCCATCAACAGATGCCTAAAAATCATTAACATTGCTAATGATTTCCAGCACTGTGTAAATTTAGTCATTTTTTGTGGTTTTTGTTTTTGTGACCATTCTAATGAGCTTTGCTTAATGTATATGACAATGCTATAGTTTCATCCTTTTATAGTCTCACTGCTAGAAGTGAAGAGTTAATATTATGTGTAGATCTTTTTTGTCTTTATAACATTTTATCCTTCTCTCAAGTTGTACAAAAACCCTGGGTGCATAAAAACATCAGGCTGATGTTTACATGCAACTCAATATTTCACCGAGATCTCTAGTCTTTGTGACATCAAAATCTTGGTCATTGTGATTTTGTATGCTATTTTTGATATTATGCATATCTATCCTAAAATGTGTTTTGTGTCTACCTTCTACATCTACTTTATATGAGTCAAATTTCAATACTTTGACTATATTTGAAGGTTTGGTTTAATAGCAAAGGTTTTGAATGTGACTTGGTTTTCTATAATGAATCTTTGAAAAAGCATAAGTCATGCCCATTTGACTCTACCTGCTATGAGAAATGGTATCTCATTTATTGATTAATTATATTTTTATTTGGACGTCATATTCTTTGAAGTTTCGTACTTGAAAGTTTCTCAGTGATAAGATGTTTTTTTTTCCTTTAATCCTTCTAGGATGCAAACATGTTTGGTGTCGTTGTTTTGAGGTCTTACTAAGTTTTCAAAGGTTTCAGAGTTTGTTATGATAGTGTAGTCTTTGACATTCTTTTCATATTAATAATAATTTGGAAAATACAGTGATGTTAGTAGCATTTCACCATCCACTCACAGCATGCAACAAGACTAGAGGTTCACTTCCATATCATTTAGTGAAATGTTTTTATTTAACCTTAGCAATAACTTTATCAACTTTATACACAACTTATGAGAGAAGTATTTACTAGTAATGCTTACATGCTACACTGCATTCTTCTGTCTCAGACAAACCTTTTATTTGGACAATTCATGGATAAACTCTCTATTTTATTTGCTCTCTATATCTCTATGCTATGGAAATGCATTTTTTTTAAAAAGTTGTTTTTGTCTCTTTTTCAATGTTTTTAAATCCAATTTTTCAAAGAAACTTACACTTTTAATTTGCTGATTTTTAACCCAAAAGATTTTTGCTGTTATTACTGTCTCTACCTTTGTGGGTCCCTAACAGTCTTCTCTCCTTCACTGTTGACTGAAAAATCTTGGGAAATGATCATTAGGAAGTGTTCCAACTCACATACTGTCTTCTTGAAAATGGTATCTTTTTTAGATTATGTTTCTAACATTTTATGATCCAATTTGGATCAGAAAATAGCCATAAAGTAGCACTGGGTGCCATTAAACTGTTTACAGACCCTACTATATTAATTATCCTGGAATGATTTACTGAGTGTCTTGGGCCTGGGTTTGCTCCCATAAAATGCATATTAGAACCTCTTCTTTGAGGAGTCAAAACCTATTTTCCATTTCTTTCATGGAGGATGAAATCATTCAAGGAGTTTCAAGCCTGAGGCAGCAACCATTTTCATGGGCCTTGAGTAGGTTTTTATGCATCATGTTGTAAAATCTGACCGCATAGCATTTCCCTTTCACAGTAAATCTGAAGTTTGGATTAGTATTTTATGAGGGGAAGGGCTGAGGAGAGATCATATCCTCCCATGAAGGAATGTTCTATGCTTGATCAACTCTGAGATTATAGGAGGGCAAAGCTAATAAAAATGGTTATTAAGAGATTTAGATGTGTTTGATGTGCAAAGATTTACAGTCCACGTGACTTAGCTAATTTAAGTAGCTTCTTAGCTGTGAAGTTATACCATTATTGCATTTATGTGTAGAAAATCCTTTCAAATCGATTGAGTACTTCATAGTTTATAGTAATATGCACATTGCATACTTTACTTATTTTCTCCCCAAGATGCATTAGGACAAAAAAGCACAACATAAACACTTTTCCATTGTTGAGAGTGATGCAAGATCTGCAGTCCAGCCATCAGCATCAACCAAAATTATTTTTGTTGCAATTTTGGATTTTTGTGGTCTAACTGTGTTCCAAATGCAGGAAGTAGTTTTTACACTTCAAATATTCAAATTCAAATGGTTCCCCTGTTATTTTAACATTCCCCCTTGGTTGGGATCTTTGGAAAGCCCCACTTGACACTTGTACATGAAACTCCATAGAAGTTGAAGTCACAATGTCTCATATAGACATTTGGGGTTGTGGACCACTTGCATGTTGCTTATTTAAATTGTATGTTTGACCTTCATTTGCATGCCAATGACCTTGAATGGGGCATCCTTGAGTTGAGTTACTTTGGAAAGAAAATCTTGCATGTATGGTCTTCTTCAAGTTGACTATGTGGAGATTAAATTTAGATTAATCCTAGACAAATAGCACATTTGGAGCAAGTACCAAGGTTGACTCCTTGACTTCAAACCTTGACACCTTGGAAGAATGGTGCCACAATTAAAGAGATATATTTGAGAGTTACATTGTTGACCAATTGACTAGAATCTTCTAACTAGGCGCCATATTTGGAGGGTTTATAAAAAAGACAGAGCTGAGTTTAGCTTCACCAATGGTTTTCCTACAGGTTGAAAGTGGGAGAAAACCTTTAAAGTGTTTGTATGGAGGTTGGGAGCTCAAGGGTGGAACTTTGGATGCATTTGGTTGAACCATTGTAAAAGTCTGTGGGCTAGGGTTTCAAGTTTCTCAATTAGATCTTTCATAGTTTCTTAGATTACAATCTTGATGTTCATGAGAATATTGCAATTAGTTGGAAATCATTTTTGCAAGAGAATACATAGTCCAATGTTCCCCATGAATAGTCAGGATGAAAATTTATTAACTAAATGTAAAAGAAATCAGCACTTCCCTCTATGATGTTCAAAAAATTTCTCCCAAAATGATCAAGTTTGAAAGTGATTGAATGCCAATCCATTTGTCCTAAATCAGTGATTTGGTTTGTTGCGAAGGTGGTCTTGGTTTGTAACGAATCAGAAAACATCAATGTTGAAGGTCTCCAAAACATGGTGTGAAATGTCAGTTTGCAAGACCCTGGTGCAGATTGCAATTTAACTCTTGGTTTAGACCTTGTAATTCTTCAATTTCAATCCAACTCAAATCTTAGGATCCTTGGTGATCTGATTAAAGTTTCTTGTGGCATCTTGCTTTAAGGGAAAGAATGCATTCATTTGATTCCTTCCCTTGACAGTATTAAAGTGTGTGATGGTGAAATGGCATTATAGGGCTTCAAATTCGTAGAGGCTTCCTTTTGAATGCTTTGTGTCTCAGTGTCATCAAAGTTCTTAAAAAAATACTTATTTCTACCTTGAGCACAAAGCCCCTATGTATTAAATTAGATGCCCAATAAATGAGATATTAATCTTCTCAACAATCTCTATTAATTGTTTTCTTTTTTTTTAAATCTTTGAATCTTCAAAAATAATGAAAATCTGAAGTTTATGTGCTCCTAATATGATTACACTCAAATAACAGAGAAATTTCATATTTCATCAATCTTGCTTTTGAAGAATAAGGACCATGAGAAAAAGCATGACTGATGAAATATTTGTCACCACCCAAATTTATGGTCCATAGTTGGCAATGAACAAAACCATGCATTTAATCTTTATCCAAATATATCAATGATTTCACATATCAGTTAGGCATCTTGATCTTCAGAAGTTGACCAAATGTTTGAAATCATATTAAAGGTTGTGTAATCAATATTCATGCATGTAGCAGAAATTATTATGTTCAGTGATCATGAACATCAATCTCAAAGTTGCCAATCATTGGTAGAGGATGCTGAAATGAAAATGAAAAGTATTCATGTCTTGGATGGAGAGAATTTAAAATGTTAAGTAGGATGTAAACTCATTTCTTTCACTTATTTAGAATGTTTATTCAAATTGTAAATAGCTATTAGTTTGGGTAAAGTTTTTGTTGCAAATTACCAACCAATATTTTGAAATAAGAAGTAAACAGAATTTCAAGGATTTTAAAGACAGACAAGTAAAAAGAATATAAGCAAGTGGAATATGCATACAAAAGAAAGTTCATTTTTTCCTATTTGTCACAATAAAGGAAGAAATTATTGACAATCTGACCTCCTCTGCATCCTGCACCTCTTACACCATAACCAAGTTCTGGAGGAATCTTCAAAGTCCTTTTGCCACCTATCATGAGAAGAAAAAATTTGTTAAAAACCTTTATACAACATAACTCCATCAAAAACATAAACTACAACATAAGCATATGCAATGCTAGCAAGGTATTACCAGCCAGCATAGGAGGAATTCCAGCTCCACCTAGTATGCCTTGGTCCCATCCTTTAATGACCTAGAAAGATGAAAGTGAATAAAAACAAATACAAATAAGTGTGGATTATAAATTTATAATAGTAGTTGGGTTATTATCCATAATCAGCACAGGCAATGCATGGCTAATTTAACAACACAAAAATCCCATCTACAAACAACTTAGTAAATTATGTATGTTGTTTACTCCCTATTTGCTTTCAAAGTCATTCAAATTTGTACTTCAGGAATGAGTTACTTTAGAGATGTTATTATGGTGGATTGTAGTGTACATAAATGTAACAAGGGAAGAGTTGGAAAAAACTAGAACAGAACTCAAAACACAATGATTACCATAGAGAAATCCAATATGAAAAGCTATGGAAGAGTAAGGCCTTGCCTTCTCTTCCAACTATCTCCTCTGCACCATTACAAGATTATTTTCTTGTGGCTTCCAAGGGCATGAAGAACATGTACAGCACCCTTAAACTTGCTCTCCTCAGCAATATGCTCCTACGTACACTCTGATGCACTTACAACTTCATCCCTTAGAATACTCAACCTTGAGTAAGTCTATGAATGAATCTTTGAGAGATAGAAGAATAGAAAAAATGAACCAAACAAAGTCCAAAATGCCATTCAACGTGAAGAGATACCATTTACAGCCATAACTCTTCTTCTTTGACTAACAAAACCATAAAGATCACTTCAAGGGGCTTTGTAATATATTCATATGGTTGTTGTCTCAAAAATCCATGAGGGGTTAGCATCAGATGTTAATGATAAAAGTGGAAGTGACAAGCATGGTGAGAATGTCAAGTGTGATGATGATTTTTGGTTCTCATTTATGCACATTTCATTCTCATTGCATGTT
Source organism: Chamaecyparis obtusa (assembly GCA_027943335.1). Classification (NCBI taxonomy): domain Eukaryota; kingdom Viridiplantae; phylum Streptophyta; class Pinopsida; order Cupressales; family Cupressaceae; genus Chamaecyparis; species Chamaecyparis obtusa. Next base: position 147,541 of record BSBK01000238.1, on the reverse strand, counting down.
TTGTTCCTTTAGAATGTCATCATTTATGTTGCTATTTCCTTTACTGCCAGCCCTATTGACTTCCTCATAGCCCCTAGCTTTATTGACTCATTGATTGGCCTACTTAAAGCCAACCATTTGTATTGTCGAATCTGTTCTCCATCCAAATAAGAGACCAATTAAAATTGAGCTAAGTTGCCAGAACAGGTACGGGTATGAGAATTGGGTAAGTGGGTAAGGGCAATTTTTCTTTTTCCCTTGGGTACGTGTATATATTTATATATATTTTATTATATATACAAAAAATTTGAAAAAATATACAGAATTGTAAAACTAAATACATTTGATTGAATGACACTTCAATTGGCATTTAAAAGTGATAATTTAAGTTGTCTAAGTTCTTGATTCTAGTCTCCATTCCCAGACACTTTTACCTAGCAGCAAATCTATTTTGGCATGATTCTTCATCTGTGACAGTGGGCCATGTTAAAGTGGCAGCTACATTTAAGAAATTGACCAACTTTAAGGAATAGAGTGCAAAAGCACTCAAATTGAGCCCCTTTCCTATATGTTCAATGAAAATTAAGTATTAAACTCATTCCAGTTGCTGCTTTGATTGCCCAAAGCATTCTCAAATTTTCTCCTTGCGGATTGAAATAGGCTGGTAAGGACTGAATTAAGAGGCACTTCACAAGAAAGAAACATAAGTAACGTGCCTTGAACAGTCAAATGCACACTTGATATGTAAGACTGTTTATGACAGCATTTGCAGCCACATATAAGGCAGGTGGTTTAGCAAAGCTTCATCAGTTAGCACAATTATAGCTTCCCACAAGCAGCAAAAGACATGTTTCAGTCATGTATGACAGTGGTTCTGCATTGATACATAATGGTCATTTTTCATATCCCTGTTTTCAAGTGTATATCAGAAATTGTGGGCAGCTTGTGGAAGCAGTTAGGGTTAACTGATATTGCAGGGTTGTAAATTTCCAAAAAAACCCATAAACAGCAAACTCAAGTACCTGTTTTCTGCAGCTTTAAGTACTTTTTGGCGCTCAGCACCTTTGGGCATGACAGGGTACGTACCTAGGCATACCCCTAGGCAAACCCATACCCAGTACGGGTGAAGGATGCCTTCAGGGCGTACCAGATAATTAAGCAATTGAGGATCTGTTGGTGTGTGTTTTATGACATAGGCAACACAAAATAAAATACCAGGGATTCTCTATCCTCTCTTGAACAAAGTCTCCAATGTGCTAAGCAGATGAATTGTGTGATCACAAAGACAACTGCAAGGATCCAAATGCATTTGGTTTTGTTGTTCAGGATAGACTCTTGTGGTAGGATGATTTGTTGAAAACCTCCAAGGGGACTTATGTGGTTATTCAAGATTTTATCATTCAACTTTTGAATTTCCATTTTCTATTTTTTTCGGATTTTCTAGGTTTAACACTTACGAATATCTCTAAAAACAATTGCAAAAGAGGAGGGTTTGAGAAGATAATTCTAACCCTAAGATAATTCTATACTAATCCTATGAGCTCAAGAGACAAGATTGCAGAAGTGGAATCCAAAATCTATCCCTGCTTTGCCAAATTCAACAACTCCACAAGGACATTGCTATCTTCTAAGGTATTTCAAATGATTTTCACAATAGAAGTTAAGTATATTTCAAGTGTTCAGACTTACCATGCAATACAATTGAAAATCATCCAACTATAAAAGGTATGAACATATTCATTCCACATAAAGCTTTCCCATCAAATCCTTCATCCAATCTAACAACTTAGAAAATGAAATCTACTCTAAGTGAGAGACATAAACCATGCAACTTGCAAAAGATATTTAAATTCACAAACAACTGAACAATGAATTTACTTAAGTAGTTTTTATGTAACAATCTCTAAATCTCTCTTTACAAATGAGAGAAGTGGGGTTTATATAGGAGTTCAAAAACAAATAAAGGGCCCAGATCAATTTAAGATTGACGGCCAAGATTAAGACAACTATATCCTAATTAGGGTTTACAATGCTTATCTAATGAGAACCAATGAAAAATAAACAACTCATCAATTGCTTTCTTCTAGAAGAAAGCGTCCCTTATCCTTTTCCTCATCAACAAATTCGATGAATCTGGCCACAACTTGATCGAGTTCACCCAGCATGACACTTTGCATAATATCAACCTTGTATTTGATCTATCCAATTCATTAGCATAGGTGGCAAACATATATGTCCAGTCAGATCCCTGTTTTTGAAAGCCATCCTCAATTGATAAGAAAGTTGATGCATTGTTCAAGTGTTGTCCAAGGATAAGTCCTGCAATAGTGAAGAAATTATCCTGAACCTTGATCTTCAAATTTTCCAAATTCATATCTCTTTCACGAAACTCTTCCTGATCAAGAACTTCTATAGCTGCAATGAAGATTGTGTCCTGAATTTCTTTGATTATTTCCTCTATCTTGACACAATCTTCCTTTACCTTTTCCAATATCTCAACTCTAGCCATCAGTTCTCTGTACCACCTGTTGAAATCATGTGTCTCCCCTACTTTTATCAGCTTTGCATCCACCAGTTCTTGCTTAGGAATTTTCTTTAAGGCTCTCAAGCATGGGATTGTCTTCTTTTGGATGTTTTAAAAATCTTTGCATAACTCTGTTATATCCTGGATTCTGTTCAAGAGAAAGGTGGTCTGATCATATACTACTGCTAATTCCTCCACAAACCTAATAGCTCTTCCATTGCTATCTTCAACCCACTTTCTTGTCTCACTAGCTATTACTTTTACTTCCTAGAGTTCATTAATTGATCCTTGTGGAAGAGTCAAAGGTGAGATGAATGAGGCCTCTCCTTTGCTGATAGGATTCATCAAATACTGAACATACTTTTTCAGTTGTTCATTCTCTGTCCTCAAATTGTCCTATTTTTCTTCTTCCTTCCTCAATCTTTCCTTGGTCACGCTGATAGAATCATCCATCTCTTGAACCTCTTCTTGTTTCATGGTTGGGCCTAAGTTGATGTTTGTTATTTTATATTCCTAAGGAGTGATGTCTTCCTTCATTTTATCAACCTTTGGTACTGCCACCTGAAGTGAATGGAAACCTGCTTCATTTCTTTGAATCATAGAATAATTCCTTGCCTTCTTCTTTTCTTTGGCTTGGGACATTCTGGCTAAGAATACTTCTATATCATCTTCATGTTCAAGTGCAGCAAGTACCTTTGTCTTCATTCTATCCTTCAACCAATTGGGAACTATAGACCACTCAACACCACTGTTCCCCTCTTGGAATTCTCCACCTAAGATATCAATCTCCATATTGTCCCATTCTATTGACATATCCATGGGAGAAGCAGATGAAATTTTCTATTGGTTGGGACCTGCACTCTGCTCTTTACAAATTTGAGAAAGAATTTCCCTCTCAACTTGTGGTTCATTCTCATAAACTAACATCGTATTCTGATCCTAGAATAATTCCTCCTCTCTTATGGATGAAGTGTTGGCAATGGAATGAGCCTGATTTGATATTTTCTTCTTCTGAGTTACAACTTTCCTTACTTCAATCCTCAATAATCTTTCAATTGTATCCTTTCTCTTCTTTGAGCTTCAGCTTTCAGGTCCCTTTTCACAATATGTTGCTTTGTTATTCTCTATGCTACCCATCAAATCATAAGTGAAAACCACCTTCCTTTCCCTTGGCTTCTAGAGTTGTTGATCTACTCATCATCTGGTATACTTGGTAACTGGTTTCATTAATATGGACAAGTCTGTAAGTTCAGAGCCATACCATTTGATCAAAGGAAGATCCTCATCTTTTTCTTCATAACATGGTTGAATGCAATCTCCATCATCTTCTAACTAATCAAGTATTGGGAAAAACTCAGATGCTTTGATTAAATTTACTAGTATCCTCGAGAACATCCTCCTTGTCTCATACTCATCCGCTGAGTTGGCCCAAAACTCTTCAACTTCTACTACGTGTATGTACTTCTTTCCATTAACTGTCCCAATGTTGTGATAGGGATCAAAATTAGCCTTGGATTTATAGAAATCAAGCGAATACCATTGCAATTCCATATCTTTTCTCTCAGTTGCTTGTGCGGATGGACATCAGTCAAGCATTTTTTCTATGAATAAGGGAAAAGAAACTCTAGCCTTCTTTTTGCTTCTTTGAGTCTTTTCAAATGTCTACAACTGTCTTATGACTTTGAGCAACACTATCTTATTGGTAGGATAAACTGGAAGCCTGTAAGCACATCCTGCAAATCCTTGAACTCTAATATACGTGAACCTAGGGAATTGGATATACCACGACCCAAACTTATTGATCAAATCTTTGGCCACCTATGATAATCTTTGTTGAGTGCCTCCTTGCAACTTCCTATTGATATGTATTAAAAATGCATCATTGACTCTTATGAAATGAGTCCTCTCCTCCAAATGCAGTTGTGGATAACAATCATACACGTCAATTTGATTACCTCTGTTTCCCACTTTGCCCATGCAATCCAATCCAGGATACCTATAAACTCGTGCCAGCATGTAAATTAGATAGGAACTCATGGAGAAATCTTTAGTGTGCTCCGATCCTCTCAGGTGCCTATTGAGATTATCATTGATTATCCTAGCCCAATTAATCATCTTCACTCCAATGGTGATTTCTTCTATAAAATAGAACATCCATGACTCAAATGTAGAAGCCTGAGGACTTCCCATAACTTCGTTGAGAAGGAAGATGATATCTCCATACTTGTCCCTGAAGTCTATTCGAAAAAGCTTCTTGGGCATCTTGCTGTGATGAGCTCTAGGCTTTTGCAGCCACTGCTTATTGATAGTTTCTAAACAAGAATAAGGATTTTCTTGAAAAATCTTGATGGCTTCATCTATAGTTTTGTGAACAGCCGAATGGTATTTGAGAATACCAAATGCTTCTTTGATAGCCACTTCTCCAAGATAGGCTAGGAATTTTCCATCAGGTGCTATGATCTGTCTCTCTATGATATTATAATGCTTGGAACATTCTATGATCAATTTGTTGCACTGCACTGCTGGTGGAAATCCAACTGCTTGAATAAGTCCATTTCTCATCATTCTTTGAGATACTGTTGTAGGAACAATTCCATCAAGCCCGTACATTCTTTTCTTGAAATCTTCAAGATTCGCATCAACAAGGTTGGTGTCTCCAACTCTCCTCCAATTTGATGAAGTCTTGGAACCGAACCTTTATTTTGGAACTTCATTTGGATTTTCCTTGAAATTTCTCCTTGAGCTGCCATTTGTCTCTTGTAAAAAAAACTTAAGTTAGAAAGGATTTATTTTTTAATTTTCTAAGTTAAATTCTTATTCTAACCAGCTTTTATTTCAACTTTCGTCTTCAATTCTTTGAAAATTTGAACTTTTAATCAAGAATTAGGTATGAAAACATGAAAAAGCAAGAACTTGCTCAACACTTAGACAAATTCATCAAATTTGTCCTAATTCTGAGAATTTCAGACTGAAATCTTGAAACTTTATGAAGAACTCCTCTTGAAACCTGCATGAAATTGCCAAATACTTGTCAAAAAGACAGGAGAAATTAAGGAAATTGCCTAGGAATGCCTTCAAAATTGAGAAAAATCTCTCCTCTCAGAATTTCAGAACTCTCTTCAAACTTGTGAATAATGAATGGCTTCATCCTATATTTATAGGAAACTAGGGCTAGAAAGGATCGATCTCTATCCTTGTGTTTTTTGTTATCTTTATTTTTCCTATTTTTTAAAATTTTATCCACTCCTTCATGGTTCAAACTTCTAGAAGAAAACACCTTTTTTGTGTTCTTTTCCCTCTTTCTTCTAGAATTTTCTTCAAGTTGATCCTTTATGTTTTCTTCTAGAAGCTTCTTCAAGTCGATCCATTTGTGATTTCTTCTGGAAACTAATCATTCCAAGTCAATCCTTTTTTTTTATTCTGGAATTTTCATGTGCGAACGGACTTTGAAGAATTTGTCTCTTTGGGCAAAATGTTTTTTATATAAAATATAACATTTAAGTATAAGTTTTAAGTTATATTTTATATAAATACTGTCAGGATGTTTGAGAGTGGTTTTAGATCTCTAGGAGTTATAATGGAGACTCTGCATTTCAGAAGATCCTAAAAAATTTTCGACAACCAAATTTCAGTAATCAGCACGCTTCCATCAGTATTCTTTTCTATAGCTTTTCTTGACTTTTCCAAGCTAAATTTGATACTGAAACAAGGATTTCGCAATAATTTTCACAATTTTGAATGCTTTTCCTCATTCTGAAATCTAGAACCTATCACCACTTTTCATGCATTTTTCATGAAAACCTAGATGAACTTGAAGTTGAAAACAGGAATTTTACACTTGGGTGATTTCACAACTTTTGGCCTTCCCAAAATAGAAACTTCTAAAAATAGAAATTTAGAAAAAAAAAAAAGCAACTTTGTAAATTTAGAAAAAAGCAAACATAAAAGCAAGTTCTCGGAGTGGCCCCAAAATGCCAAAAAAAGAAACTACCGAAAAAGTTAAAAAAAAAACTTTTCTTAAAAAGTAGGACTTGTCAGAATTGACCTCAAGCAATGTTGATCCTCGTCCCTTGGCCCTTTTGAACACCTCTATGGCATCAATATACTCATTTGGTCATGCTTTCTCTCTTTTAATTTTTAACGACACTCCTAAACTTGGCAAAACTCTAAACTTTGAACTGGCAAAAGACTAGAGACTGAAACAAAAACACCTAAACAAAACCCTTAAAAGTGAAAAATTGGGGGTCCCCATTTGCAAAGGGGCGATGTATGATAACATCACAACAAGATCCAAGTAAAATTATGGGAGATCTAGTTGTTTACAAACTGGAAGATACAAATCCAGTTGAATTGCCCAATTGACTAGTCATGCAGACATGTTTTCAGGAGCAGCTAGAAAAATGTTTGTTGAAAATCATTGGTATCAACAAGAAATTTTGGCATTGAATGAGAGATTAAACAGTGACACAGGTGCAGCTCCCCCACAAGTTCTACCATCACAAGAACAACTTGAAAAGAAGTTGCAAGATGAAACAGTTGAGAAAAGAAAGTCGCAGAAGAAAGCATTGGAATTAAAAGGAAAAGGAAAAGGAGCTTATTAAAGATTTGAAATTGGCAAAATTCAATATTTCCCTAGGCTTGATGAATCTAAAGTTTGAGAGATTGATGAAGCGTGTTGATAAGCTCTAAGAAAGGCATGATGCTACTAGAAGAGCATTTGCAAAATAGAGAAGGATAGAAGTAATACTGAAATGTATGGCAAAAAACAGACTTTCCATGATGCCATTCTTAACTATTCTTGTGAAACAAAAGGAATAATCTGATCTTGATTCTTTGCAACATTTGACTAAGATTGGCAATGAGTTAAAGATGATCAGAAGTATGTTGAGACATCATAAAAGATTCCACACACACCTTGCAAAGGAGCTAAAACATTTTGACAAGTTGAAAGGATCGCCTTTGCCATCATTTTGGAAGGAAGATGGATCGGAAAAAATAGTGAAGAATGGAAAGAAGAGTTTGTGCAAGTGTCTAATCAAATTATTAATATTATAAATGATGATGAGGAAAAGGTGGTTGATAATTTGAGTTTTTAGTTAGACAAGTTGTCAATGTTAGAATTTGGAATGGCCTATTAATGTTTTCGCTGCACCTGGAGCAGAAAAGGGGACAAATGCAAAATTATGTCAAATTTCAAATATCTTAGATGGGATCTTGCCAAATCAGTAATCACGAATACTCATGATTATGGCGGGAAGATGAAACATGTCTAATTTGCACTTTAACTTGTCATCAGATTTCAGTACTTTGGTTACACCACCTCAGCAATTACATGTTGTTTTCCTTGTTTTTCGCATTTGTACTTGTTTGTTCCAACCATAATCAATTCATCGGATGAGGCATCTTCGTCAAATTTTGCACCATTTTAGTTTTAACATTCCCTTCAAGCAGTGTAAATATTTTTGGTCTCATATTCCATCAAAGATGCCTTTTGGCATATTCTCTTGTTTTGAGTACTTGTCAAATGAGAAATTGACATGTACACGGCCTGATGCTTGTTGCTCCCTGTGAAGAACCTGACTGGCTCTTCCTGTATTTATTTTTCCTTAATTTGAAGAAATGCAATACTTTTTGGAATAACCACATAAAATAAACAATCACAATAAATTTTCACCAGTTCCAAATAGACAAGCCAATGCAAATGAAATTTTCCATAGTAACATTTATTATTTTATTTCATCTCAACAAACATTTAAACAATGAGTTGATATTAAAGTTGACACCTGGTAATTCCGCAACCTTTGTAAATGCAATATTCTCCAATAAAATGCCACGTCACAGCCTAGAATGCATTGACGTCCCCCTGTAACAGTCACGTGACTGTTGTATTAATACGTGACTGGGCCTGTGTTAATTCACAGACCTCTGCAGCATCTTGACAGCTCTCTTGTGCAGGCCATGAGGTATTGGAAAGGGAGGTCGTGACCTGTCAAACCTTAACACAGCCTGCAGTAGCTTCAGACTGCTATCAAGTGTGGAAGAGAATGCTCAGGGAGCATTCGCAGAGTCTTGATGAACCAGTAACGGCTCTTAGGAAGAGCCATGTTAGCAGGGAAGGAGGTTGCGTGGCTTCCTCACACCTCATGCAGCTACCATAACTTTCACACAGCACTTGCGTGAGTGATGCCAAGTCTCAGAATTAAATACGAATCACTCCCTTGATACACAGCTTGGAGATAATTCAATCACCCTTGACAAATTGGAAAAAAAACCTCCACAATTTCGTAACCAATACTTAGTGAATGATCACAGCAAATTCCACCAACTTTCAAAACTCCAACATGAAGATAATTCGAAAACTTTGAGAACAAATCGCTTGCTTGTAGAATAAACTTCGCACAAATCCAGTATACCTCAGCACTGGAAAAAGATCTCAAAGACAGAATTAAATGCTTACAAATCAACAGCTGTGAAATTCACCATTAACTTGTAATGGCTCAAATCACGAGAAGAGGAATCAGTCCTCAAAACCCTAGCCAGGTTTGTCTTTCTCACGAACTTCAATAAAATAATGATTCAATAAAAGATGAGTAAAGTGCTTTTTCGAGTAGAATATATAGGCTTTTTGGAAAAAGCACTTTACTTTATTTTTCACTTAAATGGCTTTTTTAATACAACCCTACTTTATAACATAAAATTATAAAGTCATAAGTTATTAAATTAAATTAAAATAATTTAATTTAATAACATTTAAAATAAAAGCCACTGAACTGTCTGACTGAGATCAACGAACTTCTGAAAAAGCCCAGGTCCAACTGCCCAACCAGAAATAGGCACTGCCCTGCCAAAAATAGCCACTGCTATAAATAGACTTACTAAAAATAGTAAATCCATCCCAGAGACCCTCAAAACCCACTGTCAGCTCACGAGGGTCGCATTGATGAACTGACTATGCTCAGCTGCAGAGACTTGCTAAAATGGGGACATTACAGTCCTCCCTCCCCAAGATTGCTTGTCCCCAAGCAATCGCAATCCGGGGTGCTGCAGAATATCCTCAGACTCCCAAGTGGCATCCTCATCAGGAAGTTCGTGCCACTTCACCAAAAATTCTCTAACAACTCTACGCCGCAGATGCCTCTCCCTGGTCTCCAAAATAGCCTCAGGGACCAACTCCAATCTGCCCTCATCATCCAAAGGAGGTAATGTAGAAGATGGTACAACATGCTGACCCAATGCCTTCTTGAGGCATGAGACGTGGAAGACATTATGAACCCTGCTATCCCGAGGTAAATCCAGCTCATACGCAACCTCCCCCACACAGTGAACTACACGAAAGGGCCCATAATAACAGAGCTTGAGCTTCTCAGCTCCACTCTTCTTGATAGAAGACTGCCTATAAGGCTGTAACATCAGATAAACCATATCATCCACCTAAAAAGAACAAGCAGTCCTCCTCTGATCAGCATACTGCTTCTGCTGATTCTGAGCCCTCTGAATATTATCTTTAAATGTCCGCATGATATCCTGACCATCCTGCAACATATCCCCAGTACTGGGCACTCGACTGTCACTGCATAATAAATCCATGAAACTAGGAGGATCATACCCATACAAAGCCCGAAATGGCGACATCTGAATAGTCATGTGGTGAGTGGAATTATAAAAAAACTCACACAAATGTATCCACTTCACCCAAGCCCGCTGCTGAGAGGAAACATAATTCCGCAGATAGCCATCCACCCATTTATTCACTATCTCAGTCTGACCATCAGTCTGAGGGTGGTAACTAGTGCTGGGAGTCAATTCTGTCCCACATAACCGGAAAAGCTCCTGCCAAAAATGACTCATAAAACAGCTATCACGATCGCTCACAATAGTACGGGGCAAACCATGCAATCTGAATACCTCCCGAAAAAAAAGTTCAGCTAACTGAACAGCTGAAAAAGTGGTGGTAATCGGGAAGAAATGAGCGTACTTGGTAAGACGATCCACCACCACGAAAATACAATCTCTACCTTGAGCTTTCAACAAGCCCACAATAAAAATCCATAGATAAACAGGCCCATTTCCGTTCACAAATGGGAAGCGGTTGTAGCAACCCGGTCGGATAGGTGTGCTCCTGTTTGTTCTGCTGACAAACAGAGCACTCTCGAACATACTGTTGAACATCAATCTTTAGACCCTTCCAAGTGAACCTCTCATGAATCTACCTATAAGTCTTAAAGAACCTAGGATGTCCAGCCAATGGAGAATCATGAAAAGCCCACAAAATAATCTGTCTGACACTAGACTCAGGGACTAAAAATATCCTCCCCTTGTAAATGATCAACTTATTCACAAGCGTATAACTGTTGTCATGTATACTGCCATCAACAATACTAGCAGCCCACTGATCACGAGCATACTCTGCAATAATTAGGTGTCTCCAATCCTCCGCTATCTCTGTGATCACACACAAGTGGGGTCTCCGAGAAAGGGCATCAGCTACCATATTCCGAGTACCTTTGATATAGGAAATATCAAAGTCATAAGACTGCAACTTACTAACCCACTTCTGTTGTCTCTCATTAAGATCCCGCTGTCCAAGAAATGCTTCAGGCTGTTATGATCAGTTTTAATACAAAATTTGCTACCCACCAGGTACTGCCTGAATTTGGCCAAGCCTTGCATAATGGCCAACATCTCCTTATCATAGATGCTAAACAATCTCTCAGGACCCCTGAGTTTCTGACTCTCGAAAACAATAGGATGGCGATCCTGAGAAAGCACTGCTCCAATACCTTCCCCTGAGGCATCACAATGCAACTCGAAGGGTCTCGTGAAATCCAGCAAAGCCAAAACCGGGCATGAAGTCATAATCACCTTGAACTTCTCAAAACACTCCTGTGCCTGAGTAGTCCATACAAAAGCACCCTTACGGGTTAAATCAGTAAGCGGAGCTGCATGTCTAGAAAAACCTGACACAAATCTCTGATAGAAGGCACATAAGCCAATGAATCCCCTCAGCTGTGTCAAGTTCCCTGGTGTAGGCCACTCCAAAATAGCACGAACCTTATCCGGATCCATGCGAACTCCCTCTGCGCTAATGATGTGTCCCAAATACAGTAACTCTGTCATGCCTAAAGCACACTTGGACTCCTTGGCATACAAAGAGGCCTCATCAAGAATACCCAGCACTATATCCAGATGTGCTACATGCTCGTCCCAAGTCTTACTATAGACTAATATGTCATCAAAAAACACAAGAACAAATCTCCGCAACTGGCCATGGAGGACTCTGTTCATGGTAGACTGGAATGTAGCGGGGGTATTAGTCAAACCGAAGGGCATGACTAGAAACTCAAAGTGACCGCAGTGACACCTGAATGTTGTCTTCTCCACATCCTGCTCTCTAACCCTGATCTGATGGTATCCGGACCTCAAGTCAATCTTGGAGAAGTATTTGGCCCCATGTAACTCATCAATAAGCTCATCAATACGAGGAATAGGGTACCAGTTTTTAATAGTTTTCTTGTTCAGCATCCGGTAATCTATACACATTCTGAGTGTCCCATCCTTTTTCTTCACCAAAACAACAGATGAAGCAAAAGGAGACTTACTCAGCCTAATATGTCCCATAGCGAGCAGCTCCTGAATGGTCTTTTCAATCTCATCTTTCAATCGCTTAGGGTGCCGATAAGGAGTAATCATGATGGGCTTAGTGCCCTCCTCTAACTCAAAAATGTGTTCAATTCCTCTATCTGGTGGCCTGCCATATGGTAAATCATTAAACACCTTGGAGTGTTTAATTCTGAGCTGCTGAATATCAGGATGATAAGTTGGCCCATCTGTGTTATCCAGAGTAGACAACACCCTACACTCTACTGCCCAATCTATAACATCATCATGCTGTACCAAACACTACATACGGTTGAAGGAAATGGTCTTCAAATCACCGCTCTGGATGGCCTTAAGAATGTGAATCTTACCATCCTTGATGAGCCTCAGTTCCATCCTTTCCGTGTTCATGTAGATATCTTTGAATGAGTGCAACCAGCTCATGCCAAGAACTATATCAGTGCTGCCCATGTCAACCACATAAAAATCTGCCTTGAAGGAATAATTATTCAGTTTTACAGGAAGCTCAAGAATCTTTTTATTGCACTTGAGAGAGTAAGCATCAGCTACCTACACTCTAAGTCCTTCAAAATCTTTAGTTTCAAATCCTCTCTTGGTCACCAAACGAGAGTCAATAAAATTATGAGTAGCTCTTGTGTCAAAGAGAGCAATGACTCGCTGCCCTGCCAAGAGACCATGCATTCTAAAGGAATCTTCCTTTTTCATGCTAGTAAGGTAAACAACCTTAAAATCGTAATTAACCACTTGTTCATCATCATTACCTGGAATCTCATGTGAATCATGCTCATAATCAGCTCGTTGTCCCGAAAAATCAGAATCATCTTCATCATCATAAAACCACTCCATCATCTTATTCTTCCCCTTTGGCTTCAAGGGACAATCATGATTCAAATCATAGGGTCCTCTACAATGAAAACATAATTTCCTTCTCCTTAGATCATTTAAAGTTTCTTGATCCAAAGGACCTGTTGTAGGACGATTGGAATCAGCTCTATCATCCCTTTTAGGTGTTGTCCTATCATAAGAAGTATTGGAAGGTCTCGCAGCAAATTTATTCCGTGGAGTAGATGCTTCCAAATTCCTTGCCTTTTTCATAGCTTCTTGCAAGGTAGGTGGGTCCAAAGACTTAACCTATCCTCTGGTAGGCTCCATCAACCCCTCCACAAAGAGCATAACTCTCCTCCTCTTTGATATGTCATAAATCATAATAGACAACCGCCGAAACTCGCTGATATAAGTCTCCAAGCTACCTGTATGTCGCAATTGAGCCAACTCTCTAAAGTAGGTTTCAGGGTCCTTGTCAAACCTCTCTATCAATCTATCCACAAACCCTTGATAATAAGTAATCTGATCATGTCGAAGTGACACCAGTCCATGGTACCACCAGTCATGGGCTATACCATCCAGATGTAGAACAGCAAAGCGAATGACGTCCTCCTCAGACATAGGATGCAAAGACAAATAAGTGTCAAGCTTGTGAACCCAAGCTCGTGTTGACACCTTACCACTGCCATCATACTGATCCAGAATCATCTTGTTGGTCGCCTGACGCAAATCTGTATCCCTAGGCCTCTGTCTCTCAAGTATAGGCCTACCCCTAGAGTGCTCACGCTTCTGTGAAAGAAATCTATCAAAATTCAAATTTTGCTTTATCGCATGTGGTAGAGCATCCCACTCAACATAGTGAGCAACAATGTCATCTACAAACGGAGCGGCCTCAGACTCAGTGCTAACCGCATCCACCTCAAGTCTCAAAAAGACAGGGCACTGAGGCCTATCATAAATACTAGCATACCCCACTCTGTCACGTTTGTCCTCCTGCCTACAACGATCCTCAGCCCTCATCCTGTCACCCACACGTGACTTGTCATCTGCTCTAGATCGATGAGAACTAGTTGACACACTCCAAGCACCTCTGTCTCAGCCACATTCACCAGGAATTGTCATACGCTGTAATGTATCAAACAATTGTTGTAGTACAGTAGCAACATGATGCTAACCATCTGCAATACCCCGGAAAGCATCGCGGGCTTCTCTATCAATTTTCAAAGCAGTACCTACATCCCTATATTCTGTACCATCCGCATTACCTGAACCACCTGCACCCCCGTCACCCACACTGCCAAACTGTATCTCAGGTTCTCCATCACCAGGTGGAGAATTAGGACCTCTGCAGGAGTAGTACATGCCAGGTTTAAATCTTTGTGCCATGCTGAACCCAAATTACCCTGCAGGCTGGCAAGAAATTCGCTGTGATACCACTGTGAAGAACCTGACTGGCTCTTCCTGTATTTATTTTTCCTTAATTTAAACAAATGCAATACTTTTTGGAATAACCACATAAAATAAATAATCGCAATAAATTTTCACTAGTTCCAAATAGACAAGCCAATGCAAATGGAATTTTCCGTAGTAACATTTATTATTTTATTTCATCTCAACAAACATTTAAACAATGAGTTGATATTAAAGTTGGCACCTGGTAATTCCGCAACCTTTGTAAATGCAATATTCTCTAATAAAATGCCACGTCATAGCCTAGAATGCATTGACGTCCCCCTGTAACAGTCACGTGACTGTTGTATTAATATGTGACCGGGCCTGTGTATTCGCAGACCTCTGCAGCATCTTGACGGCTCTCTTGTGCAGGTCGTGAGGTATTGGAAAGGGAGGCTATGACCTGTCAAACCTTAACGCAGCCTGTAGTAGCTTCAGACTGCTATCGAGTGTGGAAGAGAATGCTCAGGTAGCATTCGCAGAGTCTTGATGAACCAGTAACGGCTCCTAGGAAGAGTCGTGTCAGCAAGGAAGGAGGTGGCGTGGCTTCCTCACACCTCACACGGCTACCACAACTTTCACACAGCACTTGCATGAGTGATGCCAAGTCTCAGAATTAAATACGAATCACTCCCTTGATACACAGCTTGGAGATAATACGATCACCCTTGACAAATTGGAAAAAAAACCTCCACAATTTCGTAACCAATACTCAGTGAATGATCACAGCAAATTCCACCAACTTTCAAAACCCCAGCATGAAGATAATTCGAAAACTTTGAGAACAAATCGCTTGCCTGTAGAATAAACTTCGCACAAATCCAGTATACCTCAGCACTGGAAAAAGATCTCAGAGACAAAATTAAATGCTTACAGATCAACAGCTGCGAAATTCACCATTAACTTGTAATGGCTCAAATCACGAGAAGAGGAATTAGTCCTCGAACCCCTAGCCAGGTTTGTCTTTCTCACGAACTTCAATAAAATAATGATTCAATAAAAGATGAGTAAAGTGTTTTTTCGAGTAGAATATATAGGCTTTTTGGAAAAAGCACTTTACTTTATTTTTCACTTAAATGGCTTTTTTAATACAACCCCGCTTTATAACATAAAGTTATAAAGTCATAAGTTATTAAATTAAATTAAAATAATTTAATTTAATAACAACATTTAAAATAAAAGCCACTGAATTGTTTGACTGAGATCAACAAACTTCTGACAAAGCCCAAGTCCAACTGCCCAACCAGAAATAGCCACTGCCCTGCCAGAAATAGCCACTGCTATAAATAAACTTACTAAAAATAGTAAATCCGTCCCAGAGACCCTCAAAACCCACTGTCAGCTCACGAGGGTCGCATTGATGAACTGACTATGCTCAGCTGCAGAGACCTGCTAAAATGGGGACATTACACTCCCTTGTTTTATAAAAGGGGTCTCAAGGCCATCAAAAAGGTTTCTGAATTTATGTTTTGGGCGTGTAGCATAGAGTGGTGTCTAAATTAGTGTCATAGAAGAATTTTGCAGTGCATTATTGCAATATTTGAGTATTAATATCAAGTCAAGTTCTGATATAAAAAAATAAAATTCTTGCAGAATTTTCTCCATGGATGTACACACAAATTTATATAAATACAAATATCAAGGGTGTTTATGGATTCCTCTTTGCAGCAGTGTTACTGTGATGTGTGTTATGTTTATTGCTTTCTTTCAAGGCAAGAACTAAGTGCTTTAAACATTTCACAGTAGATTTATGTGTATATTCTAGATCTAAAGTAGAATTCTCTAAAATTCACATAAGGGATTCCTTAATGTAAGGTATTAATGTGTTATTTCCAATGATTTGGATTATATTGGTAAAAAGATATCTTTTCTCTCTACATTTGGACTCCATACTCTAGGATAGGCACCAATCTGGTGAATTGTCTAAATCTGATTCAGAGACAATCTCAAACAATGAAATCAATTTACTTTCATGTTATTAGAAGTAGTTTTAAGTTAGGTCGTTGCTCTCAATTGCTAATTAGTGTTGGATAACCAAGAATGAAGCCAATTTAAGGTTAAACATTCTTTCTTTGGTATATTTTCATTGAGAACCATCTGCTATGATACAATATCTGAGTATAATTTGTAGGAGATCACAAGATATTGTAAGGGGAACCCACCTTGATCCTGCAAAGCCAGAAGTGTAAAAGACATCAGTCTTTTGATTGAGCCTTGTTAGTTGGCCACTGATCCAAGAATCTGATTATTGAACCTGGCTAATTCATAGGAATACTTGGGCAATCAGTTGGAAGAACCAACACTGGGCATGTTGTGCTTGAAGATGATTTGATGTAATCAAGGTGCTTAACTGATTTTAAGGTTAAAGTTGCAACTTTTTGTCTTTTCTTCATTGGGATCTGTGCTAGTTTTGTCTTCTATGGCTGTTGTAACAAACTGCATTAAAAAAAGTCTTAAGCTTCCCTAGGGTTTTGCATCAAATTTTGGTCATTAGTAAAAGTAAATCTTGGCCCTTGCATAGGACTAAATCTGGGCCCACCATTTTAAAAAAGAAATCTACAAAAGGCCTTGGCCTCTTTCATTGTGAACAGGAACTGGAAATTGTTGCCAAAGGACTGCCAAAATGAATACAAAATTCATTGTTGTCAGTGAGTATTTGTGTTAAGCTTGAATGTTAGCATGGTTTCTTTCTTCTCAAAGTCATTTTAAGTTCAGCAGTATGACAATTTTGAGATTGATACTTGACAAAGTTCCAGGTTCATACCATTTGGTGCTTGTTGATTGTAAGTTTCAGTGTATGGTTAGTTTGAACCGTTCATTTATGTACTAAAGTTCAATCAATAGTTGTTTATGAATGACTTGTGGTCTGAAAATCTGAAGCATTGCTCTAAAGATTGCATCCATTTTGTTGTAGATGTGATATAATCTAGTGAAACAAAATTTATTTAACATTTTAGAACTTATCTATTAGTATCAACAAATTTTCATTTAAGATTTTATTTAGCTTTCTAAACCCTGCTCTTTTGAAGTTTATTTTGGAATGAATTTAAGTTGATGCTCTTCATCATCAATTTAGGAAGGATGCTCATAGTTCATGGTCCCTCCATGGCCAAAGATTCCAAATGCTGCAGCCCCTTGCAATCAAAATTATATCACAAGTAAGTTTTATTTTTAAAAAAATTGTTTACTTTGTCTTGATGAATTGCTGGTAATTTGTATTTTATAAGATTAATAATTCTATCTTAATTGTTTATTTTGTCTTGTCTCCATACATTGCTAGTTCATTTGCATTAGAAAGAAATTGGAGCACATATTCTTTCACCCACTCAGTAAAGTGAGATAGGTTGCAATCAAAAAGAGCAGAGAATTTGGTATATATTCATTGCAAATTGCATCTCATCTCACACAAGAATAAAGAATACAAAGAAAGGGAGACGAAGATGTGGGATTTACCTGTAGAGCATCCGGACTTGGATGCTTCCACTTCTCAGCTTGCAATTGCTGAATTTGAAGAATTTGACACCAATAATGTCATTGGTTCAGCTGATCCCATTGGCCTTAGCATTGTTTGTGAATCAACTAATGCCAATGAAGAAGAAGAAGATGATCATGATGAATAAGAAGAAAAAGAAGAAGATGATGATGATGATGATGATGATGATGAACATAAATCAATAATTAATCCACTTGTTGAACTTGAAACAATGATACTTGAACTTGATGTTATGATTTATCATTTGACATTTTAATATTTTGAATCTTTGATGTTGAACTTGAAGTATATGATGCTATGATGGTATGATCATGATTCATGTTAGATGATGCTATGATTACAAGTTTATGGTGTTTTTGTTGTTTTTATGATACTATGTGACATCCTAATCTTAACTCATGCTTCTAGGCTGCATAAATGTGTGTGAGTGTGTATATAATTTTTACATGTTTTTGTACTAATGAACCCAAACCCCTTTTCAAAATTTTCCCATACCGGCAAACTGGCTCTTTGAACCCGAACCTAAACCGGAAACTTAGGTGTAAATAAGATATTTTACCCAACAAATTCACTAGTAGGTCTTATTCACATGTTAATTGTACGTAAGTCTGAGGGATCTTTCTAGAAGTTTTAATTGTCAATTACATCTTATCTTATCTTTTGTCATTTAATTATTGAGTCCTAGTTCATTTAATATTTATCACGTTAGTTGTCTCATTGTATAGAATTAAGACACATGTCATAATCTTGTCTAATCTAATCTCTCAACCTTGCCTACATAAGCAAGGCATCATATGTACATTTAGTATGTCCAATATCAATCTAATCCATTGTGCCCATAACTAAGCAATATAGTTGCTCTCTTGTCAAAGGCATCTTTTTGGTTTTGCAGGTGATTCTGGAGGCTTGAATCCATCGCTGACACTAACATGGTATTAGAGCTTTAGAACTGCAAGCCCCTGCCCAGATTTGGGAGATAATCAAGCTTGTGCTTTTGCTTGGTGTACTTTGGTGTAGTTTGGACCTCACTATTGGGGTTATTGTGTGGCTTTGTATTGCAGGTTCATTTTGGAGCATGCTAGTGCAAATATAAACTCACCATTGAGTTTGGAGTGTCCAAAAAACTCAAATTTGGCTTGTATTTCACCCAATTTGCCCATTTTATGATACAATTACAAACTAGGGTTTGAAACTCAAATCTAGGGAACAACTTATTTATTGGAGCACTTCTAGCCCAAATGAATGTTGCAATTACATTTAAAAGGACCATAAACCCCTATTTTCATACAAAATTTGTCCATTGTTGGCAAATTTTTATTTTAATAGATGGGTCATCACTGCAAGCTAAATTCATTCAGCCTTATTTTCAAAAATTTATTAACTTTTGACCTAGAAGTTGGATGTTTGCAAATGAGATATAGTTGGAAAGTGATGGTCCCAACCGGTGCTGAGAGGGGAGGGGTGAATCAGCACCTTCTAAAACTTCAAAAACAAATCTGATACAATGTAACTAAAACTATAAGCAGAACAGATGCTAGAACAGAAATAGCTATCAACCAATCAAGCAATAGACAACACTAGATTTATCACATGGAAACCAGTCTCTCCTCACACTTACTATAGTCAGTTGTGTCTGTCCTTGCTTCACTGATCGAACACTGGTATCCTTAGTCATAAATGACAACACCTCTTTGCCAATCAATGACAATACCTCTTTTGACATGTACCGGTTGCATTCTTACCGGTTAATCAACTAATGCCAACATAAAGTTGGTTTCGCACTAGATCTTGGTTTGTCACCTTCTGTGTTGATTAGGCATGTACCCAATTTGATTGTGGCATCATCATCTACCAAGAACGTAGCAATACATGAGCAAATTTAAGAGATACATTCAATATACATTTTGATCATTATTCCTACCAATTTCTATCCAAAATGGGAAGCATTCTTGCATTTGTACTTGGTATATCTACTTCCCAAAGGGAGAAACATTGTATGTAGGCATCGGTTAATGTTTTTTCTTCAAGCATTTACAATTTCTAGAACACATTGTACATTGTGGGGGAGCTACATAGTCTCTCTTTCCTTCCTGTGGAGGGATAATGGATTGTATACCTGTGATGGATGTAGTCCTTGTGCGGTATCATTGAGTCCTTCATTCATCACTCTTTTATCACTTGTATATATTTGTTTGCATCTTTTATTTATTTAAAGAGGATTTTTGTCTCGTTGGGTTTTCTCCTTTTCTTTATTTGTGAGAGATTGCATTGCAATTGGGTACCTAACATGGCCTAGTAGCAAGTACCCATAATAATCTTCACATCATGCATCATTAGCATATGTCTACTACTCCCTAAGTTGCACGTAAGAGAGGCTGTTGATCTGAATAAGATACTTTACCTAACTAGTTCACTAGTGGCTCCTAATAGAATGTTGAGTTTACTTAGGTCATAGGAATCTTTCTAGAAGTCTTAGTTGGCTTATCTTATCTTTTGGCATTTAATTCTTGAGCCTTAGGTCATTTGATATTTATCATATTAGTTGTCTCATTGTACAGGATTAAGACACATGCCATGATCTTGTTTAATCCTATCTCTCAACCTTGCCTATATGAGCAAGACATCATATGTGCATTTTGTATGTTCAATATCAATCTAATCCATTGAGCCCGTAATCAAGCAATAATGTTGCCCTTGCTGCTCTCTAGATCATCTTCATTTGCTTGCATGGTGGGATCTTTGATTGATTTTGCTAGAGTCACCAATTGACTCAAGCCTCTAGATCACCTACAAAACCAAAAAGATGAAGCATACCTATCACAAAAACCAAGCATACCTACCACAATCCACTAAAAACATGTACAGTACCTAGTATATAAATTGAATATTTGTAGGAAAGAAAAAGAAAGAAGCAAAAACTCGGAAACAAAAACAGAAATGGTCAAAAAGCACTCCAAACCAGCATAAAACTATCAGAAACGACCAGAAAACAGTCAGAAATGTCATAAAATTGTCCACTATGATAGGAAATGGTCTTTAATGGCAGGAACAATCTCAACCAACTAGGATATAATTGAAATGGCCATGAAATAGACAGAAATAGCAGGAAATAGTCATGTTTCACAAATTGTTGACAGCATTTCTTCCATCAAAAAAGAGGAAAGTAACCAAGAAACAGCATCTTGGGATCATAACATGTTTCTTCTTGGAAGAATCTGCAATGTGGTCAAAATGTGTTTTTTCCAACAAAGTAGTTATTGCAGCAACAACAATCGCACATAATGCTAGAGCAACATTTGTTTCTGGTAAAACAGCTGAATGTCTAATCAGTAACAGTCAAAAAACTAGTCAACATGGCAGTTTTCTTGTGAACAAAAAAGTTACTGGTCAATGCAGCAGTCCCTTGGTCAACATAGCAGTCCTTGGTCAAGGCAATAGTAAATGTGGTAAGCAGGACAAAGCTTCAAAGAATCTACTAATCAATGCACTGTGCCGATGCCAGCACAACATTCCGCCTTGATCGCAGTATCCTGTTCTTGCATTCCCCACTGATCAAAGAAGAGATTGTGGTACATTTAATGAAGATATTTAATAAAAATCATATATAATGTTGAATGAATAAATGGATAGATAACATGGCATGGTAAAGGTAGTGAGCAATACTCCATTAATTAATATTGTATTGAGTGGTAGATAAGCCAACAGAGACAAAATAGATTTCTTTAGACTAAAACTTCTAGGAATTTCATAGTCAATGCAGTGACAATGCATCAATGATAAGGTAAAACTTATTAAAAATATTATCATCAATCCCTTTATATCTGACTTGTCTTTCATTTCATGTATTAATTATCTCCTTTAACAAAGGCCTACCTAGGACCATAACAAAAAAACATGCTTAATCATTTCAGAACCCTAACTACAAATATGACAAATCTCATATTTGTAGCTTGAGATATAATATGCAAATCTCTTGTGCCTCGGGTATAAATTATCCCTTTGAATCCCCTGTACACTGAAAATTCATTTGTATTTGAAAAGTCAATAGTAAAATTATTTGGCTTTGAGAAATAAGACCGCATAACCATAAGAAGATTTCCACATAAACCATCAATTTTCTTGGTCTTGTATGATATGGATGTCCATAACATTATCCTGTAAACTTTCAGGCATTTTTTCCTAGAAAAAGCAAATATGGCAAGCATAGGCAGATCTAAATGAGCTGTGTACCATGCAATCTTCTTCCTAGGTAAAAAGAGAATAATGACTACTTTGAAAAAATGTGTAAGCATAACTGAAAAGTATCAACACCAATGTCACTACTTGTCAAGTTTAACAGAAAAGAATCAGTGGTAACTAAGCCCATTAATAACAAATGTGAAATAAACACAAACTTCATTCAAGTGTTAGAAGAACTTAATTTTAATTTCAGTACATCTTCAATCTGGATTAAGATTCTATAGTTACTACATTGAATCGACCTAGGGCCTTCCATGTGGAGAATTCACTATGTCTGTGACTATGTTAGAGCTTAGAACACTAGCAATTAGTTACATGAATGATTTTGTAGAGAAACATAAAATGGCTACTTGTCTACATTCAAATTATGACTATTTTCAAGAATTAAGAAAAATGAATAAACTGAAACTAATATGCATCAACCATATATGAATATCAGTAGGTACAAATCACATATTGAGGAAACCTATGCATTAGCCAGCTTAAAACTCAATAAACATCAATTCAGATTACTCAATTTTGTTACCTCTCCAACGCCTACTCGAAATGTTAGTGGATTTCCTCGATTATAGCTGCTGTCAAATATTTTCCCATTCTCTAACTTCCCAGTGTAATGAGCCTGCAGAGATAACATTATTGAGACATGAGGAATTTTCTATGGTATAACAATGTCGCATTTATCATATTTTGAATGTGTTAGTCTATTTGATGTTAAGGTGACTCATTGTGTATTATTGAATAGTTCAATCCACGAAACTCTCATCATATGTTAAAACTTGAGAACATTCTCACTTTAATTCAAATACAGAATGTCTGGTAGTTCGTCATGAAACATATTTGACAATCTGAAAAAGGTTTTAAATAAATTAAGAAAAGAGTCCAAAAGATACTCTAACAATACCCACAGTTGTACCTTAGTATTTCTTAAAGAAGCTTTCCAGTTAGCAGAATATCCAGTTATTGATTTTGATTTTAGTGGCCTCTTGCACTATATTATGTATTTGCTTGCAAATAAATCCTCCAGATTGCTGACCTAGCATCATAGTCACAAGGAAATTCGAATTTGGGGATGGGGCTTATGTATCCATGCTTATAGCTGCCTCTCCTGGTGTATACATTTAATACAGTATAGTTGTACTTTTATATGAATAGACTATACCCTTATAAATAAAATATTTTACCCCTTATTTCAAATGAAACCCCCATATCCAATTCCTCTTGGTGATAAGCTAATAACATAAAGTAGCTTGGACATGAATATATTCAACAGTTAATGTATTTGTGTTAATGCAGATTATACAAAGTACCTCTTCAACAACTCTGTAAAGTTATCTGTATCGTGTAATTGCCGAAAGTGAATTATCTTTATGGAGCCTCGGCCTGATACAACCCCTGACTGTGGACCCCCATCTATCACATACTTATCAACCATGTCGTTCTTTAGTAGTTGCAGCCAAAACATGATTTGGAAAAGCTCTCTATCCATTGGAGGTGTTTTATTTGTCGAATATATCAATGCTATGCAATAGAAGTAGCAGAACTATTTTAGAACATAGTTCCTAGTAGTTCAATTCAAATATACTCATGAGTTAATTATGGACAAATATAGCATCCTGGTTATGTTAGCCAAAGCTAAGGTTCTTAATTAGTGAAAGGATCATCCAGACATAGGTTATGCATTGATTCAATAGGCCCATATCCAAATAGAAAAGAACATAGATAAAGACTCTTAACACTGATTAAGAAAAGCGTGGTGCAAGAAGTCCCTTGCAAACTGTACTGTCAAGGCATCTCTGGATCAGCATCTGTATAGTTTTATGACTGCTAATTGAGTTATAAGAGGTTTTCAGATTTTGCACACTATATCATAAAATCAAGAATCAAGATCCATCACTTATTGTTCAAATCTACAAAACCTGTTTCTTTCTAGTGCAATCCTAGCAAGTAACATGAAATCTAAGATCCATTTTACATTCTTTAACTTTTCAAGCAATGCATTGTAGCTGATAAGCAGATTATAATTGGCCAAAGAGAAATCTGACAAAGTAACTTGTCTATCATAAACATGATAATTTTGTTAATTTTTCATAGCCATGTGTTATCAATTCTTTGTTATGTTACTATGTTAATACTGTATTTCTGGTTGTCCGGACTCTACAACCACTTCCTGGACATGGTGCTCTATTATTAAAATTTAATATTGAAAATTTTCAAAAACAGAAACAAGAAATTTACATCCTTCGCTTATTTTTCCACTGTGGTTCCTGTTTGTAAATTGACTAAACATAGAATTTCAAGCATGCTGACTTAGTCTCTCCCCAGGAGGGATTAGAGTGATCTAGTTAGAAATTGTTTTGCTAGCTGGTTTATGCCAAACTATTACTGTTGAGTATTCCTTGTTCATTCTTCATAAATGTATTCTCCCCCATTTCCTTGAAGCTGTCATTCTCCCTTATTCTGACTCCATATGAAGCTACAAATGACCACATATGTACTACCCTTGTATTGCTTTTATAGATCTTTGATTACTCCTGAATAAAAATACTTAAGCAAGTTCATCTTCTCAATGACCCTCAATCCACAAGTCCTATTTTTCTGTTGGTGTCAGTTGAGAAAGGGATCCCTACTCTTGTCAAAGGGCACCTAGAAATGATCCAAAAACTTTTATTTTGACAACATCATTGTCTAACTATTCATTATTTGTTTGACCCCATTGATTAGAAGGTGATTGTAATGTCCTCTTCTTGCACCTAGCTCAATTCGAGTTTTCCATTAGCCTATTCCTAGAATCCCATAGGCTAAGTGGATATGGTTAAAGGGGTCAGTGTCCTAAGGTGAGCTCTTTCAGTGATTTTCAGTGTTTCAAGAAAACTTCCTATTTTTGGCATACTGCTATTTATAGTAAGTGCTATTTTCAGCACTTGGTTATGGTCCCAATTCCTCACTCAATTCAATACAATGGGTTTCAGTTGGACTTGGTGTGTTATATAGCTTTCAGAAGAAATTTATGTAATTTTATTCACTAAGTCTTCATAATGTGCTTTATAAAAATATCCTTGGCCTACTAACAACATACAAAATGGATGCCTAAGGAAGCAGAGAAATACTTATTTTATTGATCTTATATTATGCTTCCAAAAGGGGATGTCCAAGGATAATAAAACATAAAGTAAATTTAAATGTTTTATTTGAGAACTCAAAAAGGTTTGTAACTTCTATGAGGATTTTAAGTTGATTTCAAATCAGTTTTGGAGGGAAAAGGTTTCAAATGGATAAAGGTTGCCCTGATTTCCTTTTCACTCTATATATTCATGTTATGAGTTCTCATTTGGGTTATGTTGAAGTTGATACTTGATATGTTACAGTCACATTGTTGGATGATTCTGGAGTTCATACCTTGACAGGTTAAGGGTGAAATCTCTCATTCAGATTATTGGTTTCGGTGGTGAAAGACCCACCCTAGCTGTGGTTGGTTCTCATAGTTGTAGTTTTTTAGTGTGTTTAAAGCTTTCAGGTGAACTTTTTGCTTGAAGAGATGTAGTTCTTTGCCGTATTTTGATGTGGGTTTGTGGTGTGAAGTGTCGAGTGTGGTTTCCAATTGTGTGATGTGAGTTTTGAAGAATTTTGAGTTAATTGTTGAGTGCTGGAGTTAGATTTATAATTCTGGAAAAATGCTTTATCTGAGTAGCTAGAAATCAATTTTGCTCGGATCTTTAAAAGGCTTTCTGAATTCTGGAAATGTGCTTTTTTTGAGTAGCTGAAAATCAATTTTGCTCATATCTTTCAAAGGCTGAAGATTCTCAATCTGGATGTTATTTTTGACTTACCACAGCTGGGCAACTCATTTTGAGCATTCATTTGCATTGTTAGAAAAAATATTGATTTTCTAGAGCAAAATCACCCCTCAAGGGGGGGCATACCATTTGCCCTTGGCTGGTGCTTTCAGACTGAGTTAAAATCAGCCATACCTGAGGTCTGAAATTTGCATATTGAGGCATCATTGTATGGAGCAATTGCTGGTAAAATTAAAGAAGCTGGTTGTTGCACTTGCATGTGCCCTTTCTTGAGAAGCTTGAGTGAGTTTTCTGCTCTTTTTAAGATCTGTTTTTTTGTCAGAAACCTGATTTCAGTTATTTATCGTCTTGATATTGTATTTGAAGCGAACTCCATACTTGAAGGCTTGAAAGATATTCCACAATAATCCTTTGATTTAGAAGTGAAGGTACAACCTCTTCATCTTGTTATCTAAATTCAGTCCTTATTTTCATAAAAATGTACTAACTGAGTGGTGAAGGCACTGCCCCCACTTCATCTATTTGCTCTTCTATTTTTCTATGATATTGTACTGACTTAGTGGTGATGGTTTTAAACCCCCACTCCATCCAATTGATGTTGCATTGTTGAGAACATTTGCATACATTGGTTTATTATCTCGCATGTAATCAGAAGCTAACAATCAGCAAGTTGCTCTTCATTAGTTTTAAATATTGCATCACATATTTCAGAAAAAGACGGGTGGTCATTATAGTGGTATTAGAGGAAGTTTTCCTGCCAGTCTATGATAGTAATCTTTAATCAGATTTGAACTTTCTATGAGTGAGAGGGCGTGAAGATACAATTTTAGAGAACCAGGAAAAAATCATTGGCAGCCTCCTCAAGTTCTAGAGAGAGAGACAATTTCAGAAATCTTAGGCATGCACCAAGAACCTCCTAGAGACAGTGAAAACACAATGGAGAACATGGTGGATGGAAGCAAGGAGAGAGCTCCTTCTTAGAGCCCAAATACACAGATGGGAATTGTTTGGACATTGAAGGAGGGTTGTTTGAATGAAAATCAGACTTAAATGAAGATTGTTTGAACATTGAAAGGCGAAATTCAATCAAGTTGAAGGCAAACTGCATCAGATGTATAGAAGACCCTAGAAGTAAGTGTGATGTGTAGTAAATTCAAGTACAAAAATCCCCAAAGACAGGTGAAAAAGAGAAGATATGCGAATCAAGTAGATCTGAAGGTGATGTCCAGCATGCAAGAGGAATCAAATCAGAATTAAATCACAAGAAGGCAAGTCTAAATCAAGACTGAGGTGTGAATTTAAGATCTAAATGTGGATTGTCTAAGCATTAAGGGGTGAAATCTGATCAGTTTAAGAGAGAATTTCAAGATCAAAATCAGGATTTCATCATAATTCATAGCAGAACTTGAGGTTGAAATCCAAGATCAAAGCAGAAGTGCAATTCCTTAGCAACAGATGCGAAATTAGATTGGAGAAGAAGGAATTCAGATAGAGAAGTGGACTTAGACCTTGAACAGAATTTTTTCATCTCATGGACATGGAATAATGAGCCTAGAAGCAAACTAGGATTGGAAGAAACATCAGGGAAAGGAGTCTTCAGCCCCATGGACATGATTAAGACAGCATCAATTTAAGGACTTCAAGAAAAAATACCAAGTACGAAGAGCAAGGTGGGTTAAGCTCACTTCTTGGACATCTAAAGAAGAAATATGTGCAAAGACAAGGAAATCAGAATTCTGATCCAGAAAGAAGCATAATTTGCACTTTAGAAGAGCCAAACACCTAAGGCGCCAAGACCTACTTGCAGGAGATAAGACTCAAACAAGGAATTCCAAGAATCCATCCTTAGGACGCCATGCTATACGCCTCAGACATTGAAGAAAGAGAAAACTTGAAATGCCAAGTCAAGAAGGAGGTGCATGGACTAATATGGCAGGGATAAGCGTGACATACGAAATTCCAAAACTCTCTCCAAACCCCACCAATCCATGCGCCCAATATGGGTGTGCCTAGGGTAATGGAGGAAAGAAACATGCAAAGAACACATTGGCGCACGCAGGAAGAAGGCAGGGATAAAGTCCCCAAAGGAAAGTTCCTAAAGTGTATCCTCAGGCTGCCTGTCCTTGCACCTGATCTATACCTGCCTCCAAACAAGGATTCAAAACACAAAATACAGAATGGCACATCAACCTTGATGGCAGGGATGAGCCAGCAGAATGAGAATTCCTCAAACTCATCCTTAACCTGCCACTTCTCCCACCTCCATCTTATGTGCCCAAGACAATAAAGACTAAAAATGCAAATTCCAAAACTCCTCTAGCCACCAGCTTCCATTCTTAGTATGCTATCTCAGGTTCCAAATCAGATCTTACATTGCATTTCATGCTCAAAATCAGGAAATAAAGTTCTTAAATCTGGTTTCCTAAATCAGAGTTCCTGATTGCAGAATCTGAACTTTCAAGTTTTTCAAGTTCCAAATCGGAATTTACAAATCAGAATAAAAAAAATCAGAGTTCCTAAGTCCAAGTTCCTAAAGCAGAATGTTGAAATCAGAACACAAAAGATCAGACTTCATCACTTCCCAAAATCCAAGTTTCGAGTTACAAAATCAGACTTCCAATTGCTGATCCAAGTCCACCTTTTCAGAATCAGAATCCTAATCCTAGAATCCAAAATCAGGATGTTGTGAGTTTTCAAATCCAATTTCCAATTCCAAAGCTCAGTGCCCATTTCCAATCTCAGAAATCATAAATTCCAATTCCTGATTCAGGGTTTCAAATACAGAAGTCAGAAGTTTCCAAGTTCCAGTTCGGAAGCACACACTTCCAAAATCAGGTTCTTAGTGTTCAGAACTCAAATTAAAATCCCATTTTCCATTTCCAGAGTTCCAAAGTCAGAATGTTCAAGTGTCAAAATCAGTGATCAGATTTCCATTTCCAAACCCAGCTTCTGTTTCCAGATTTTCATTCCTCTTCCAATTTCCAAGTTCTGATATTTCCATTTCCAGATCCGATTTCCATTTCCAGATTTCCATTCGTCTTCCAATTTCCAAGTTCTGATTTCAGGATTCCCTAATGCGATTCCCTAAATCAGAGTGTCTGAATTCCTGATCCCAGTTCCAAAAATCAGAAGGTCAGAAGCTCTAAATCCAATCCCAAGAATACAAAATCTGATTCCTTTCAAATCTAAGAATCCTGATCCTAAAGTGCCAAATCATAAGTTCCAGTTTTCACTTCCATGTGCAGACTTCCAATTCCAGTTGAAGAGCTCTAAGTCAGGATTCCAGATTTCTGATCTGAGTTCAAGAGTGCACAAATCCGAGTCCAAAACCTAAAAATCAGAATCCAAATTCCTGATTCAGAAATCCAAAATCAGAAATCATAAGTTCAAATTTCATGATCCCAAATTCAGACTTCCTCAATTCCCAAATCCACTCCCAATCCATGTTCCATTTCAAGACGTGCAATCTGATCCATTCCTAGTTGCAAGTGTTGATTCAAGGATTGACGAACAATGGCAATCTACAAACAATCCCGAGGCCCATGATCCATGATTGATGTGGAGGATCTAGTGTTATGATGGAATTGAATCTTAATGTTCTTGATAATGCCAAGGATACCGTGAATGTCATGATCAAAGCTGGTTGTGTGATGTTGTCGTGGAGGTGTTCACATGTGGATGCAGAGGATGTCTTGGTCGTAATCATGGGAGCTGGTCTCTTGGAGTTACTCAAGCATTGGAGGAAACTAGGTCATATAAACAAAGTAAGACTACAGGAACAGAACCATGGAGCAAGCTCAAGAGGTAATTTCAGAATTTTGGAAATATGAAGAATACATTAGGAGAATGTCAGTCGAAGAATGGAATATTTTCAAGGAGGAATATTTGGAAATGTGCTTTATTATAAAAGGAATAGGAAATTCCTAAAAGTCAAAGCACATGTAATGTGGAAAAGTCAACTTGTATTCCCTATACCTACTCTTTTGTATTATTCTCTTTGGGAAACGTATAAATTTCGTCATGTAATGGGAGTAGGTAAAACTATTTCGTCTTCTAGTGGAAGTTGGTAGAAGATACTATATTTTAATATTCAGATGTTTCTAGAAGACAAATCTAAGCCCTTGGTGCTGAGAATCTTCACCACTGATCTTGTAAAGCCTTCTCTATAAACAGCATGACTTTTTCCTTTGTAAAGTTAGTAGAAAGTAGTTAAGTAGTTAGTAGCAGGAGTAGATGTTGCTGTAGCAGTAGGAACTAAGAAGCAGAGATTGTTGTAAATGACATTTGAAGTTAATGCAAGAGAAAATATTCAAGTTATGGTATCTTTTTTGTGTTCTTCTAATGTATGCATGGTTTCTATTCTTCGAGGTTAATTAAAGTTCAGTGATGTTGATGGTTAAATGTGAATATGTGCGATCAATTTCCGGTTCATACCATATGGTTAGTTTGAACCCATTTGCATCCTTAGTTCAATTGTGAATGCATGTTAGAGTTGCTGCATTGTTGGGTACTTGAATGTGTATCCACAATTTGAAGATCTTCCGTTCCCCTAGAATATTGCACTATTTCTTTGGCGTTGTGAGAAGTCTGGCCAAGCAGAAATCAGTTTTGTGGAATCTATCTATCTGAAGCATTGCCCATCACGGTCATTGTCCTTAGGAATTCTTAGTTTAGTCTCTCTAAACCCTTATCTTTTTGCTATTTGTTTTGACGAAGTTTGTTAGATTAGTTAAAGTCTACAGGGAGAAAGAATAGCTTCCGCATTCTAGGAATATTCTCATAAGTCCCCTTGTGAATGTAATGAATCACATCATATCGATTGAGTCTATCCATGTATAGTCAAACCCTAACAATAGGAACCTTGGGGTCATCTCATCTGTTCAATTCTAACAACACTTGAGATTTCCTTGTTCAAGAGAGAGTAGGATACACTTGGTGCATTTTATTCTGTATTGATAGTGTGCAAAACCCTCATCAATAGAATTGGCACTAGGAGGGCTGAATATGGGATCGTATTAATTCATTAAGTAAAAGAAGAATCATCAAAGGTAGAATTATCAAGTGGAGAAGCTATTTCAAGATGCACCCTCCATCGTCACACCATCAATAGAATTGACATTAGAAGGAGGGCAATGGAGCGAATGAATTCATTCATTGGAGCTACCAAAAAAATTATCACAAAAGAGGGAGGCTGCGAAAAGAAATAATGATTTAAGATGGTGCTACCCCATCAAGGTATTTTCCAGTACTTCATCTGAACTTAGGTTGGCAAGACAAACAAGAAGATATTATTTTGGAACTGAATACTCTCACTTGGAGGTATAATAAAAGCATTGTTGAGTAAATGAGAGTTCGTATTATATAAGGCAAAGAAGAAGAGTTGGATGAAAATATTCAAGTTGTTGCTGCTGTTGTACCAAGGAATATAAATCCTCAAGTGAGTCAAGAGAGGAGGATGTGAGAACTGGATGGTATCATTCATTCCTTGAACCAATTATCTCACTCTATATATCAAAAAATCCAAAAAAAGGTAGAAAATCTGAAAAACTAAAAAATTCTCGAGTCAAAATGGAAAAACATCAGTTTCATGTTTCGTGTTGTGAAGCAACTTATTTCATTGATATCTATCAGCTTCATGAACATTGAAGAAGTAGCTATACCCTCAAAGTTTGTCCCATTATGCACTTGCAGACAAGTGTAGGATCCACAATACCACTGGTCATAATGAGCTAAATTGCTTAACCTTCTTGTCAAGGATGGATTTAGCCTTACAAGTTACAACGCAAGATCTTCTTTTGGGAAGTACATAAGTCTACTGATTCTGCAGAAGCGCATGAGGATTCAGTGACAGATATGAACATGGAAAGTGATGCCTTTACCAAATTTAGAGATCTGATCAAGAGTTTGCTGAGCACAAAAGATGAAGTATGCTTTGAAGACATATTGTTGCCTAGCTGGTGTCGAGTACATAATGGGCGCATTCCAAATTCACCAACCCATTATGCAAGGAGGAAATTAATCAAGTTGCAGATCCAATAGAACCACTAGGACAGTAAAGAAGGTGCAACAACAAGTTTTCAGAATAGTACACTGAACGAATCATTCAGCACGAAGACATTGTAGAAGATAAACACACTCCTGAAGAAGGAAAGATAGTTTTAGAAGTTGTTGGTATGAAATAGGCTATGAGAGAAATGAACTCCAAGGGAACATAATAGCTGAACCCGAAGAGCAATATACAAGAGCATTGACACCGGCAAACATAGAAGATGTTTCCCTCCAAGGATTTGAAGCTGAAGTTGATCCTGTTGGCAAAATTAACTAGAGAGCTAAAGTAGATGAAATGATTGAAGAAGAAAGTGTAGATCAATGTCTTGTCTTCCAACAGGAAGGTGTCCTACCTGCTGTCCCAGCTGAAGAACTAGTTTGTGATATAACGACTGATGGTACAGAAATTCCAAATGACTATGTGGTTCCACAAATCAGAGATCAACAAATTGCTGCAGTGATTGAAAAGCAACACGAGCACAAAGTGAATGATTATGAAGGCATGTCTAAAGGGGAGATCACTAATCCATCACTTATGCTATACAATGATATACAAATAGGTGAAAAGTTCCATATCTCTGAATTCGTTGAATCCGATTTTCATAGAGCGATCATTGATGCATTTGATTTTGATTTGCATCTGATGAATGCGCAAGGGTGTTGCACCATCAGTTGCGACCTCCTGAAGCTCCAAGGGCTGAGTTGTCATATTTTAACCTCGATGAACAGTGAACAAGACTTGCTACAAGAACACCAGGTTGGATCTTACTATAAATTATGAAGTTTATCATTTTGATTATGGAGATCAAGGGCGTAAGACATGTATATGGATCAATCGTGGGCCCAATGAGTTGCCCCAATTCATAATCTTGGCAAATGTTCTTCCTGAATATAAGAGTGGGGTAATAAAATTTTCTTTGAGTACAAAGACAAACCCTCTAGACTCTGTACCCTTACTTGCAACCTGCTGTTGTTGAGTAATCTGAGAAGACCTTTAGGTGTTCTTCTAGGGTATATGATGCCTATTCGTTCAAGTTTCCTTGTACATAGTTACGATAGGTTTTAGATCAGGTTTCCTTGTTTTGGTTAATCTTAGTTTGCTTTCCAATTTTAGGTTTGTTTTAGCTTAATTTTCTTAGCTTGCATTAGTTTAGTTTAGTTTATTGTACTTTGGGTCTCCTTTTTAAGAGATTAAAAATCCCTTATTTTGAATTGGCTTGCGTGTATTGTACAGCTCTGGTTATCTTTCACTGAATATTTTCTAGCTCATTTAGTTGATAAAGTTTCAGATCGAAAAAGGTATCATTGGTTAATCCACCTCACCACCTTGTGTGATTAGGCAATATATTTGTCTTGAAATGGTATTATTCTTTGCCTAAGTTGCTGGTTCGGATACAGGTACAAGAACCCAGTACGTGGGTATGTGCAAAACAATTTTGGGGTTTGGGTACATTCAAGTACGTGTATGTGTGTGTATATGTATATATATGTATATAAATGTATATATACATACAAAAAATAAAAGAAATATACAAATTGTAAAACTAAATCATTTGATAGTATGATACTTCATCTTTGATCAATGCCAAATGCCAAAGATAAATATTAAATGCCAATTGAATAAACCTTAAAGACACAATAACATCATCAAATGCACATATTGTGTAATATCCCCAACTAGGATATTATCTCAATTCTGATTTTGATTGTCAATTTTGAATGTTTGACATTTAGTCAAACACTTCGCATGCAAAGTTGTAGCTTGTTGATAAGAATTTCAGTTTTCTGTGTATGCTCTTAAAGCAAGTAGAATGATGCAAATGCTTTGAATTGAATGTCAAAAGATCAAACAATGAGCTGAGAATGAAATGCACTTATTTTTTTACTCATTTCAAATGTAAATACATGAGTTCTAGAGGTAAAATGCATATCTACAGCCAAGTAGCATTTTTACAAACACTTGGCATGTAAACTAATGTGCATCTACAGCAAGCTATTAAGACTGATATGAGAATGCAAACTACATCTAAAACCATGAAGAACCTGGTGTAGACAGGCGCCCATATCCGTTGAAGAGGTAGCAGCATTAACTCATGCAATGAACACTTCTTTGAATGAGAAGCAGCTTGGAAGAAACGTGACTACTTGACTAAACAAATTGCAGCCCCTTGGTTTTCACACCAGCAATTTATTCATGGTCTCCTTTGCATCAAAAGGTCCTTGCGTAGCAATGTGAGAAGCTTAGTTTTGGACGGCAGCCTTCCCAACACAAAAACGCAGCTGAAACATTAAATGCGCACACCTTTAAGGAAATTGCATCCACCTTGCAATTGCCATACGGACTCCAAACTCAGCATATAATGAACAGAACAACAACACAATTCATTGGCATAAAGAATCCAATTCAAAGTGTACAGAAATTCTAAAGAAATTGCCGTTTTTTCAAGAACGTAATCAAACCCTCAAACTCTTCTCCAAATTCATTTTTCCTTCACCAAGATATTATGCATAATAGAATGAATTGCTTTCTCCCAAAGCATTGCTTTTATAATAATAAATATATCTTCTTCAAGACACCAAAAACAAATAGCTTCTCTCACACACTATTCACTTAAAACTTAAAAGCCTTCATCAATACACTTTTTGATTAGAAGCTTAGTTACCGGATTCGCTCTATAGGGGTCGGATCCGGGTCCGGGTCCAGATTCGCCCCGGGTCCGTGACGAATCCGGGCAGGGTCCGTGCACGGGCCTGCGGATCCGTCTGGATCCGTGGCCCCGGTCCATGACGGATCTGGGCAGGGTCCGTGCACAGGCTTGTGGATCCGTCCGAAGCCGCAGATCCGAACGGATCCACAGGTCCATGCACGGACCCTGCCCAGATCCATCACGGACCCGAGCGGATCCAAGAGGATCTCGCGCGAATCCGCGCGAGTCCTCAAGTACCCATGGGTCCAAATGCCAAATAAGTCAACCAATGACTTTAAAAACTGTTTTTTATATTCTTTTCTTGGCTTATAACCCTAAAACGCCCCTTTTTATGAGACTCAAACACATTTCATTTCTCATTGTGCTCTCTATTATTCTCTCTCATTTTACTCTCTCATTCATGCAAACTTGAAGTGAGGTGATTGTATTCGAAGAAGATTGATTGTGGAGTGGCAAACACCTTCCAAGAAGCACTATTCAATCATATTTGAGTGATTAAGGTATGCATTTGAACCATATTCTCTAGTTTTTTTATAAGTTTTGAAGTATAAGTTTTGTATAAGTTTTGAAGTTTTTTCTTTTCATTTTTGTTATAGATTGCAACAATGAGTAGTAAAGGCTCAGTGGGTGGGGAGGGATCTCAAAAATTTAAAATTGATAAAGGGTCTCCTTTATGGAGACACACCACAGGGATTTCTCAATGTGTTGGAGGTGGGGGGTATGTATGGAAATGTAATTTTTGCAAAACACAATATAGAAGCTCCTACTCCCGAGTTAAATTTCATCTTTTAGGCCCTAGGGGTCAAGGGATTAACATGTGTGAGGGGGAAGATAAAAAGGGATTGCCACCTGCACAAATAGCAACATTGATAAAAGAACAAGAAGAAGCTAATAGAGCAATTGCAAAAGGGCAAAAAGTCGCTTATATCGGTAAACAGAAAACAATGCAGCCACCCACTCAAATAAGCTCTAGATCACATCCATTCTTGCCTATGCCTTCTAGGGATGAAGATTTAGAACAACCACACAACACCCCCCGGAAGAGAGGCCCATTAGATAGGGCATTTCAAAATGAGTTAAGAGATATTGCTGATGCCAAAGTTGGACGCTGCCTCTTTGCAAATGGTGTTCCATTCAACTTTGTGAGATCACCTTATTTTAGGGAGATGTGTGAAGGAATAAATGAAGCACCTTCTGATTACCATGGCCCTAGATTTGAAAAGTTGTGCACCACCATATTACAAAATGAGAGGAAAAATGTAGAGAACCTACTAAAACCAATAAGAAATTCTTGGGTTCAAATGGGTGTGTCTATTGTTTCAAATGGATGGAAAGATTGCTAAAACCGTCCTTTAATTAATGTAATTGTATCCCCCAAGGGGTCAATGTTTTTGAAGGCAGTTGATTGTGAAGGTGAAGTCAAAAATGCAGAGTTCATTGCCCAGATTCTCATTGAATCCATAGAGTCCGTGGGTCATCACAATGTTGTCCAAGTAATTACGGACAATGCAAAAGTTTGCAAGGCTGCAGGTGCTTTGATAGAGGCTAGATATGATCACATCTTTTGGACACCGTGCACCGTCCATTCTCTCAATCTAGTGATGAAGGCAATTGGCAACGAAATAGATTGGGTGAAACAGGTGTATGAGGAGGGTGAGGAGATTCAAATGTTTGTGACAAATCACCATATGTTACAAGCAATTTTCAAAACTTACTCAAAATTGGAATTGTTGAAGGTAAATTTTAAAATTTAATTTATAATTTATTTAGTTTCATTTATCATTTTATAATTTTTATGTCATGTTTTAACTTTCTACTAACATGTTTTAGGTGGCTGAAACCCGGTTTGCCTCTCACACAATTGTGTTGAGACGGCTTGTCAAGGTGAAGGAGGCCTGATCACAAATGGGTATTAGTAACCAATGGAGCATCTGGAAGCAGTCTAGTACTTTGAGGGCCCAAAAGGTGAAGGCATTGATATTAGATGATGATTGGTGGACTCGTGTGGAGTATGTGTTGGAATTCACTAATCCCATCATGTCTATGCTTTGATTTGCCGACACTGATTTACCATGCTTGGGGGATATCTATGATAGCATGGACACAATGTTGGAGAAGATAAAAATGGTAAGTTATAAATTTAATACATTCCTTTATCTTTGTTTATTGAGAGTTATTTAAATTCAAAATTGACATAATGATAACTTACATGAACATCATTTGATATCCCGAGTCATACATAGGAGAGAGAATGATCCTGAGGACACCTTATACAAAAAGGTGGAATCAATGGTTGTTCATTGTTGGAACAAGATGACCACACCTTTGCACCTCCTAGCATATGCTCTTTCTCCCAGGTACTATAGCGCAGAAGTACTTGGTATTCCAGGTAGAGTGGCACCATATAGAGATGCTGAGGTTGCCAGTGGGTATAAGAAGGCATTTGATAAAATCTTCTGCGATCCAGATATTGGGGTAAGTGTTAGGAGAGAGTTTGGATCATTTATCTCAAGAAGAGATTTCTACCCTACTGCTATCAATGACCAAAGCAAAATGGATGCTATTACATGGTGGTACCTTCATGGGCAAGAATATCTATGCCTGCAACCTCTTGCAATTAAGGTTCTATCACAAGTAAGTTTTTAAGTTTTAACTTCTTTTTTTCTTTTTGTTTTGTCACTTGCATTGTAGAATTTAATACTTAACGCTCTTGAATTTATCTTGTATTTTTTTAATTTTGTTGGTTTTCTCTCTAGGTTGCGAGCTCTTTTGTCGCTGAGCGGAATTGGAGTACTTACTCCTTTATCCACTCAGTCAAGCATAACCGGTTGGCTGCAAAAAAAGCAGAAGATTTGGTGTATGTTCACAACAACTTGCGTCTCTTGTCATGGAAGGATCCAAAGTACAAGAAGGGGCCAGAGAAGCTTTGGGATGTAGCACTCGAGTCTGCTGACCTAGATATGACCATTCGGGATCTTGCTAGAGCCACTTTGTCTGATGTAGATGATGATGATGATGATGAGACGATACCCTCTAGTGCTAGTGGAACCTATTTGGGTTCCATTAATGATGATTTTGATCAAACACTTGCAGCTACTGGAGACCCCATTAATCCAGATTTTTTTGATAATCCATTTGATTGATGAACCATTGAACAATAACATTGAATCATGTCTCAAACTTTAATGAACAATATTTTGAATTGTCATTTTGTAATTCAGTAATTCAATGTGCTGATTTTCTTTAGAATCGTCAACATAGAATCATAGATCAATGATCAAGTATGCTATTTGAAGTTTTAATGATCAAGCATCATAGATTCATAGTATGAAATGATTTAGTTTTAGAATTATGTATATTTCTCTTATATTTTTGGATATATATATATATATATATATATATATATATATTCACGAATCCCTACGAATCCAAAACGGGCAAAAAAAAATTTCATGAATCCACGAACCGGATTCTCGAACCCAAATCCATCCCCGAACCCGAATCGGTAACTAAGATTAGAAGCCTTTATTTAATAACTTAATAATTAATAACTCCAAAGCTAAAGCTTCATGAAGACACTTTTCACTTAAAAGGCTTCTTCAACACACCTTCAAATTATAACACAAATGATAAAGTCATTTATTAAGATAAACTTAATAAACAACTTATAATATGAAGCTCCATCAAATAGACTTTATTATATGCTCATGATGCTCAACACCCTGTGCCTCCACTGCACTGCTAAAAATAGCAACCGCCCAAAATAGACTTACTAAAAATAGTAAGTCCTTCAAACTGAAAACTTTTCAAATGAATCCACAACTCCACCGATACCAATGCCCAAGCACCCTGCTAAAAATAGCAATCATGACGATCACCCAAAATAAGCACTTACTATAAATAGTAAGTCTATCAATCTAACTCAAATGAAGAACAATCTTGACATCATAGACCTCCAGAGTGGAAACTGACCCCTGGCTCTACCACACGACCCTCTCCAACATCCGATTAGCCTACGAAGGTCATAGAAATAAGCTAATCCCATGTGCCTAAAAATGGAGACATTACAGTCCTCCCTTCTTGAAATTGCTTGTCCTCAAGCAATCTCAAAAAACAAAACATAGAAGTCCACCCGGATTCCAAGGATAGAATGGAGTAATGTCCCTGCGATCACCTGCAAACTCCTGCAAAGAAATCATCATCCACTGAGATAACCAAAACACACTGACATCATGCCAACCATAGTGATCTGCACAATCTGCAATGCTAAACTAGACACTAACTAGATCCCAGTAGAGATGAAATTCACAACCATCCATAACAAGGAAGAATGGATATCCCAAACCATCTAACAAACCAAGGGTCTCTGCACACCCTGCCAATCTACTCTGTGTACTCCTATAATCCAAATATCCATCCACTATAAAACCATCCTGGATGTACTGACCCTGCAAGTCACCTCCTACTAACTTACAGTAACCATCCCCATCAACTGCAAATGGATTAAACCCATCCCATAACGGATGATATAAACCTAGAGCCAACCCACAAAGACATACAACCAAGTCCTCAACCGGTGGGTTAAAAGAAAAATGATGAATGCTCCTCCCTATGTAATCATGGTGAAATGCTCCAATCTCTGACAGAGGCTCATCAACAAAAATTCGAGAATCAAGAGATGGCTCCAATCTCTGACTCTGAACAACTAGTTGGGCAGGATCCTGAATAACCCGCTCAACAAACCCAACCACCAAATCCCTATGATGAAGCATCACAATCAAGGTATCTACAATTTTCCCCACTAAAAGCTGAATGCTGCGAGAACCTCGGATGAGAGTACCCTCAGAAGTTCTAAAAGGTCCTTCTTGCATAACCGGACTCTCAAGCAAGTACTCCATGAAAGACTCTGTGCAGTAGAAATTATAAGAAGTAGCATCAACCTGCTCCCCTGCAATCCACAACTGATCCCTCCAAAACTGTGGCATTGCCAACTACTGACCACTATCAATTGTATGAGAAAAATAAATAGATTTTCTTCTAGCAGGAGGAAACAAATCACCATGAGATCTCGTCCCCAAACTAGATGATACCTTGTCCATGTCCTGTGAATCAACGGTAGTGTCAAAAACTGACACAACTCTCTAGAGAATCTGCTCCTGCTACCTCAGGACTCTCAACAAACTGATCTATATCATCTGTCATCATGCTAACAACTAGAGAACCTGATACAACAAGAAACTCTTTGCAGCCCTCCACTAAAGTGCTCATCTCATCTATAACTACTACACACATATCAAGGATGGATGTAACTGCACCCTCATCACATCCACCATCCCTATCCGTGAAAGTCAACTCACTACCAACCACCACTATATGTAGCTGAACTGGATCTAGGGTTGGCATTGACTATACACGCTCCAACTCCAAGGCCGCGTCTCTCAACTGCAGTTGCAACTCCTGGAGAACCAACTGGGTGTTCTCCAACACCTCAGAAGTCGCCTCAAGCTCATGGGTGAGCTCAACCACCTCCTCCTCTTTCCCTAACAATGTCTCGTAACAAGTGCTACCCCACTCAAGAAAGTAATCCCTATCGGCTACCAACTGTAAATAATTCTGCTTCAAGATCCTAACAGCCTCTCGAAGTGAATGAATCTCTGCTAGGGAAAGGCAACTACCATCATGCTCATCTGACATAGGAGCACCCCAACCATATACAGCCAACATCTGTCGGATAGCATCATAATGCTCAAGAGTTGAAGATATATCACTATCACTCACCTTTAGCTGACTGGTCACATGATGTCTTTGCATACCCTGGCTCCTACGTACGCTCTCTGACTCACTGACTGCACTGTGATAGGAAATTGAATCCTCGCTGCTCACCACATGATCAATATCATCATGTGCGCTATCATCTACGCACACATCCACAACCGAGGTACTGCTGCTAAGCACCTCAACAAATGACTCATCTAAATCAGTAGAAGTTGTTACTACAACAGTCTCCTCACATGCACCCACTACCAAAGCAACTGTAAGTCCTTGTAAGTCGTGATCCTAGGACCTATCATCAACCAATGAGTCCTCTGAACCATTTTCTAAAGTCTGATATGACAAATCAGACTCACTACAGCATGAGTCGTCCTCATATATAACATCAGTAGTGTCCACATTGCCAATGCCAATCTCATCAACTTGTAAAACCTTTGATATCTCATGCTATTGCCAATGTGACTCACTGCTGTCATAGAAATCAGAATTGGAAGAACTCGCATTTTCCATGCAATCCTGAAAACTAACACTTTCATCATGCGAGTCAAAACCCATAGTGATACCCACAACATCCTCTACACTTGCCCTATCATCAACAATATTAATAGGCTCAAACATAGGACTGCTGTCATAAAAATCAGAACCTGTATCATTAGTAATTTCATTGCTACCAGTTGATGTAGGGCTGCCATCAATGGTAGCTATCATGTCATCAGCATTCCCATGATCACGAGTTCCTGTCTCATGGAAATGATGAGACTCAATGCAACTGTCCTCAAGCAAGTCTGTCATAACCACATGCTCCTGAGAAGAGCCTCTAGCATCACGCGTGTTACCCTCGTCTTTTTCTTTGCTCTCGGGGTCAGTTGTTTTGTCAGATAAAAGTCTTAATTGAACTTGAACTTGACCCTTGTCAAGTTCAAGTTCAAGTTCAACATCTGTTGGAGGTCACTAGCAAATTAGTCTACAAAGTTGTCGGTCTTTCAGTCTGTCAGATTTGAAAGTTGAACTTGAACCTTGAACCTTGTCAAGTTCAAGTTGAAGTTCAAGATGAAGGTCCAAATCATGGAATATTCTGGTTGAATAATTATTATCTGCAGGAAGTCCCTCTTAATAGAATCATTACCAAATCCGAACTTTCAAGAAGAGTTTTATGCGAAGCCATCAAATTTGATGAGACAACGCAGACATGTCGTGATGTGATGGAAGATAGTTGGCGGCGCAGTACAAAAGGGGCCATCATTATTAAAAGTGTGGCAATCAGGAAAGGTCATTGGGAGCCAGAGGAAACGTGCCGATTTGACAAGGGAATTAATGGAAAGATCATGATGTGTCATGTCAATAACCTCTCGCACAAATGTATTTATTTCTTCCGTTCTGCTTGAATCCATCTGAGATCTTCGCCAACCTTGATAATAATATAAGTCTTTTATTATCAATTGTTATCAGTTTCTTTTTTGGAGAACGGGAGCAGCAAAAATTGTGGTAAGGAATTGCAGAAGAACTGTACACATCGAACCAGTGAGTTATCCTCTTCCCTTGCAGCTTTTAGTTTGTGGTTTCACTAAAAGAAGGTTGTTCCTGTATCTTGTAAGATTTCTGTGTTTTCTCTTAAAATGCCTCTTTTCCGTCCCAAGCTCCCAAAAGCATAGAGCAGAACTCACTTACTGGTCTCTCTCCCTGAATTTGTGATACCTCCCTGGTAAATGTGAGCCTGACAGAATTACATGAAAGGGTTAATAATGCACCAGAAGGGTCTTTCTCTAAGAAGTTGGCCAATAGTGGATTGATGGAAGCTACAGCATTTCCACCTACCTTAGCGTGCCCTGAGTTAGTGCTAGAATGCACAAACAAGTATAATGCTAAGAATAGGTGTATTAGGGATGCCTTGGGAGAGATTCTGGTAAAATTTAATAGGGAAACACTCATAGCGGCCTTAAATTCCTCACAAAGAGCCCTATGAACCCTGGACCTTCACAGAAGCAACCCGCGTCTATGAAGAAGAGAAGAAGAAATTCAATTCCCTTATCGCACAGAGTTGGTTGTCAAAGCCAGAAAAAGGAGGCTCACAGCTGCCAAAACCCTTGACTATTGAACACTTCAGAAAGGAGATAGCAGATATTGTTTTTCTTTTAAACAGAATAAAAGGAAACGAACATGCCTTTCACTGGGAAGACTAGATGTATTGCTTTATCCAAAAAAAATGGGAGGGGAGAAGTTTATTGATTGGGCTGAGTTAATAGCTGAGAAACTTCACAGAGAGCTTCTAAACCTAACCAATTTAACTCCATTTTATATGACTTCTTACCTCTTCTATATTCTAGCTTGTTGTAAGGACTGGGAGGGTCTCCCCCACGAGCCCTGGAGCAAATATATGAGAATTTATGAGTATTACAAACATTTGCAGAATGGGAGATTTGCGGAGGAATTCAAGAGAGTTAATGATGTGTTTTTGGGAAAACTGGTCTTTGAGCTGCGAAATAAATAAAATAACAGGCTTACTGAAGAAGCCATGCAGGTAATAAATATCTACGGATGTTACTTTGTCCAATTCCCCAAATTTACCTACATTAGAGTTGGAGCATTTGATGAAGAGCCTCTGAAGTTGCCGAGATATTGTTTGGATAATGTGGTTTTAATGGAGATTTGTAGACAGCTGGTTATTGTTGAACAAAAATGAGGAAGTTCTAAAAAATCCTTGGGGGTTATGTTTCCCATATAGCTTGGCCACTATAGGTGCAAGAGCTTTCAGGATGCTCTAGCAATGGAGGGTGAACTTCAGGCCTTAAATCTGAAATCTTACATTCCCACAGCCAATTTTGATTATAGAGGCTTTGCCAAAACTAACCTAAATGTTCCTTCCACATTTATGCATATACCGAAGCTTGAAGACTATTGGGCTAATTGCTCAGATGATTTGGAGGTTAGAAGAAGACTTTGGTCCAGAATGACCTTGAGACAGATTGTCACTTTTAGGGTTGATTTGGATGTAGAAGGTGTCGAAGAAGATGAGGATGTAGATGTACTCAATCCTCAGTATCTTGAGCAAGTTGAAGCTCTCTCTATTCCGGAAATAGATTGGACTTAAAGGGAAGAGGATAACTTGCAATCTAGAACGGCTAATGTGATAAAAAGGACAGAAAACTGGTTACAAAAGAAGAAGGCTCCTAAGATAATTTCTCAGGCCTCAGGAAAACAAGTAAAATCAAAGAAAAAGAAGTCCTCAAGAAAAGCTTCTATTTTAACTAACCCTATTGTTGATGACACTATTGCAGGTGATCTCGAACTTGAAGTTGAACCGGTCTCTCCAAAGGTTCAAGTTCAACTTCAAGCCGAACCTAGCGTACAGATGACCCGCTCAAGCAGCATAATAAAGAATAAAGAGAAAGAGCCTTCGGTAAACCTCAAAGTCTTGGTAGACTTAGATCCTCCTGAAACAGAGCAATTAGAAGAACCAGCTCCTGATTCCAACTTTCCCAATATTTGTGACAGTCAACAGATTCAAGGCAACATGGATAGTTCTCCAATGGATTCCCTTGCTCTACTAAGTGGCCATGAGATGCCCAAAAAGACTCTGATAGCTCCGAAGTGGCTCGAAAATTCCATAGCCAAGAAGCGGAGTGTTGTACCATTATCTCTACCAATTGAAGATGTGAGCAAGTGCCTGGGTAAAACCCCAGAGATCAAGAAGCCTAAAACTGAATCCAAAATTGATTTTAATGAGGATACCGGCCATTGGATGGCAAAAATTGCTAAACCAGTGAATGACAAAGGAAACAAAGATGTCTCTGCACAGGATTACTAGATATCAAAAGTGGACCTGGGAAAGGATAGCAAAGCAGTGGATATGAAAATCTTCGAGGTGTCAAACGGGAAAATTGCTAACAGGGTATGGAAAGATGCCAAAGACAAACATGAGATGAAAGAAGCTATGAAAAATATGGCCCAATACATATACGTCATTCAGCAATCAGAAGTTCTTAGACCACGTGCAAAGAAATAGAGCAGTCACCAGAACATTCGAAGGCTGGATGGAACATGTCAAGGTTGAAGTCATCAAGCACGTGCACTGTTTGAATGAAGCTCACAAGGAGGCCATTAACATTATCAAAAAGGTCGAATCAAATGTTGAAACCTGGGAAAATGAGAGGGGAAATTGGGCTAAAGAAGTCCTGTGGATGGAAGAAATACAGAAATATGGCCTACAGAAATTCCTTGCAGAACGACCAGTCCCAGGTTTAGATGACAAAATCCTTTATGTCCTAAAGGAGTGCATTGAGTGGAGAAATGAAGTCATTGCACAGGGAGTCTCTGAAAT
The DNA here is from genome assembly GCA_027943335.1 of Chamaecyparis obtusa. Taxonomy (NCBI): domain Eukaryota; kingdom Viridiplantae; phylum Streptophyta; class Pinopsida; order Cupressales; family Cupressaceae; genus Chamaecyparis; species Chamaecyparis obtusa. The sequence continues at coordinate 102,771 of BSBK01000238.1, read as the reverse complement.
AAAGGATTTGCTCAAAGAACTAGAAATGATAAAAGACATTATCTTGAGTGACATGGAGTGGATTGACAAACAATGTACTCAGGCAGAAGAAGAATCAATCAGGCCGAGCGAAGAGGTTATTAAGAACCTGCAAATGAAATTTGAAGAACTTAAAGAGATGAGGATGATGGCTATGCAAGACTTCTCCAAGGTTGCTCATATGGAGTCAATGCTGATAATTAATCAGAAGCATTTGGAGATGCATGATGAGAAGGTTGCACAGATCCGAAAGGATAAAGAAGTATGGAAGCAAAGGATCGCGTATCTTGGGCTGCAACATCAACAAATCATTTCCACGTTCACCGCTGCTTATGAGAACTGGAAGGCTGCTCGGCTGGTTTCTATCCCACCATCTTAGGCTTCCTAGACACTTGGAGGAACTTAGGAGGCGTTGGACGCCATAGTTCTGTTATTTTCCTTTTTATGCTTTAAAGTTAGTTATGGCAACTAAAACTATTTACCCCTAGTGGGGTAATTTTAACTATGGTTATTCTCTAGCCCTACGTGGCTATTTATGTTAACACTAAAAACTAATTGAGGGTCAGCTCTCTGAGATATCAAAAACAGCTTTTTGGATATCTATGCTTTTGTTTCTTAAAAACTAATATAACGAAATGTATGTAGAATCCTATGGTTTTATATATTAAGCTATCTGAGTAGTGAATATTGTTGTTCATTAATGCATATGGTTCATTTTCTTGTGGAGATAAATCGTATGTGAAGACGCTTTATTTTGTAATATGAGTTAATCTTGTATCTGAAGCAGCAAAGGGAATCTGTTTAGTGATCTTAGTTTTAATCATGTGGATAATCATTGTTATCAAATTTGAATGGTTCTTAAACTTGCACATTATTTTTGCAGTGATGAATTGAATGTTCTACCTTAAGTATTTTCTAGTTAAAAATACCCATAGTTTACATTCTTTGTAAATAAGATCAGATTGAATATTTTCTAGCAAGGCAGTTGCACCTTCAAAAACTACAGAGTTTGCTATCACAGAAACTCAATTGTTAGTGTTGTAATTGTTTTTTCTTCCTGTTCTATGAGAATCATTTAATTAATTTTGGGAAAGGAAAAACTGTTCACTAACAATTTTGGCGACTCTGTTGGGGATTTGGATATTTGTATGCTATGATAAAATGGTGTTGCCTATCATAGATGAACAACCAGTATTACAACCAAATCTGAGGTTCCAAGACACACAAGAAGATCTCATATCAGACCTAAACGCATGTGCTTGGGTAAATAGAAGAAATAACCAGCAATATCTTCAAGTTCAGCAAGTGCTTGGGTAAATAGAAGAAATAACCAGCAATATCTTCAAGTTCAGCAAGTGCTTGAAAGAGAGGAAGCGATTGGTGAAAGATTAAGAGGGATACCTATCGCCCAGGAAGTCGTTGTTGTGAACAAAACAGCTAGAGCTAATGTAATGTCCCCTTTTTCAGGCAGATTATTTCTTGCTGCGTCGTTAGCCGTTTTATCATGGTTCGGTGGGCTAACCAAGGCTTTATATGGACTAGTGTGATATTTGGCCTAGGTAATTCCAATTTCAAGCCAATCAGAGCAGTTTTTGCAGGGTTTCCGGATACTTACTATTTATAGTAAGTCGACAGAGTTTGGTTTTCTTGGCATTTCAGTATTGGACTTGGAGAGTATCGCCAAAAGCTTTCCAGCAAGCTATCACACGTCATCTTTCGAGTTCATTTGGTCCTCCATTTTAATGTTAGAAGATTTCATACTTTATTATTATGCCACTTTCTGATTAAATGGTTATATTAATTTGAAGTGACATAAAGTGGGAATATGAAAAGACAGAGAAGGGAAACTGAAGAGTCACAGCTGCTGCTTTAAAGGAAGGAATGGATACTCAATTGAGATATGCTTAGTTTTATGAATTTATCTTCTCTTGGAGAATCCAGAAAGCTTCCAGCTTTCGATTCTAAAACCTGAGGACGGAAACCTTCAGGCTTTCTCGGTGGATTGGACGAAAACCCAATTCATCTCTAAGGTGGATTCATAGCAGAGTTCACCATTGCACTTCTAAGTTCATATTATCCGATCTCACTGTTGCATACTATATTTCAGATTGGATTGTTTTGTAATTCCATTGTTGTTGTATTATTGTTGTATAATGCAATAACAATTTCTGAGGATTCATTGGGGCATTTTGTTGGTTTATTTTCTGTTAAATCGATATTTCTATGCATGCAATTATTTGTTTATATTTCTGAGACGTCTGTGAAAAATATTGGGAAAAATATCCATCCGGTATACTACAGTGGTATCAGAGCCGTATATCCAGAGGCAAATATTGCAGAAATAAAGATTAAATTGATTAAACCGGATTTTATATGGTTTTTTCTACGTTGGCAAGAGGAGTTAAGAGTCGAAGATTTTTTTGTGAAATATTTGGTACTTTCGAATCTTTGGTTATCACAGTTATTTTTACACATAAGGATAAGGGGATTTCTACATTAGCATTCCTGAATGTATTGAGCAGAGAGAAAGACGCCTCAGTGTAAAATATCAATACACATTCTAGGCTGCGTAAAGACTGGGAATCACGCACCAAGGACCATCGAAGCTGGGATTGTCGAGTGAGCAGGGAAGCTGCACATTTCATGCATCCAATCGGCTTCCATTCTCAGAGGACTGTTGTCTTTCGTGTCTGCATATTTCCCCTTAGCGGCACGCGTGTATCACAAGCCGGTCTCTCCACTAATACTGGCAGTACTAGCTGCATATTTGGGTGTGTTACCCTGCGATATCATATACAACGCTAGACACACGTGTAGATATATACAACACGGTCGGAGATAGATAGTTCATACAGCAGAAGGTGGTAGTTCTTGCCGCTACCCATGAGGAGTTTGTTGCAATAGGGTGTTGTGGAGATTGGGTGTCGAGGAGGAGTGGTGTTGTTGCAGACCGAACTTCCTCCCAGCATCGTGGACACTACTTACAGCCAAGGTACACAGTGCGTGTGGAAGAATTTTCAGATAAGTGTATCAAGAATTTTGTAGACTAATTGCTGCTTCAGGAAAAAGAAAGCTTTCCAGAAGATCATTACCTTCAGGGCTGAGAGATGTTCTCGGGGTAGTTTAAGAAGGGATAACAGTGATGAGTAAAGTTTTTAGAGAGATGGGAAGTTTGAAGTAAGTTCGAATGGGAATAAGGATTGGAGAAAACAGATTTAAACCAAACAATATTTCATTGAAGTGAAATCTAGAAATGCAGTGGTCTATTTTGGAAAGACATATATCTGGTATTTTGAGAAGAGGAAAGATTTAACAATGACCAGTGGATTGAGTGGTAGACTGTCGTAACTATGAGGCTAGAGTTTTCATCGGGTTCCTTGGTACTCCTTCCCAATGGTTTGAGATGACTGTGCCTTGCAACAGAAGTAAGTGAGAATCCATATGTGTAACAAATGATTGTCGTTGACAAGAAGTCATAAAACCCAAGCTGGAAAATAATTTTGTCATGTGCTTCTATAGAAGTCGTAAATGACTGCACCTTGTATAAATGAATGAAGCCACGTTATTTTGTGATGCCTGCCGCTTATATTGAACCACGGGAATTTCCATGCAATTATCGGGAGTTTAGTTTTGGATGAATTGTTGTTCATTAGTTTGAACCAGATGTTACCAAATATAGTTTGCCGTGTAAGGAGTGAACCATTTCCAACAAAGGAGCAGACGTTATTTAGATTTCATGAGCTAAGACTTGATAACACTACAGGAGGAATTGTTCGTTGTTGCTGGGGAACTGTCCTCGCCATTTTACTGAATAATGATAGCAGATGGTGTGGAGTTTAAGTGCATGCATGTTCAATAATGCTAAAAGGGTCTTCTCAGAAGATTCAATATCCTATAGCTGTGTGACCTTAATGTCGTGTTGGCTGGAGTGGACCACCTGTGCATAGAGCTCCATCCATAAAAATTGTGCTAGAAGCCTGTAGCTACAGTTTGATTCAGAAAATTGAATTGAAAGATTTTAAAGCTGCTTTTGTGTAGGTTTAGAGGTTCGGTAGAAAAAAAAATTGTTGTGCAAGAATCTGCCAATCCTGTCACACCAATTAGCTATATCCTACAAGCGAACGATCTTGTTGCACAAATCAGCTCTATTGTGCAAGGGAAACTTTGCCGCATAAGGGAAAAAATCCACTGGCTCCAGGATTCAGGCTTAATCAGCTGCTCGACATGGTATGAGTCTAGAGATGCATACTGTTCAAGTCTAATGAAATAATTCTGGGTGCTCAGAAAGTGTTGGAATATCAGAAATATTATTGTCATGACAGCATTTCTCAGTTACAGAAGTTGATTGTATTAGACTCTAATTCAGTCCATTGCATGAAGCTTAGAAGAATTTGAATAATGGAAACCCTGGAAAGCCCTGTGTTCTCAAAAGAATTCAATGACACATTTTATGGTGAACAACTAAGGGACATACAAAAGGAAATTGAAATAGGAAATGAATTATGTTGCCTTGGATGGCAATTGGAGAATAAGAAAGTTATGGGAGATATGCTTGCCAAATTAGATGAGATAGATTCATATCTATCTAGGATAGACCAATCTGATTGTAGGATCTTCAATTGGGCTTTGCAGCCCTCAATGGTTGCTTTGGTCCAACGTAGGTTTATGGAACATCCACATAAAGATGTTAGGCTTGCAGTCGCCTCATGTCTCAGTGAGATCACATGGATTACAGCCCCTATTACACCTTATACCGATTACATTTGGATGTAGGTATTATAGCTGATTGTGGACAGTTTAGGTGGACTAAATAATGATAAAAGTCCTACCTTTGGTAAGCAGGCAAAAATCTTGGAATTAATCACAAGAACTGAAATTTTTGTTCACATGTTGAATCTCGGTTGTGATAAGATGATTCATCAATTACTTCAGTGCCTCCTAAGTAATTTCAGGAAGCATCATCTAGACAATGTGCAGGCTTGCATAAAAACTATAATGTCCTTGATCTTAGATGAGGATAATAATATTTGTAAACAATTGCAATCAGATTTGTTGGCAGTCTAGAGAGGAGAACAAAAGAACTCACCTGTGGCATATGAACTCTCTGCTGAATTGATTGAGCATAAGGGTGAAAGATTCAAGGACTTATTGACTGAAAATGAGCGAATATCAATAGGCATACAGGTTGCAGGATCTCCGAAAATGAGAAATAACCAAATGAGAAAAGGGCAGATTTGTTTTATATGCCAAGAAGACTGGTCACATGAACATGTTTGCGGTATTAATCAGGGAGAAGATATATTGCAACCAAGTGGTAATGAAAATATAGGTTTGAATACATCTCTTTCAGGACATGGTGAAGATCCAAAGGAAAAGAGTTTCCAATCAGCCAAGATGGCTAATGTGGAAGAAGAATCAATCATCACAGGTGAAGAGTGTTCAAAGCTTACTTTGGTGACTTAGAAGCTGAGATTGACAAAATTATGGTTAAAGGCTGTGACAATCAGTTGGATGTCTTTAGCGATTTATGTAATGAGGAATCGTTTGATTTCTATAGCAGCACCTCACTTGTGCATAATGCTGATTTGGATGACCAATCAAATAATGCATTCCAAAATGATAATGATGAGAAGCATGCTTTGAAGAATCAGCTGAAAGTTAATGACGATGTCGTTGTTGCAGCTCTTGTACATCATGATAGCACTGACATGATTATTGAGGATCTTTACAGGAAGGCTCAAATGGAAAAAGGGCAAAGTGGTATAAGAAGTGGATCTTATGTTGCAAATTTACAGGGGGTCAAAACAGCTTTTGAGGTTTGGAAATCAGAATATCTATGTTTACTTTCAGATCACGACTACCTGTTACAGGTTGCTGGAAAATATGTTGAGCAATTGAGGGAAAAGGAGGATGAGGTCAATAAGCTCAATAGAAAGCTTAATGTTGCTCAGGAAACATTGGAGCGCACATGTGTTGCTCTTCAGGAAGCAAAAAATCAGATTGTTGCCACTAGTCAGTACAGGGAACAGAATGACAAAGGAAGGTCTGAATTCTTTCAAGAGGTGATTCAGGAACTTGATAGCATACAACAGACTTATGACTTGGATAGCTGTCCCAAAAGATCAAGTAACAAATCTTTGGATCATCCAGAACTTCTTTATGAGTTGGATAACTTTCAGGCAGTTGACAATTCCTTGTTTGAGTTGGATGCTGATTTGACTTTTGATAACCCCCTTTTTGAGCTAGATGAGGAGGATATTTCCTATCCCCATAACAAGGATGAGATTGATTGCAAGATTTGGGACCCAGGTCTAGTTACTAGAGATGAGTCTTGGTCACCAAATTGGAGTAATGAGGTGAGTTCAGTTGTTGAGCAGTTTGGTTTCTACATCAGCGGTTCAGGATGGGCAGTTGTGTCTTATTGCATGAGGGGTGATATGCTTTTCCTTGTGTTATCTCTTACTGATGGGGAGATGTCTAGTATTGATTGCATCTTGAGACTTTTCGATTCACTCATTTCTGGTGATCGTGTCAGCCTAATCGTTTGGGATCCTAGTATTAGTATGACTGATGCATTGTTGTTTTGGGGGAGTAATGAGTGGCTTCACCTTCCTGGCCACATTGTATGGGATGCATTTTGTTGCCCATTCAGCCCACTAACGAAGGACTTTCTTTTCCGATTACTGCATATGTGTGGGATGGGGGATTGGTTTGATACACTTCCCTTCATGAAGGAGGAAGCCATGTCTAGCAGCGTTGCTAGTGTGCTTCTTCAGTACAAACACCGATTTGGGATACAAGCTAAAGGGGCAATGTTGTGGTAGTTGGACATTTTGGACATTCCATCCATTATGGGTATGGATTGACAGGATATTACATACAGCTGGGAAGTTGGATGGCCTTTTTGTTTGTGGGACCCAAGAGGAACATTCTCATGGTTGGTAATAATTCAGGGAGCTGGTTAGTATGATTTTGGGTTCCCACCTTAATCTGACCTTAGCGGTGCTTGTGATTTCAGTTGGAGTGAGGTTCTCAGTTGGATTGAGGATCTTCTCGTAGATGATGGCAGCACATGGCAGGTTGATTTGATTGATCACGCACATGGGGTGATTTGGGATCCCGGTATTAGTATGATTAATGCATTGTTGTTGTGTGGTAGTTGTTAGGATTAGGTAATACTAAGAGGGGGGGTGAATCAGTATTACAGAATTTTAGTTTTAACTTCAAACAATTATAAACAGTCCATAGTAATGCAGAAATGAAAAGAACATATAAGCATAACACATTACTCATGACACCATGATTTGTTCTTGAGGAAACCATGGCCAAGGGAAAACCCCGATGTGGATGGAACCCACAAATATGCACTAAAATATAATAGCCCTTTAGGGGTATACAAAACACCTGGTTAAAAGTGGTGAGCACACTTGCTCTTACAATCAAAACTGTCTCAAAAGAGTTCTCCAAAATGTGAACAATACAAGCACTTATCTTGTTTAGATAGTTCCAATTATAGCTCGGCCTCTTACTAATCTCACATCTGATCTCTGCTCTTAGATTCGCAATCTTTCTTTTTCATCATAACATAACCATACTGTGCTTTCACAAAACCACTCTATACTTATACAAAATCGGCCTTCAAGTCAGCTTCACAAATACCATACAAAACATAACAATAACTTATGCCAATGATAATTATGGAGTCGGCGATCTTATATTACCAAAGAGTCGGCAATATATTCTATTCACCTGTCTTAGCATGTTACCATATCCACTATACTCTCCTTGATCTTCGCAACTGTTCATATACCCTGTTATACTATTTTACTGTCTTCGCATACCTTCCGAACACTGTATCTCATAGATCTAGTCACCAAAACTCATGTGCTCTTAACTGAAGCATGTATACATCCCAAAATACCTTCAGTTAACTTCGCAAGCCTTAATACCTTGTATATCTTCGTCGCTGACCAAAACTGTAGCACTGTACCCTGTTATCCTGATTCTGGACTTAGTCATTTTCATGACCGTGTCTCCCGTGGCAATCTACTTAACATGCGATCACTCCAATCATAAGTGTTGCCATAAATGACAACCCTCAAGTGATCCTTAGTGCTCCAAAACATCACTTGCCAATAGTAGTGATGAGTGGCTTCACAATTTTGGACATGTTTGTATCAAATTTGCACAATAGATTGGTGGAGCAGCTTCCTTAAGGTTGGTATGGGATCCAGGCATTTTGGTCACAGCATGCAGATACCGATTGCTTGAGGGCAAGCAATCTCTACGAAGGGAGGATTGTAATGTCCCCTTTTTCGGGCACATTATTTCTTGCTGCGTTGTTAGCCGTTTTATCATGGTCTGGTGGGCTAACCAGGGCTTTATATGGATCAGTGTGATATTTGGCCTAGGTAATTCCAGTTTCAGGCCAATCAGAGCAGTTTCCGCAGGGTTTCCGGATACTTACTATTTATAGTAAGTCAACATAGTTCAGTTTTCTTGGCATTTCAGTATTGGACTTGGAGTGTATCGCCGAGAGCTTTCCAGCAAGCTATCACACATCATCTTCCGAGTTCGTTTAGTCCTCCATTTTAAGGCCAGAAGATTTCATACTTAATTATTATGCCACTTTCTGATTAAATGGTTATATTAATTTAAAGTGACATAAAGTGGGAATATGAAAAGACAAAGAAGGGAAACTGAAGAGTCACAGCTGCTGCTTTAAAGGAAGGAATGGAGACTCATTTGAGATATGCTTAGTTTTATGAATTTATCTTCTCTTGGAGAATCCAGGAAGCTTCCAGCTTTCGATTCTGAAACTTGAGGACGGAAACCTTCAGGCTTTCACGGTGGATTGGACGGAAACCCAATTCATCTCTAAGGTGGATTCACAACAAAGTTCACCATTACACTTCCAGATTCATATTATCCAGTCTCACTGTTGCATACTGTATTTCAGATTGGATTGTTTTGTAATTCCATTGTTGTTGTATTGCTGTTGTATAATGCAATAACAATTTCTGAGGATTCATTGGGGTATTTTGCTGGTTTATTTTTTGTTAAATCGATATTTCTATGCATGCAATTATTTGTTTATATTTCTGAGACGTCTGTGAGAAATATTGGAAAAAATATCCATCCAGGATACTACAGCTAATTAAATCTTGTTGAAACTGGCAAATAAAAGATACACCGAAGGAGACCGGGCAAGAGGTCTAATAGATACAGATTTTGAAGACTTAGCAAAGCTCGACTTTAAACCTCAAACTCCCTCTAAAGAAAGGCGCTACAAGACAATCAGTAGACCTTCTTCCCCCACCAAGACATCTCCTATAAGCTCTTCCCTCCAATCCTTGGTGTCACCTGGAACCTTGGTTCCTTCTTTCATTAATTTGCAACCATTAAATATTATCCTGCCCTCCATGGCCCAAAACCAACCTTGGGGTGTTGTTGTGGGCCCTTTAAGCTTAAGAGTAAACTTGGGTAATCTACCTAAGGATAGGGATATTCTTCCCAAATTCAGTGGGGATGGGAAGAAATCCCCCGAGGATCATTTAAATGCCTTTAATACAACATGTGGAGTTTTGGTTGTGGCTACTCAAGATGTAGCCGTAAGACTTTTTGTTCAAACCCTGACAAATGCAGCCGCAAACTGGTTCCATAACCTACCTCATGCCTCAATCACCGATTGGAACACTATGAGAACGGCCTTTGAAGGAAGGTTCAAATCGGTTGATGACGCTAATTCGCTTTTGATACAATTGAGTTAAATGAAGGAGATACAAGTACCCATGCGGGAATTTGTAGCCAGATTTAACAAAGCCCTTCAAAAAACCCCGACTGCAAGCAAACCTAATGATGAAAATCAAAAGGGTTTCTTCTTAAATGCCATGCCACCCGATGTCGCTTTCCCTTTGAAAAGAGCTCGGCCAGCGACTCGAAATGCTGCTCAAGTGCTTGCCATTGAGTTAGAAGATGATCTAATTACAACCGGTAAATGGAGAAAGGATGTTCAAACACCCAGTACTCAGGCCTCTACTTCCTCGTCATCAGACCAAGTGATACAAAGACTGATGAATGACTTGATAACAATTAAACGACAGTTGCCTAAGACCGCAGCTCCTTATCAAGATATCCTGCGCAAGTACTCAAACCAAGGGACCTCAAATACTGGCAAACAATTCAATTTACCCCCTGCACAGCAAAGGCTCCAAATTGAACCTCCACCAAGTAAAAGTAATATGTGTATTTTTCATCTCACAAATGAACATGAAGGGGCTACATGTCCTGAAAATGTACGCCATGAACAACTTGAAGCTGAAAAGGAGGTTGCAGCAAAAGTGACTGTCGAAGACATATCCTCTGAATTACCTGGCAACTCTGGAAACTACTAGCTGGAGTACGAATCAGATTCCGAAAGAGGTGGTAACATATTCGTAACCTTGGAGGATCCTTCTTGTTCAGTCTTGACTAGAAGCCAACGTGGAGGAAAAGCAAATAGCCGAGCAACTACACCCTTGGTTGTGCCACAAGTAAAAGACAGCAGAAGCTGGGCCAATGAAAATCATAAAGCACAAAAGGCAATCACTCCGGAAGTTCAAATTTTTAAAAGGTCTGAACCCAAACTCCGCTTTAACATAGTAGATTTCTGTAAATCTTCCAGAATCCAAATTTCTCCTGTCGATTACCTTAAAATGAATCCTCATGAACTGGATAAATTGGTCGATTATGTTAAAGGCCCCTCTGTTATACCTGAATCTCAACAAACTAATAATGCATGTTTAAAAGGAAAGCCTGTGAATGAAGAAGCAAAAATGGAGCAGAAACCTATAGAAAACCCAACCTCTGTTGCCACTTCTAGTTTCAAACCAGAACCTTTTTACGAGTCCTTATTTATCCATAGTATTAAATTGAATAATTGTATTATTGACTCCGGCGCTTCAAATAATATCATGCCCTCTTCTGTAGCTAAGGCATTGGATCTCCCCATGAAAACCACTTTTGGTCGATGCTATTCCATGGATTCAAAGCAAGTCCCACTTATAGGTCAAATCAAGGATGCATAGGTCTCATTGGTAGCCTTCCCTAAAAAAATATTGAAGCTGACTATTTTAGTCGCAGACATCCCGGCTAGCTATGGAATGCTCCTAAGTTGAACCTTTTACAAGGATTTAGGTGGTGAGATAAAATTGGATTGGTCTGAAGCCATTGTTCCTATAGGCAACAAAAAAGTTTCTCTGCTCCCTGAAGCCAAGTCCAAGTACATTGTCTTCCCCTCAGAAGATCCTAAATCCCAGATCTTGTATCAAGAGTCAAATTTTACTAACTATGTTATCATGCCTGAAAGTGATGTTGCAGGTCCTATCTCTGTAGACGAAGACATTCCTTGGGTCCTTGAGTTTGATGGCAGTTGTTCCACTGCAAGATCAGGGGCAGGTGTAGTTCTTATTTCTCCTTTCGGAAACAAATTCCCTTTCTCATTCAAGCTTGAGTTTGAGAATACGAACAATACAGCGGAATATGAGGTCATGTTGTTAGGCTTGGAGGAAGCAAGGAGGAAAGGTATTAAGGTGCTCAGAGCGCGTCGAGATGTAGAACTAATTGTAAAATAGGTTAGAAACCTATTTGATGTAAAAAATGAAAGGCTGAAACATTATAGAAACAGGGTCTGGGATGAGGTGGAGTGGTTCCATGCCTTCTCAATTGAGTCCATCCCGAGAGAATATAACTCAAGAGCTGACGCTCTTGCCTAATCAGCCTCTCTGTTAATTTTGCACCCAGACTTTCCTGAGAATTGTTATACTATTGAAGTGATACATAGGCCTAGTGTACCTGACAACGCCCAATCTTGGCAATATTTAGAGATGATGCACACATTAATGAATTTTTGCAGGGTTTGAATAAGTTTACCACTAATTACTTGGAAGGATCAAGGTCTGAATGTCATGAATTCTGCCCGGATAAAGAGATTAGCCCACAAGGACCATCCCAACTCAAGGGTAATTCCATACCCAAGGGATTAGTGGACCTTGAAAAGTTATTCGACAGAAGAGATTGTTTTATAAATCAAGTTGTTAAATCAGATGGTATCCCTTCTAACGAATACAAAAAAATAAACATTGGAGATGAACAAGACCCTAAGTTGGTAAACTTAGGAGTATGTTGTGATGCTGATGAAAGAAGTCGCTTCACAAAACTGCTGAAAGAATACAAGGATGTTTTCGCCTAGTCCTACGATGATCTGAAGAATTTCCAACGACATTTCACACATCATATTCCTCTCAAACTTGGGACGTCCCCTTTTCGCCAGAAATTAAGGACTTATAATCCGAAAGTAGTTGATGCTATTTTGAAAGAGATTGATAAAATGTTGCAAGCACGCATAATCTACCCAATACACCACTCAACATGGGTGGCTAACATAGTTCCCGTGCAGAAGCGAAGTGGAGAAATCAGGATTTGTGTGGATTTCAGAAATCTCAATCAATCTAGTTTGAAGGATAACTTTGCTTTGCCTATGATGGACCAGATTCTTCAGATGGTTGCCGGCTCAGAAATGATGTCGTTGCTTGATGGTTTCTCAAGCTATAACCAGATCAATGTTGCGGATGAAGACCAACATAAGACATCTTTTACCACTCCTTGGGTTACATTTGCCTACCGGAGAATGCCTTTTGGACAGATCAACGCTGGAGCTACCTTTCAGCGGGCTATGAATTCCACCTTTGGCCACCTGTTGAACAAAACCATCACTATCTATTTAGATGACATGACAGTCTTCTCCAGAAGGCGTAAGAAACACCTAAAAGACCTGAAGGAGGTATTGCAGAGATGTCGGGACCATGGTGTTTCTCTGAATCCAAAGAAGTCTATCTTCTGTGTAACAGAAGGAAAATTGCTAGGCCACTTGGTTTCGAAAGAAGGTATTAAGATCGATCCAGACAGAGTTAGAGCTATTCAACAATTGTGTCTCCTTGTAAATCGCAAGGGTATAAAATCTTTTTTTGGTCAAGTTAATTTTTTGACAAAGTTCGTCCCTGAGTTTGTTGAGACAACAAAACCTATGGTTGACCTTCTAAGTGAGAAGCGCAGTTTCAAATGGGACAAACCAGCTATGAAATCATTTGAGAAGGTAAAGGAAGCCATAGCTCAAGCTCCAACCCTGATCCATCCAGATTTTAAAAGGGATTTCATAATATATTGTTATGCTTCGGAGCACACCATGTCTGGAGTATTGCTGCAGAAGAATGAGAAGAATGAGGAGGTTCCCATATCTTTCATGAGCATACCTTTAAAAAACACGAACCGCGTTACTCTCAAACTGAGAAGCAGGCTTTCGCAGTGGTAAAAGTTGTAAAGCATGGTATTACATTCTCCATTCTCACTCCACAATGTTTGTCCCAAGTTCTGTCGTAAAAAGTATCCTCACACAACAAGAAGTGGCTGTAAACAACAGAGCTACTTGGGTAGCAAAGGTGCAAGAATTTGACCTGGAAATCAAACCTACTAAGTTAGTCAGGGGGCAGGATTTGTGTAAACTAATGGCTGAAAATAAAGAAGAAAAAGAAATTCCTTATTGTCTTTTTGTTGGAATGAGCAATTCATGGTTTTCAGATATCGTGCATTTCTTGACCTATGGAGATCCTCCCAATCATCTCACGAGTAAAGAGAAAAGAAATCTACGGCTCAAAGTAGCAAAATATGTTATTGTAGAAGATGTCTTGTACAAAAAGGGGATGGATGGGATGTTCCTGCGATGTGTGGATAAAAACTAACAACAAAAGCTATTGCAAACATTTCACAGTGAGGCTTGCAGTGGACATTACTCATCGACTGTGATGGCCTTTAAAATATTGAGGAATTGCTATTACTAGCCAAGAATGTTCAAGGATGCCTACAAATGGGTGGCCAGTTGTGAAAAGTGCAAATTCTTTTCAAGGAAACCTCAGTTAGCTTCCTTACCTTTAAAACTTGTAGTCACTGAAGAACCCTTTCAGCAATGGGGTCTTGATTTCATTGGTCCAATTTCAAGTGGGAGACATACTCATATCCTCACGGCTACAAATTACTTCACCAAATGGGTAGAGGCTGTGCCAGTAAAGGTGACGACATCTGAAGTGGTGTGTAGGTTCTTGAAGGAGAACATAGTAACGAGATTTGGAGTGCCACTCAAGATAGTAACTGATAACGCGCAAAAATTTTCATCCAGGGCAATTCAGTTATTCTGTTATGATCACAGGATAAATTTGTCGCATTCCTCAGATTTGGTTGTTCATCTATGATAGGCAACACCATAGATCTATGTAGTTGATATATTATTGTCATGCTGTTGGAATGAATCTGGAGTTCATACCTTGATTGGTTGAGGATGAAATCCCTCATTCAGAAGACTGGTTTTGGTGGTGAAAGGCCCACCCTAGCTGATTAGTTCTCATAGTTGAAGGTCTTCCGTGTGCTTGAAGCTTTCAGGTGGACTTTTGGCTTGAAGAGATGAAGTTCTTTGCAGTATTTAATGTGGGTTTGTGGTGTTTTCTGTGTAGTGTGGTTTCCAGTGGTGTGTTGTGAGTTTTGAAGAGTATTGAATCGATTTCTATGTAATGTCCCTTGTAGAACAACTCAAGTTTTACTCTCAATCTAAATGATTAAAGTGTCCAAATTTGCAAGAAACCAATAACATCTAAAGGATTATATCAAATTGTATGGTTATACATATCTGTTATTCAAACTTGAATTCATTAACAATAGATTTAATTATTGAACAACTTAGATATTGATAGAAGAAAGTAGAATTTAATTGATGATATTACCAACTCCCCTTAAAGTGGAAAAGGCCCAAGTCTGATATGAATTAAGGAAATCTGAATTGATTACAGGTTCAATAATAAAAGTTTGACAAGGATATGAAAGCGTTGTTCCTGAATAGTATCCTTATGAGAATGTGTTTGCAGGTGTAAAAGACAATGATTTTTTTATCGTTGTTTCTGAATAAATCCTTATATTCATGCAGTGGTTCGTTGACACCTTGTCTGAATAATATCAATATACTTGTGCGTTCTTAGTCTTGTAATGGGAGGAACTTATGCCACCCTTACTTGACTACTTGTAGGCTCTAAAGAGAACTTCTGATCTGAGTTTTAAAAATCAAATTCACAATTCTCTAATTTATTTTGTTGACAAAGGGTACATTCCCTTACAAAACAAAGAACATCATTTTTGAGGCCCTTCTAAGAGAACCTTTCTCTAACTTATTTGTAAGTTTTAAAGTATCCCAAGCATCCCACCAATGGTGTCTCATGAACAGCTCTCAAGTTCTCTTCTTTAATTTTAATTCAGGCACTAGGTAGATTCTATCTTTGTAATAATGATGTCATCCACTGTATTGGTTACCTTGAATTTGTCCATCCATTAATTCACATGCAAAGGTGTTATTCAAATATTCTACTAGAAGGTGTGCCTTTCAATCAGTTGAGATCTCGGACAACGAGCAAATAGTTGATTTCCGGGATAGGGCATTGGCAACCACATTCCTTTTTCCTTTTACATATATTCAATATCAAAATCGTATGCTTGGATCTTGCTAACCCTTTCTTGTTGACGTTCATTAAGGTCTTTTTTCTCCAAGAAGTATTTCAAACTATTATGATCCATCCTCAGTACAAACTCTCCACCAACCAGATGTTGTCGAAAATTGGTCAATACATGCATTATGGCAAGCATTTCCTTGTCATATGTAGAGAAAAAAATTTCATTGTCTTTCAACTTCCTACTTTTGAAAGCAATAAGATGCCCATTTTGCATCAAGACTGCCCCAATTCCTTCTCCTAATGAATCACATTATAGTACATAGAGCTGATTGACATTTGGTAGGGCAAGAACTAGTCAATTGCTTATGATCTCCTTCAATTTATCGAACACCCATTGTGCCTCATTTGTCTATTTAAATGCTCCTTTCTTGGTTAGACTTGTTAAGGGAGCCCCAAGTTCGGAAATCCTATAACAATTCTTCTATAATAGCTACGCAACCCATAGAAACCACATAATTCTATGGGGGCCTTTGGTGGGGACCAATCTAGGATGACTTGAATCTTCTCTTGGTGCACTTGAACCCCTTTTTCACTAATGATATGGCCCAAGTACAAAATTTTGGTCATGTCAAACTCATGTTTAGATGATTTTGCATCTAATGATTGCACTTCCAAATTATTCCCAAAACTTCATCCAAGTACTTTGATTGATCTTCCCATGTCTTGCTATATATAAGAATGTCGTCGAAGACTACAAGAAAGAATTCCCTCAACTATTTATTGAATATGTGATTCATATAAGATTGAAATGTAGTTGGTGCAT
Source organism: Chamaecyparis obtusa (assembly GCA_027943335.1). Taxonomy (NCBI): domain Eukaryota; kingdom Viridiplantae; phylum Streptophyta; class Pinopsida; order Cupressales; family Cupressaceae; genus Chamaecyparis; species Chamaecyparis obtusa. Next base: position 86,406 of record BSBK01000238.1, on the reverse strand, counting down.
TGGTCAAACTGAAAGGCATAACCAAAAACTCATAATGGCCAAAATGACATTGAAAAGCAGTCTTGTGGATGTCTTCTTCCTAAACTCTTATTTGGTAGTAGCTCGACCTTAGGTCTATCTTTGACAAATAAACTGCAACATGCAATTCATCCAATAGTTCATCGATCCTCGATATCGGATACCTATTTTTTATCATCTTTTTGGTTAAGGCTTGGTAATCAATGCACATTCAGAGAGTTCCGTTTTTTCTTTACCAACACTATGGAAGATGCAAATGGATTTGAACTAGATCTTATATGCTCATTTCAAGTAATTCTTTGACAGATTTCTCGATCTCGTCCTTAAACTTCTTGGGGTGTCTATATGGTGTGGTGATGACCGGTTTTGCACCTTCTTCTAATTCAATGGTGTGTTCAAATCCTCTATTTGGTGGCATTCTGGGTGGTATCCAAGATGATTTGTAAGTCATCGTGATAATACTTGGGCTTGCTACTAGTTGATTTCAAGGAAACGGGACATTGTGCGACCCAAACAGCATCTCCATGTCTAAATATGCATTCCATCTTGGCTGATACAACTCGAGGAGCTCCATCAGATAGCCCCTTAAATACCACTTTCTTGCCATCTACTTTGAATTTGAATTCCATTGTTTGAAAGTTTTGTGAATGCTTATCAATGGACCAATGCCATTTTAGCATATGCCCACAAATTCTAGTCCATTAACAAAGTCATTTGCGAGGAGAAGAAATATGTGCACTTCCTTTTACTGGTAAATTGAATCTCAAAAATCGGAATTATAAGTAAACAAGTACCTTAATAAGCTGACCTTCCGAAGCTTCAACACCGGTGCCTACGAGAGTGTCACAGAAGCCCAATCCAGAGGGAGCTAAAGTGAGTTCACAGGGACCATCTTCACCTCTGGCCAACTGTGGCTCTGACACTTGCAATGCGTTAGCACTAGCAACCAAACAACCAAGTGCTACAATGTCTCTTCTTCTTATGCTCACAGTCTCCTCCAATTTGATTGTTTTAGTTTTTGCTTGATGGGTTTGCTTGCATTCCATTTTCATCTTGATTTTATGGACATGCCTGCATTGAATGGAGTTTGAGAATAGACTGTGATTATGGAGGAGGAGGCGTGGCGCGCCACCCGACAACGTTGAACACCCCATCTATCCCAAGTTTCAAAATCGCAGGCCAACGATATCTACTCGTCCCCAAAACAGAACCATTTCCCTTTTAAAAAATAAAAATAATAATTAAAATAGGTTTATCCTTTTTTAATTGAAGCTTGAATTGAGTCGTAATAGGAGAATTTTAACGTCCATGGGATGGCTGACTAGGTTTAATTTATAATTTATTTATTAAAAGGGTTGACAAACCTTGTCAATTATGTGAATTATTTGATATTATGCTTTATGGGAACGTGGTCTCGTGAAAAGCAATGAGATATGGTCAACATGTATTTGTCAAAAACATCTTAGAAATATTAAGCAAATGTAATAGTTGGGCAACAAAATTGGTCTTTAAGGCTTATTGCAAGTAAAACAAGTCATCAAGTTGTTTCATGTAAAGGATGATAATTAGTGAGCAAGTTGGAGGTTGCCTTGTAGTCAACATAGAAGTAGGTTGAAGATCTATGAAGGGAGAGAGTGGTGCTTAAAGTTGGTTTATATTTAAATAAGTGTACAAAATTGTTTTTAACAGTGCCTAAAGTTAGTTGGTTTATATTTAAATAAGTCTATAAAAGTGTTTTTTTCAAATAAGTGATTAGGAAGGTGATTTTCTTGGTTGTAAAGTACAATGAGGAATTCATTAGATGTTTAGCAAACTTTGTACATATTTTGGTCAATTTTGTATCCTATTGTTCCAGCTTGGAATCAATCCACATCTCGTCCTTTAGACAATCGTATCTAGCTAGGGGCACATTCCTAATCATTATGTGGAATCAGTTCCTAGTCAGCACCAACTATCTTCTTGAGTGAAGTCAACCTCATTACCTCGCAACTATCAGGTGTTCTGCCACTAACACAATGGTGTTTCTCAACACCCACCTCATCAACACACAACAGTGTTTCTTAACACCACCAAACACACAAAAGTGTTTCTAAAACATCCACACACTCAAACATTAATGTTTCTCAACACTCATTAAGAAAACAAGGATTGTAAATGCAAGATAAAACCAAAATCACTCAATCAACGGTGTTTCTCAACACCACTAAACAAACAAATGTCTATCCACAAACATACATCAAACCAAAACAACAACTAGACACAAATTGGCTTGAAGTACGTTGATAATGTCTTTCTGAATGACTCAATGATGTCCATGGACTAGAGGAATGAAGAAGAAGAAGATATGAAATTTTCTTTGTCAGTGGTTTGTTCTTATCAATTTTTGTTTATCAGGTCTTCCGAGTGACTCAAGGATGACTATGGACTAAAGGAACAAGGACAGGAGCATGGTGTTTTCTTTGATTGTTGTTTGTGAATTGTACCAATGATCTTTGAACAAAAAGTATTTGTGAGTGTTTGTGATAAGAGCCTCCATTTTATGTGGCACGTTGCACATATCTTGACTTTAAATATTTGTATGCCAAGGTGAGGTTAGAACTATTTCCTTGTTTGTTTTCATCAAGAAATTTCTTCATATTGTGCAAAATCAGTAAAATCTATCCAAGCATATGAACAATAAAGGGTCATTGCGGGTACATCAAAAAGTTAGTCCAAGGATATGAACGTATGTGTCATTGCAAATAACACAATCATTGCACAAGAACAGAAGGAACTCTTGTTTTTTTCTTGCTTGTAACTAACACTAACATAAGTAAGTACTCTAGTTCATCATCAGCTTTGAAAGCCATTGATGTTTGTACTTACTACTAACAAAAGCTCTGTGATGAGAAAAGGCATAACAAAAAGATCAAAAGAATAACACTCATGTAAGATTACATCTCATTCTAGGGGAACTCATTTCATTCTTGCATTCATCTTACTTGATCGAATCACCTCAAGGAGGGAAATATATTGTCAACATGGTTGAGGATCACATCTAAGATCTGTGCATCTTTCATCATTGTTGATCACTATCCTTAATTGCAATATCATTATCGAGAGCTCAATCAAAATCAATTGTAAATCAATCCAATCTTCTAAATCTATTCAACATCTTCTCAAATAAATCCAAATAATCATCATTCAACATCAACCAAATCTTTTCTCTCATATTTTGATCTTTCTCTCAGGGGGGGATCATAATCAATATTCTTACATCTGAAGCATCAAAAAGCTTGTTCTCAAATCTAATCTGATGTATCAAATTTTTGTCATCGAATCAATCATCGAATTAAATCTTGCAACATCATCCATCAAATCTAATCAAGATCTTCTTCAGCACTCAAGCTGAAAATCAAATTGAATCATCAACTCAAACAGAACCACATCACTAGGGGCATCTTGACTTCATCAGAATCCATATCAAGTTGAGAATCTTCAACCTATCTCAATGAACGAGTGATTTCATCGCATCATCTCAAATTACTCAATCAACGTCAATCTTTTCATCATCAAGTCAAATAGGGGCATATCAATTTCATCGCACCACATTAAATTGATAGTGTCTTCATCATCAAATAATTGGCTTCATCAAGACCCATATTAAGTTAATTATTGTGATAAACCTTTTGGCGATTATCAGTTTCATCTCTCCACATCAAACTAGTTATTCATTATTATTAACCTTAGGGTTTTTAGAATCTTTCTATTAGTTATCAATTTCATCACTTCACATAAAATTGATTATTCGCCAACATCAACGATATTTATCTCAAATAGATTGTCAGTTTCATCGCACCACATCAAGCTGATCATTATGGTCTCAAATTAGTCATCAATCGAATCAAGTTCAATTTGTGGAATCAACATCATCAGCCAGGGGTAGTTTCATCAAGAACTATATCAAATTATTCACTACATCAAGCATCAAATGTTATTTTAATCAATGTGTTGACTACACATAGATTCAAAAAGGGGCAAATGTAATCACCTAAAAATTGGTCTAGTCTTATCAAAAGACCTAATTTCCCTAAATCTCAATTAGGTGATCAAACCACATCAATATCAAGCTTATTTGTGCAATTGAATTAGATCAATTTAATTACATAGTTCATCAATCATCAATTGTCAAGAATCATTCATTAATTAATTATCCTAGTCATTTAATCAAATCAAACTCAAAAATACACATGACTAGTGATATTAATTAAAGTGAATTAATTAATTGTCCTATTATCCACTTAACTCACAAAAGGACAAATAACTTGATTTCATCCAATGAGCTTCAATCACAAGGATCACTCGCATGGATCAAGTGAGAATCAATATCAACCACTCATTATGAGCCAATCTCAACCATCGAATTCAAATTCAAACCTTTCCCTCCAAGAGGAAATCTATAAAACCAAACTCAATCAAGGCATTATGCATCTAGATCATTTGCATAAGGAAATTATGCTTAATTGAATTCTCACATCTAACTCCTTATCATAAATATATGTTGCTATTTTGTATCTAGATCACTTCTTCATCTAGTTCTTACATCAATTCTTCTAGTCCTTATCAATCCCTTCTTCTAATTTGCACTCATTTAGATACAATTTCATTTGAATCTTACATTTCATAGTTGCAAGTCATTGATCTATGCACAATTCTAAGAGCAATACTAACATTTAGAGCATACTCTCTATGACTAGGAAGCAATAAGTTGTTTTTCATTAGTTCTAGATATTCAATTGGATTATTTGATTATGAACTAATGAAGTTAATGGTTTATTGAGTGTGTTGAAGCAAATTTTCATAGGTACACAAGAAAGCACACACAATAGTCACAACAACAACTAATTAGGCAAGATGAAGACTATAGATTGATGAAAACCCCTTTACCATAGTGGAAACGTCCAAAACATATGATGTTTATGGTGGGTTAGTACATACTAGCCAAAACATGATGGGTACCTTAAAGTTTATATAATTAGATCAATATTTAATTTCTATCAACCATCACATATTGTTGGATGTGTATTTAGTATTGGAGGCCTTTATAGTCTAGTCAAAAATTACATTTCATCTCTAATTTGATAGGCATAACCTACTCTCGATTAAAATTTGGGCACATGGAAGTTCTTGATTGCTAGCACATAGCAAGTAATCAAGTGTTGAGGATCTTCAAATTATGTGTTAAAAGGTAATCTTTCAATCTTCCCCATCTCCATGCAAAGTGTTTGATCAATTATGCATGTTTTAAAATTACTACATCATTCATTTTTAACTTTAGCCTTCAAACTTATTTACATTTAACCTCCATATGCCAGTGCCTACCATTTTTATAATCATTTTTTCTTTTCACATGCATACCAACCTAATGTTAAAATTTTCCTCCATTATGCTCTATTCAAAACTAAGACATAAATTTCGTAGCACCATTGTTTATGGTTTTTTATCATATGAAAATACTTATTTATCCTCCATGTCAACCCATGATAATGCTTACTTGGACCCCTTAGTTTAGTCTAACTCACCACTTAGTAACTTAGGTGGTGAAAACCTTAAGCTTTATTGATGTAATGTGCTCTCGTGTGTAGTGGTGAATCCACATTTTCCATGTGGAGCTCATATAGATAGCATGTGACCTAGGCCCAACTTGTAAGCCCGCAACACTATTTTCTAATGACATGATGCATATATGTAGTGCATCTTAATTGAGTTTACATTAGCTCGAATGTAATAGCAATTGGGAGGGTGACCTTAATTATAGCATGCAATAGCCAAATTACGTGAGCACTTAATAAAATTAATTGTCTCTATGCTTTGTTGCATCATGTTAGCTAGGTGGATATCATTGAGGGGATAGTCACATGACTTAGTTACATGGATTCTCCAAGTTGATTGTGTGAACCTTACCAATTATTACCTTTGAATTGTATTTTATCAACATCTTCATTAGGTACACATAACTATCAATGGCTAAGAGCACTCTAAATTTACCCAAGTATTATGCATTGATTAGGTGCTTATAATTATAGAAGGCTTGTGATCTAGGTGTTATGTAATAGGTCCTCTACTCACATGGTCAAATTAGTGTGTATCGCATGGCCTTTTCAATGGAGCAGATTCAATATGGGAACAAGAAGAGTGTATTAAAAAATGATCTATGACACATTCAACTCTTAATGTCAAATGTTTTGCTTAGGGCTTGACTTTGGTGGCAATATTCTAAGTACTTTTTAATACCTTCTTAGATTATGCACTCTCATTAGTTATCATCCCTAGCCACTAGCATTCAATTAACCCCATAACACATGGCACACATATTTGCCTTTTGATCTCCATATGGATATGCATGACAACATGGTGCATTTATGTTATTTTTCTTTCAATATTTCTAGTAAAAAAATTATTGGATATTGTACTTATAACTACCCTTGTGCATTACTCATACAATTTGCAATTGACAAAATGAATTGAAACCATATAAATAATTTAAATTTTACCTTCTTATTGCTCTTATGTTTTTTATTAAATGTAATCAAAATTAAATTTTCTTCCACCTAATTTTATGCCCTCCAATCAAAAAATAAAATTCATATATTTTCCAAGACAAAAATATATAAGTAAACTCTAAAATATAGACAAACTTGTTACTTGTTTCCTTGGTGTATTTTTTCTAAACAAACTAATAAAAAACAATACAAACATTGAAAATGTGTGTATCCTTGTTGGAGGGAAAGATTAATAATGGTGTAGATTATTATACATAAAAAAAAAACTTTTTATAGGCTTAATTTAGACTAATAAAATGAAAATAAACTTTACATAGGCCTAATTTAGACTAATCGAATGAAATAATGTGTGTAAATTAATTAGATTCATTAATTAGAGAGTTGTGAGCGTGTTAATTAGAATTCTCAATGTTAATTTAATGGAACAAATAAAAGTTAGACAAGGGCGAATAGCTTTAGAAAAGATGATGTTGATAAATTTATTGATGGCATTCAATTCTAAATGTCTAGGTAGAGATTGACAAAGAAGAATTTGTGTATCTTCTTCATCTTCAAATCAAAACACATTACCACATCTACTATAGATTGAGTCTATGAATATGGGTTGAATTTAAGGATGTGGATATGATCTCTAACCGTACAAATGGTGGCTAACTATGAGCTCTTAATTCGTATTTCACCATATTCATTGTTCTCTTCTATATAACTATTTATATCATCCCTCCTAAACAAATTTCCATGTCCATAAATATCTCCCATGAGTTTTTTTTCCAACTTGTGTAGACTCAAGGAATACATCTCTCTGGTGAGTTTCACCAAATAGGATGGATTAAGGGGCATGTATATCTCATACATTTTTTTCTAAAAGTGCATGAATTCTTCATATTTGATTAAAATTGTTGAACACATCCAAACACTAAGAGGTGGGGGATGAATCAACATAAACTAAAACTTATTCATTCACTAAATTTCAAACAATTAACGCATGGGGTCACCAAGATATTTACGTGGAACCCAAGAAGGGAAAAATCACTATGAGTGTTAACTCATAATATATGAAACAAGCATTACAATGTTTGTTTTAGGCTCACTACCAAGGAAGCACATTGTTCCCTAAACTTGTAGCCTAAGGCGCTCTATCATAGAGCAAGATACAATGGACTTGCAGGCAAAAGAGTGCTTCTTTAGAGAAAGATACAAAGAGATAATGGAATAGATCAATATGGAATGAACTCTTGTAGAGTAAATGTATCTAATTGATGCAGATGATGCAATCCCCTTTGTAGCACAATTAATCTATTACATTGATTTCTCACACTTCGTAGTTCTCTAGTTTCTTATTGCCTTATTTTTTACATCACAAAAAATTCACATCAACTCTCACAATAACAACCACTTTAAAAAATGAATTGACCTTCCTTATATATCCTTTAAAATATCCCAAATCATTGATTAAGTTGGCCCAAATAGAACCTAGTAAATGAAGTGTGTGACCTAGAGTAGGTTGGCCCCCAAACATATGCCTCGATCATGAAATTAGGTTTTAGATCAACCTATCTCTTAAATAATTATTAAATATATCATAACATTTTCTTCAAGCCAATGGAATGGGTCAAGATCAATCTCAATTGAAGGACATAACTAGTTGGCCCAAAAATAATTCTATTGCCAAGAATAACCTTCATGCCCTTGGAATGGTCACCAAAACAATATGTAGACAAAAGTGATAGCACTAGAAACCATCTACAACCTTTCCACAATATCTCTTGAAGACACCAAACATAAGTGCAAGTGCAAAAGAATATTAACACAAAATTGTTAACCATTGTGCAAACAAGACAAACTATATCACATTAATCCCAACATACATCATGCACCAAAACACCAACAACCTATAAAATCATGTTTTTGATCCAATACACAATCCTAAACATCTTCTAAAAACTCCAAATCCATATCTAGCATTGTAGTAGAATGTGGAACATTCTAGTAAGTGAAATGAGATGCTATACTCTAGAAAATTGTGAATCAAAGTTAGAAAGTCTTACAAATTTTTACGTACAAGTGAATAAATATTGCAACTTGGTAGAATGTTTTCTTACATAGTCCTTGGATTGATTCCATAACTGCATAGCCACGTCATGTAGGGTGGAGGAATGCAAATTAAAAATTTCAACACACAGGGACAAGGAATCAGACTGTTTTGTACTTGGATGAATTTCTTTAAGCACCCAATCAAAGTATTGAACATATGCATCATTATATTGATACTCAAAACATTTAGACTTTGACCAAGGCAATTGCACCATATAGAAATGTCAAGAATCAATAATTCCATTGCATATTATTTGTTCAATTCCATCTATTCTAAACTACAATAATGTCATCGAGTCATTCTCTGAACTATATTATTCATCTCTGATCATTGGTACAACTACTCTCAAATATATTCAACAAAAATATACATCATCAAAAGCATTTATGACCTCTACGCATACTATATTTATCTCCTATTGATAATACATACTCTATATATATCAAGTTGACATCAATGACAACACATAGTGCCAACAAAAATAAGGTTCAAATTTTTTTTGTGGGTTTTACAATATCACTAACACCTCACTAGGTATTGTCCTATGAATTCACAAAATAATTTGGATCAAAATGGCAATTTCAAATGGGTTTTCAAATTTTACTACTACATGTTTCCCTCATTTTGAGGTTCATGTGAGTCTTAGAATGATCATGCATCTCAAAGTATATAATAATCACAAACATTCATGAAAATAAATTTTAAAATATAGAAGCATACCTATCTACATATAATGAAGGGACCCTACTAAATGCCACATATAAGTCCATCTTTTAGCATGCATTCTCCATGAGAACCTACAAAATAGAGAGCAAAATGTGTAATAAGTAGCCTCTATCACATAAGAAAAAGTAAAAAGAAAAATTGCAAGCTAAATTTTATTGCCAACAATCATGCAAGGAGAGAAGAGAGATGAGATAGAAAAGTTCTACTAATGTAGAAAGTGTGAATGTTTCACCTTGCTTGGTCATCATGGGATGACATGGTATATTGGACATTGGCATGTCACATGGTAAGGATATGTTTTACCATGGTGACAAGTCTTTCTATAAGTACCTATAAATATTTGTAACCTAAGAGTGCTAGTTATAGAATATGACCCATCTTTAATTGGTTGCATCCATGGGATGTAAGGAACTAGGGGAGAGTGAAAATACTACATGAATGTATATGTCAACTAAGCGTGTAAATAATATGAAGTGGTAAGTGTAATAATTATATTATGCAACAAGAATTTAAAATATATCCAATATTAAGCATGGAAAGCACATGTATTTTAGATGAATCTATATGAATAATTTTATCCTTAACATGGATAAATGAATGATGGCAATGTGGCCCTAATGGATACAAACATCCATGTAATAACATACTAGAAAGACATATCCTCTAATATAGTAACATGAGAACACAATTAGGTCAAGGAAAGATAATATGTCCCCAACCATCTGATCATAAAAATATTGATACATGAACAACATGTAGCCAATAACACAGAGACAATTTATGTTGACTTGAGTGCAACTCTTGGAACATGATTAGTCCATATGAATATACAACATAATATGGAATACATGATGCATATGCCACCCAATATAGTAAGTTATCTCTTACAACATGACTAGGTCATTCAAGAACAACAATGTTATATATAATCATGAGAGTGCATATCAAAACAACTATCCACACGTGGGCTAGATGATACATTAAGGAATCAATAACATGATGGGCATGAATCATATGAAATGTCTAACCACCAGATAATAAGGTAAGATGGCCCATGGCTGTTTGGTAAATTTGCATGGGAAAATATAATTGTAGGGTAAAATTACAAACATGTATCATACTTTAGGCTAAGTTGACAAATTCGACCGAGTACGATTTGGCCAAGTAGGATTCGACTGAATCTAATAGAACCAAACACACATGGAAACTAAATGGAGGACTGGTGGCAAGGGGTTTTCGGCCAAACCGGATTCAGCTGAATCTTACTCGACTGAATCGTACTTGGTCAGAACCCTCCTAATATAAAAACTTGACATGCCTCATTATCCCCTCATTTGCAACCTGCGAGCTTGTTGGAGTAGAAGAGGGGCTAAGGATATTTTCAGTCAAATTCTAGGTGGGCCCACTTTTTTAAAAATGGTTTTCTCTGTAATGTTATATGTAATAGACTTTTTTAATGTTTTATTATTAAAAAATGGTTATTTTTAAATATTTTTAGTAAATGTTTTAAATTTAAAATGGTTAATTTATAGTAATTTTTTATCGAAAAAATGGTTAAATTTAATGTTTTTTTAAATATATTTTTAATGTTGTATTATCGCACTAGAAAACTATAGTAAATGGTCTCTTAGAAAAATTTCTAGGTTTATAAAAATTACAACCTTTACTTCTTAAATCTTACATCAATGATTTCAGACATCCAAACTCAAAACACATTTTATAATTGTTAAATTGGGATTGTCTTGTCATATATTAGAATTCCACAACTATCATTGACACTTTGCACTTGACAAAAATAAAGAAAACTTGTTTGATTGTTCACCTTCATTTGTCCTTGAAGTTGATAGGGAAAAGTCACTCTTCGAATATTAACACATTCATTTGTTCAAACATTAACACATTCATAATATTCATTGACACATATATGATAGGGAATGCCACTCTTTTACAACTTATGAATATTGTCTTCATTTTATATTGATGTTCTTTTGTTACATTCTTGTCAACTTATTGCTCCTATATCTTCTTAGTTAACACCAATTCAAAAAATATAACAAAAATGAGATCAATTTGAATTTATAAAAAACATAATCACTTAACCAAATAGAAGTATACTTCCTATAGGTTACAATTTCTTTATACACTCTGATAAACACACCTCTTGATTGCAATTTCTTTTATCATATTATCTTATCCATATGGTAAATATGACATTATATAATATTCGATGATTACATCTTACATTAATTCCCTCACATTATTCACTCATATCCTAAGTAGCCATCTTTTCACATTGGAGGACATAGCTTGAGTGTTGCTTCCCTAATCACATTGTGAACCTTCACATCTCAAGATCATGTTCTAAGGGTTATGATAGAGCCTTTTCCATATTATTAGTTATATGAAATGCACTAACATTTTTTATCCTCCTTAGGAACTTATTATCCTATTGTCACCAAGGGTTGCATCACCATTTTTCTAGTTTATGTAATGTTTTTAATGTTTATCTTGTAAATTCATGTTTTTTATGTTTATCTTACTATTGAAGGTCATCAAAGCATACATATCAACATTATCAAAAGCCATTGAACCATTCGACATGTCTTAAAGGGGATGTCAATATCATTATACATGTCTTAAGAGGATGTCAAAACCATTGAACATGTGTCTTAAGGGGATGTCAAAACCATTGAACATGTCTTAAGGGGATGCCAAAACCATTATACATGTTGATTCTCTTAGATGCCACAATGATTAGAATGTTTATCTTGTTTAGAATGATTAGAATATATTATAATGATTAGAATGTTTATCTTGTTTAGAATGATTATAATATATTAGAATGATTAGAATATTTATATTTTTCAAAATTATTAGAATAATAACTTAAATGAGAATGAAAATCAATTTAAGTATGTACTTACCCACACAACCATCAGACCGAATCCAGTGTTGTGAAACATCTATCTCATTATCTACAAGATCTTCAAAAAATTGCAAAACAATGAGATACATACCTCCTATCATGAACCTTATCATCGTCGATATAGAAATGAGCCTCCTTGATGATAGTGAATTCATTTGGATCACTACTTTCTACACCATCCAAATAAAATTGTGTGTGTCTATATCTCACTTGCACAAATATTGAAACTTGATCAGAATGATAATATTGAGCTTGAATTTGTGATTGAGGGGAAAATGCATAGTTATTCGATAAATCTACAATTGAAAGAATACAACCAAGCGGAAAAATAAATTTAGAATCATGAAACTATTTACCTTTCTATCGTACACCATGATAATGTTGGATATGTGGATAAATGATACTACAAATTCTGGTCATAAACTCAAGGTAGGGAAATTCACTTTTCTTCAATGTAATTTTTTTGGATTCTTCTCCTCTCTTAGTTTGGTATGTCTCATATTAAAATCTCTTCCACAAAATTGGCATTGAAACATCAATATTCTTAGTTTATAATGGAATTTTTTGTAAATCTCCACAATCAATGCATACACTTTTTATACACTATACATTGAACTCATTTGAATCTCTCGATTTATCAAATAAAATAGACTTCACAAATTGTGTCGTACTTTTAGGGATGGCCATATTTAGATTAAGTACTGACAGATTTTTTATATGATTGCAATTATAGATGAAAATCAACATGATTTTGGCAGTAACAAGTTTCACGTACCTTATTTATGCGTACAGAGTAAGGGTGCAACCTCTCAAACATTTTGTGAGATATTTTTACATCTGAAAATTCTTTCTTGAATGCTTCAATAGTTCACTTTGTGTTGTATCTACGAAATGTTTTGGATGTGAAATTTTTATACCGGTCTCTTCATCTTTCATCTGTATAGTGTCCCTTCTATTGGAAGAAACACGAGAGTAGCTGGTCTAATATTCAATGACCTATCTTTTTACATCTTCAAAAAAATTGTCTTTTCAAGGAAGTCTACAAATATTTACCCAATTATTTTCAATATTTTCATCTAACACATTTCTCCTCCTAATATATCTTTGAAGAATTATTGTAGATACATTCAATAATTCATAAATTGCTTGAACTTGTCTTCTATGTGACAACCTCTTACTAGAAATCATAGTCATCAACGCTCTATGCGCAACACTTGAATTGGCTCCTCGACTTGTGGTATTAATAAGGTTCAATGCATCTAGAAAATTTTCAACTATTGTTTCTTTTAAATGACCTCTTGAGCTTTTCCTATTATCAACACCCAACAACTCCAAAATAAGAGTAATTTCTCTCTTCCTAAAAAACCTAGCAAATAATTGTGCTCTTCCAAACAGATATTTCTTTTCAAAATATTCCTCCCAAATTTTTTTGCAATGCAATTTAATTGTGCTTTTAGGTACCATGTGTTCAGATTAAATTTGACTAAAAAGAGAATCCTCATTCATCTCCATCAAATTTTCCATGCCAGAATAAATATTTATACCTTGACTACTACTAATTTGTTCCTCTACTTGAGTTACATCTTCTTGAACATCAACTGGTTCTTCTTGAACATCAATAGGTTCTTCGTGAACATAAACGGGTTTCTCTTGATTACTTTTTGTATGACCTTTCATTTTGTCATCCCTTTTTTTATCATATATTTTTTCTTTATTCCTTTTATTCCACATTGCACAAAGTATTCAAATTAATAGCTTCAATGAACACCTACATACAGAAAACCAGATCTACCCAATAAAAAATCATAAATAATATTTATAAGTTTATAAATCTTATTAATTTCGATTAATTTATTAAAAAACAAAAAAAAGGAAAAGAGGAAAAAATTAAAGTATAAAATCAATTTATTAGGAAAATATCAAACCTTTGTTCAATTTATTTATATAATCGCCCTCCAATGCAAAAAATGCTTTAATACTCCTTCAATAGAAGACCATCAAATGATTGTATTTGATTTTTGTGATTTAAAACAAATAAAAAAATCCTCTCTTATATGAGGATCAAGCAATGCAATCTCTCACAAGTTGACTGACATTGCTATGATTTCGACCAAAATGGGTTGAGTTGGATTCACTTCAGCCAAATCCCATCTGGCCAAACCAGTCTATGTGGCATGTCACGTGGTAGCCAAATCACCAAAATTATATAATTACAGAGCTTTTAAATTATGCATTTGATTTCTCCATCAAAACTCCACTTACCTTTATTTTGGAGCAAGAGGTATCACCTTACCTTTATTTGACATCCCTTTTAGAGATGAAGCATTTATGGAAGTCCCTAATCCCTATTCTAAAGATTGTCCTACTTATGAGGATATCCTAGAAGACGAGGATAATGACATTACCACTTCCCTTGATACTTTCTCTAATATTGATAAACCCATGAACAATCAAGAGCTCGATCAAGTCAATGCTATCAATATATTAGGTACTCAAAATAATAAGGTTGTTGTTCATCTTTGTCAAGATACCCCTCTACCCATAATAAACTAGTCACTATGGTGAAAGGGTCTCAACAACCTGACCATCATATGATTTCCCTCACTTATAACACAAGAAATAATAAACAACCTACAAGTTCATTTGTTCCTCCTTCTCTTCCCACTTATCAACTAGTGCTTTCTCCTTCACCTTGTCTCCCTCAAAATATTGGTAAAGAATATGATATTCGTTCAACTATTTGCTACTCCTACTAAGAAATCCCATTGGGAGCTTCATCAAAATTCACCTACATGTTATGAAGTGTTACAACAAGCCTTGAGAAACATGATTATTCTACCTCTTGTGCAAACTAATATAACTTCCATATTGGAATGCATGAATGTGACTAGAACAAAGCTCAAATTGTGTTTTCTCAAGATGAGTTGCCTCCTAAGGAAATTCAAGAACAACATGATTCTCTTATGGTTTCTATCCTTATTAATGGTAATCTTATTTGAAGGACTTTAGTTGATAATGGATCTAGTCTTAATGTGTGTAGCATTGTTTTGTTGCATTAAATTAAGGTGGATATTTTGTCAATAAAACTTGATTCTATTCCTATATGTAGCTTTGCTAATGTTGCTAAACAAACCTTGGGTATTATCACTTTACTTGTTAAATTAGGTCCTATTATTTTACCTACTCCTATTCATATCATGCCCAATGCTCTTAATTGTAATCTTCTCTTTGGAGGACCATGGTCACATGCCATGAATTTTTTTCCTTCAACATTTCATCACAAAGTTAAGTTCATTTATAATAATATCATGTACACTCTTGTTGTTGATGATAAATCACAATTCGTTTTATGAACTAAGTCTGATTCTTCATCCATTCTTACATTATTTCACAAAACATATCTTCTCCTCCTAGAATTTCCCTTTAAGAAGATCATTGGGGTTCATTAGAATTTATGCCATCTTTTATGGGTGAATACAAAGTTCCTAATTTTAACACAATACTATTCAAAGGGCCTAGTGTGTCATTTGTTCAACCTGATTCTCCTCACATCTCAACTACTCATCTTCAACACAGTTTAGGGTGCATATAACAAAGTGACGAGACTCATGAGAAACTAACATTGCACTTACCTCTTCAAGGGTTTGGTTTTCAATCTTCTCCTTTGTCTACATCCCTTTCCATATCATCTAACACTTCTTTAAAGCCTATATTTAATCAAGAAATTATTTTGTGTAACCTTCTTTGTGCTAAGTTGATTACTCAATCTAAATAAAAGAAGAATCATAATAAAAACCTTATGAATCTTCATTTTTGCATGTATCATCAATATCTTGAATACTCTACTAATGAATGTCAAACTTTGTGTTACAAAATTCAGAAACTCATCGATTATGAAATTATTCACATATCATGTCGTAATGAGTTTATTTTTAATAATGATTAATTGAAATAACATTTAAGCTCCTCCTATGTTACTCCACCCTATGCCACATTGTTAGCATATCCCTTGGGGGCTCTTTATCATTCATGGTGGTGCAATTTTAAGTTTTATCATACTTTGTAAGTAACATAATAGTCCCCCTTAATCTTATTCTTGTCTCTACACTTGGGGGGAAAGGGTAGTATTTCAATCTCTCTCATCCTTTCTAAGGATCCAATTTTCCCTTGGTTAAGTGGAATTTATTAATCATATGCTATGTTGGATTACAGAGAGGGGGGGAGGGGGGGGGGTGTTGAATTAGTAATCCTTGATTCTATGTACCTTAAATACTTTTCTCTAATTAACTCGATTAAACACAATTCACTATTTACCAACAACAGTAAATAAACTTTAACAATCACTAAATCAAACACATAAATCATTCATCACATGTAACACCAGTATTTAATGTGGATACCTAGCTTTTGAAAAAACCACGTGGGAATTTTCACCCACTAAAGAAAATACTCTTCTGAAGTATTGCTTAATTAAGAGCCAATCCTATTAAAGATTACAATACACACTGCTAGGTGTGACTTAGTCAAGGGATTTCCCCCAGATCTATTATGATCTTCACTCTGTTAGGAGTGGTCTGGTTAACGGGCTTCAAACACTCTTTATAATGTTACCTTTTGAAAGGATTTTACACTAAGTATGTTAAGTCCACTCGGTTAAGAGATTTCTCTGTTATAAATGTTAATAAGAAATAGTAAATAGTTTGAATTTTAAATCTGCAACTATCTTTGCATAACCAGATCCTTTGTGTGCTCTTTTATCTTCACTTCAATCCTTAACTTTCCACTGGATTCAACACATCATCAAATCTTTCTTTCTGACTCATAATCTATCTTTTCCTTCTTCACTGCATTAGTTGGTGACTTATCAACTCTTCAATTTTCCAGCCATTTGTTCATACAAATCCATCCTTTATATAGACATTGTTTTGCCACTTAATCTCCTCTATTACATTTTCCTTTGATTAATCTCAGTTGTCTAATTCATTTTACAAAATTATACATTGAATCTGGATCTCGGTAACACGCTCTCATCACCTAGGAACTTGAACTTTTTTGAAACTTGTTCCTTCTCTTTTTACCATTTAGATCTAAGTCATAGATCATCACCTTGAATTTTCCTTATCGTAGATCTCTTAACTAACTCTTCCTTATCATCATGATCTTCTAGCTCATCATAGCTAATCATTAAATGTCATTCTAATCCTTGTATTTAATGTATGTTCCTTGCTTGGTGGCTTATCCTGAATTTTAGTTGACTTCACTCGGTGTCTAAAACTTTCAGCTCAGTGTCTTGAGTTCCTTTTCCTTTACTGAAACCTTCCTTCTCTTATTGAATGACCTTTTTCTCTTACTGAATAACTTTTCCTGCTCAATAGCCAAAAGTATTTTGCTTACCGACTTGACTAATCTTCATTACCATACTTTACCAACTTGATATAATCATATGTTAGGTAGAAAATAATTATATCAACATAACCTTAACATTGTCTGATCTATATCAGTTGCCCAATTAAGTTCTTCAACTTCGTAACATCCCATTGCTTCTTCTCCTTAACTCATTCACACTTATATCATACTTCAAATGATATGGAAACACAATATAAAATAGATATCAATTGATTGACATCAATGACAAGATAATAACTGATCTAACCTTTCTACTATCTTGTATTCCTCTTATCTTAGTCGGTCTTCATCATCATCACCATCAGTTATAGTAACAAGATATTCAATCTTACATATAATTATTTATTTATATTAGGGATTCTCTCTTATACAAGAGGAATGTTTATTTGATCATAAACTCTTCTTTGTCTACAATTGGGTTTTCAAGGTAAAAAAATCCGTTACCTTGGGGGATAAAAGTGTGTTATCATTCATTAAGAATCCCTTTACCTAGAAATGGGGAAGGTGTGAATTATTTCCTTCTTGTTCCATATCTCTCTTCAACATCCTTCAAAAGGATCTCTTTACACTTGTTGCATGACATCTCTTTGTGTTCGTGCCTTCCTTCACCTCATAGAATTTGTGGCCTCTTTGGCTCGAACTAGTGTTTCTTGAGGGATCCCTCCTTAGTGTTAAAGGTGATTTATTAATGTTCTTATTTTCCTTAAGATGTAAAAATAGTCTTGTTTTTCCATCTTAAAGGGGGGAATATATGATATCCTTATTGCAACTATTTTGTTTACTTTAAGTATTTCAGGTAGAGCACACTAGTATAATATAACTTGCTAGGGCCAGATCACTCTCCTTTATACATTTTTTGTGGATTGTACTGGATACAATAATTTTGTTAGTTATCCTTAGGATTGGTTGAACTAGCATAACACAACTTTCTATCCTATTTTAGTGATCCTTTGAATATATTTTTGGGATTGGATGACTATCATAACACAATTTCCTAGACCATTCAACCTATCATTTTTATGAGTTGAATAGAAAACATCAAACCATCAACTTTCTCTTTACATTCTCTTTGATCGGTAGAACTATCTTAACACAATTTGTTAAACCATTCCCCCCTCTCCTCCTTTCTCTCTCATGGATCACCTAGCACAACACAAATGGATAGCTTGTATCATCCATGGTTTTCTTTTTTTCTCTCCTCCATGCTTTCCTTGGTTATCCTTAGGATTGGTTGAACTAGCATAAAACAACTTGCTAGCCCATGTTACCTCTCCTTTGCATGTTTTAGGATTGGTTGATTGGTAGACCATTTGACTTATTATTTTCATGAGTTGACTATCATGTGCTAGACCATTGTTGGCTAACATATTTGTCCTTCTTGAAATAATCTTTAAAACTGAATCACAATGCCCAAATTGAAAGACAAAAGAGAGCCAACAGTTGAGTCACTTGTAATGTCAATTGCAAGTGATCTCTTCTTTCTTTACAAGGCACAACTTCCTTCAAAATTTATCTAATGAATAAAAATATATTGTATGCCTTTAATCAAAAGACAAAGAAGGCACATTACCATCTACTCATAGCCATGTAATAGATGTAAAAGTTTAAATTAAAAATTAAATGAATATAGAAAAATGAAATACAAATCACTTCTCTCACACCCATGGATGAGAAACAAGAAAAGAATGAGCGTCAATTCTTCTCAACAAATTAATTAATTTTAATTCAAAGATTCAAAACTGATAATCCATATGATTTGGTATAACATAAATATCATTGAAAAAGATTACATAAACACAGAAATTCGCAATCTCAAGAAGACACAAATAAACACACAGATTTATTTGTATCTCTTTTATTTCCTAACACAAAACTGAGCTCCCATACTCAACATTTATGTCAAATAAAAATTGTGCAACCCAAAGAAATATGATGCCCTCTTCTTTACAATAGAAAAATCAAGTCATTAACCTTTTTTCTCTTTTTTTTTTTCATTACATACATAGCCTCTCCAAAAATTGTTTAGTTTCTTGTAACCATTTCTTGAAAATATTATTCATTACAAAATTATCTTCACTTTTGTCCTTTTACCTTCTGGTGAAATTGTCGCTACTCTTAAAATTGATTTAAAACATTTTTAAAAATGTTCTAAATTTTCGCACATAAATGAGTGAGAAATTTTTATTTTCTCCCGCAACCACTTATTATTAAATTCACCATGGGTTAATTGGACATCTCAAGGCCGTAAAAATTGGTGAGCAGTTATGATAATTAAAATTACAGATGGGTTTTTAACCATTTATTAACAGCTTGCCAAATCAGGGTACTTCCTTTGTAAACTGACCCTGCCAACCATATTGTTGTTGTAGACACCTAAATTTGATTAACAATTTTAATCAAATTTAGTCATCTTACTCACATTATTGATTAAATAATCATGCATTATTTAATTGATTAATGTCATCCCCCTAGTTAATTAATCTAATTAATCAGCTATAGTCCAATTAATCTAATGGCAACCCATAACCATTTAATTAATAAAATCCCCTTCCTCTATTAATTTAAATAAATAGATTTACCTATTTAAATTAATTTATAAATCTCTTTCCTCCCACTTAGAATTAAATAATAAATTTAATTCATTAGAGCACATGGCTCCTAACTTTAACCCCTAACTTAACCTATCCTAACCACCTAACTCCTAGTTCGAACCCATTCACACAAACTAATCCTTCTTAATTAATTAATGACCCATGATTAGCTAAATCTAACCCTCCACTCATTCTCTCTCCTCCCATCACATCCTCCTAATTCTCCTACTTACCCCCTAATCCAAGCCTAATCACCCACTAAACATTTGCACAATCATACTCTAGGGATTAAGAAAATCCTAATCCAACCCAAGTCAACTCTCTTGTCACATCCTCACATCTCCCAACCCCCAAACCTCATGTCAACCTTAAATGCTCTTACATTCCACTTACAAAATCTACCCATCTCTTACACCTATGTCCCCTCTTGCATCTCCCAAAATGGTCACAGTCCCCTATTTTTACAAACCTCTCTCCTTGTGACACTTGTCACAATGAGAGACATTTGAGAAAGAACAATCCACGTGCTCTCTCTCAAATGTATCTCCACCCTTCCTTAGGTTTGCATCTTGACCATCCATTACATCCTCTTTTTTCCTATCAAGTGAACCCTCCTCTTCTCACAAATCATCCACCATCTTATGCAAAGCTACCATGGTCTTTTGAGAATCAAATCCATAGCTAAGTAACATCGTAATGCCAAAATCATCCCAACACCAATCCATTTGAAGATTGAGTAAGCTTTTGAGCACACATATCCCCTATTGGACAAATCTTCTACCCATTTGGAGGCTTCTTATAGGACAAGGTTTGCATCCTTCTTGATTCATTTGCTTGCATTTTTGTAGGTCTTTTCATAAGTGTTAATCTATTTTGTATTGTTAAATGTTTAGCTTGTTTCATGTTCCTTAACACTACATTTTAGGTGATACAACTAATTGAGAGAATATTAAAATAATATATCATATGAGATCCTATGGTCATAAAATTAAATATGGGAACATTTAAGACTAAAATATTAGGTGGGTTTTCCTTAGATTTAAATAATTTGCAACTCTTTTTCAGATGCATTTTTGGACTAGCAGATATGTGTGCAGAATTTGATTGTCATGTTGAACCTCTTGAACCTTCGAAAAGGTTCAACACTTTTCTCCTTGCAGACTTAAATGCCAAAAATAAAAAACTTAAGTGCAAATGATGAACATTGAATCGATTGAACCTGTTGAATTTGCGAACCTATGGATTTGGTTCAATGGTTCAACATGAAATTCAAGGTCTGTCGCTATCTTTTTGAACTGGCATAAAAATTTCATAACTTTCAGCTAGGAACTCCATTTCTCATGAAATTTTGAGTGTAGGGTGAGTGAATCACATAGAGAAAAACCCAAGAAACCATTTTTGCACAGGATACACAAAAATTCAGAATTTAATCCCATTCGCATATGACAAACTCTAGAATCAAAGCATTAACATTTCACAACCTATAGGGAGTCTAACCACAAAAATTAATTATATTGAGAATAATGAGGTTAGGATTAGGTTTGCCAAGGGGTTTTTCTCATTTTTTTACAAATTTTAAAAAATTGATTATTTTAATTATTTGGTAGGCAAGGGTGCAAGGAGGTGCTAAAGCTTGAAAAATGAGTTGGTCAGGCATGACCAACAATTATCTCTATTTGGGGACTAGCTTATTTTATAGAAAACAAAGAACCTCTGAATATTTGGCAGGGAATAATGTCATAGTCCATTGGGTAATAGAGTCAAGGGAAAAGACAAAAGATAGAGAGTTTCTTGCAGAGGGTGAAGAGGAGAAGGGAAAAACTCAACAAGATAAAACTGATGCAACAAAAAGGAAACACACACTAAAAAACCTAGACCTATAGTGCAACAAAAATTACTAAACATGTACATGGTCATAAGACCCTACCTAAAAGTTTTCTTAAAACTGGTCATGCAAACTCACTAACTGGTTGAGAGAAATATACGCCTCTATAGAAAAATGGTTGATAAGTAAGGAGCACCATTTCCAACTACCAACTTGCAACCACTATGAAAAGAGACCTAACAACAATGAATTGTAGAAGTTTTTAAAATAAAATATTAGGCCCAAAAATTCACTCTACATTATACATTTATGAAGTCAACTGAGAAGCTCTACCATTATCTTGCACATTTGGATTTGAATCCGCTATAAATATATCAGAACATTGTGCCAGATCTATTGAATAATTAATCATACCCCGAATTGGACAACCTCTATAAACAATCTGGAAACAACATTCAACAAAAATCTCATCCAAACCTCCTTTTAAAGAGTATACATCATTAGATTCCCTTACCTCGACCATTGGTTCTCTCAAATTTTCAATACTTTCCTCTTTATGAGATGGGGTTGTCCAGATAAGACATTCAAAACAAAATCATTCCATCATCGAGAAATAGTTTGAGTCTTTTAAACCCAAATCATCCATATCATCTCCATCACCAAATTTGAAGACTTTTAAATCTAGTTGCATATAAAATATTTCAACATTGATGAATGTTCCATTACTTTTAGCTTGTTTCTTAACACTTTCATAATCTTCCAAACACTCAACTTCCATAAATCCTTCATCATTGTTGCAACTAAATTGAAAAGATTCATAATTTGCTTGAATATTAGCATAAGAAGCATCTTTTGATTTTTCATGATTGCAAATTTCTCCTTGGTGTTGGCTTCTCATTTCCTTTTGAATAAAATGGTCTTCTAAAAACACATCAAAAAATTTTAATGTAAAAGATTCAAAACCTGAAAAAGAATATTTTCAAACAAACTTTTGTTTAATTCTTGATCATGCATGTCATCAAAAGTTTTTTTAGCAACGGATGTGACTAGACAAGTCATTAAATCTTTTGATTGGATAATGTGATCATCCACATCTTTAGAAGGACCAGCTTCATCAACATGTAAATAATAAATTCTTGCAATATTAGAAGTGTTATTTTTAGTCATGAAAGATGCTCAAAAATATTCTTCATTAAAAATTGTCAACTTCTGATGATAAGAGATAGGTAACACTGACTTTGTTTCTTTCATGAAAAATTTCATTTTGAAAGGCTTTTTTCTTGGGTAAAATTTATGATTATGAAGGTAAATTTCAGATTGTGATACTTTTACAACACATTCACTCATGCACTTTATTCCACTCAAAATCATATCATCATCTATCTCAATAGATTCTTTCTTTGCATCTTCTTACGTTTCAACAAGAATTTGAGTTTAGTTTGCAATGCAGCAATAAATACACACAATTGATTACTTTCATTCAGTTGACACCCTTGAAAAATTTTCCCAACACATTGATTAAATATTTCACCAAAACTTCTCATAGATTCATCTTATTTCCATTGTATTTGAAATAAATTCAACAATAGTTTATAAGTATCAACCACAAACTTAAATCTTTCAATAAATTTTACCTTTAAATCATCCCAGTTGGTAATGCATCCATATTCTAAATTTTGAAACCATTCAACAACATTTTCAATGAGGCTTTCAATAAAAAATCTCACGAACAAATTTTCTTTTCGCACTCCAAGAATTCCATAGGCAACAGTAACTGTTTTAATGTGATCATCTAGATCTTGGGTCTTATCTCCAAAAAACTTAGGAAATCATTCTCTTGATCTTTTAGGAAAAGTTGAGTATTGTGGTAAAGCAAAAGGTCCAATCTAAGCCCCCCATGGATGGATTGCAACCAAATCCATAATATAAATTGGAATTCTTATGCCAAGAGATCTTTAAATGAAACACGGATTTGACAACCTCCATCCTCAGGGAGGCACCTTCAAATTTTTGAGGAAATATAAAAAGCACCAACACTTTAGTTTCTTTCCCTAGCAGAGTCGCCAAAAATCTATTAGCTAACAGATTTATCCTTCTTGAAATAATAATTAAAACTGGCCCATAATACCCAAATTGAAAGACAAAAGAGAGCCAATAGTTGAGTCACTTGTAATCTCAATTGCAAGTGCTCTCTGCTTGTTTAACAAGGCACAACTACCTTCAAAATTTATGCAATGAATGAAAATATATTGTATGACTTTAACCAGAAGATAAAGAAGGCACATTACCATCTACTCATAACTATGAAACATATGTAAACATTTAAATCCATAATTAAATGAATGTAGGAAAATGACACACAAATCATTTCTCTCACACCCATGGGCGAGAAACAAGAAAAGAATGAGCATCAATTCTTCTCAACAAATTAATTAATTTGAATTCAAAGATTCAAAATTAATAATCCATACGGTTTGGTATAACAAAAATTGCATTGAAAAATATTACATAAACACACATAAATTTACAATCTCAAGAAGACACGAATAAACACACAAATTTATTTGTATCTCTTTTATTTCCCAACACAAAACTGAGCTCCTAGACTCAACATTTATGTCAAATAAAAATTGTGCAGCCCAAAGAAATATGTTGCCCTCTTCTTTACAACACAAAAATTAAATCATTAACCCTTTTTCTCTTTTTTATTCATTACATATATAGCCTCTAAAAAAATTGTTTAGTTTCTTATGACTGTTGCTTGAAAATATTCTTCATTACAAAATTATCTTCACTTTTTTCCTTTTGCCTTCTAGTGAAATTGTCGCTACTCTTAAAATTGATTTAAAATATTTTTTTAAATGTTCTAAATTGCTACACATAAATGAGTGAGAAAGTTTTAATTTCTCCAGCAACCACTTATTATTAAATTCACTACGGGTTAACCAGGCATCCTGGGGCCATAAAAATTGGTGAGAAGTTATGATAATTAAATATATAGATGAGTTTTTAACCATTTTTTAACAGCTCGCCAAATTAGGGTACTTCTTTTGTAAACTGACCTTGGCAACCATATTGCCGCTTTGAGAAAATATTAAAATAATATATCATATGAGATTGTATGGTTATAAAATTAAATCTAGGAACAATTAAGACCTAAATATTAGGTGGGTTGTCCTCAGATGTAAATAATTTAAAACTCTTTTTTGGATGCATTTTGGACTAGTGGATATGTGTGCAAATTTGACTGTCACGTTGAGCCGTTGAACCGCTTGAACCTCTAAAAAGGTTCAATGTTTTGCTCCTTGCAAACTTAAATGCCAAAAATAATAAACTTAAGCGTGGTTGATGAACATTGAGCCGGTTGGACCTATTGAACTATTTGAACCTTTGAACTTGTGAACCTACGGATTTGGTTCAATGGTTCAACATAGAATCCAAAGTTCATCGCTATTTTTTTCATAACTTTTAGCTGGGAACTCCATTTCTCATAAAATTTTGACTTTAGGACAAGTGAATCACATAGAGAAAAACCCATAAACTATTTTTGCACAATATACACAAAAATTCAAAATTTAATACCATCTTTTGCTCTATCTTTTATAGATTTTAAAAAAATTGATTATTTTGATGATTTGGAAGGTAGGGGCACATGGAGGTGCTCAAAAGATTTAAAAATGAGTTGGTTAGGCATGACCAAAAACCATCAAATCCCTCTTTATATTCTCTTTGATCGACAAAACTAGCATAACACAATTTTCTAGACCATTCCCCCTCCCTCCTTTCTCTCTCATGGATCTCCTAGCACAACACAAATGACTAGCTTGTGTCATCCATGGTTTCCTTTTTTCTCTCCTCCATGATTCCATAACATAATACACTTTTCTATTTGATTAAATCATGGAGCTTTGGCTTATCTTTGATGTGTTCTCTTGCTCTTTCCATGTGACCACTTATGATTTTGTAATAGTTTTTTGAGTGTGATGCTAGTGGTGGCAGAGACATTTTATTTACTAAGGTCTCTTCATCTAGTTGACTTGGGACCTTAGTAAGATTTAGGCTTTGTTCTTTGTTTTATGTGTCCTTGCACATGGATGTACAAGTTAAGATCCGTGGTTTGGGTGCTTGTGTCCCTAAACTTAGCAATATCTTATCTCTTTGTTTTTTGCCCATGATCTTCATCTCTTTCTCTATCTTTCTTCTACTTTACTATGAGCATGGGGTTGTTTCATACTCTCTCTAAAGTGTGGGCTAAATGTACCATCCTAAAAAGTTAGCATCTATAATTAGATACTTATTTGAGCCCCATTTTAGTATGTATGGATTCTCGTGCATTGATTTCATGCTCTTCTAACAATCATTGGACCTTTAAATTAATATTATAAGTCCTATGCAAATTCAACAAAAATTGAGATAAGCCCTTATTTCTAAGTGTTCTCCTTTATTATTTCTCCTCTTCAATCATTTATTAGCCTACATGGGCCCTATGTTACCATTTTTTTTTTATCTTTGTACCTTTTCCCAATCTCAAAATTACAT
Source organism: Chamaecyparis obtusa (assembly GCA_027943335.1). Lineage (NCBI taxonomy): Eukaryota > Viridiplantae > Streptophyta > Pinopsida > Cupressales > Cupressaceae > Chamaecyparis > Chamaecyparis obtusa. Next base: position 59,738 of record BSBK01000238.1, on the reverse strand, counting down.
GTTCCTCCTAATTTGGCATCTACCCTATCATCCTGATACCCAATTCAAATTTGGGTTGATTCTCCTAGGAGTAGAATGTTTCAAACATTTTGTTCTTGCACTTTTTGGCCCAAATTTAGCCTGGAGAATTATGTTAGGGTTTTGGTGGTAAATTTGGTTTTGTAGTCAGCTTGACTCATTTTTGAATCCCAAAATGATAGATTAAGTATATAAACACCCTATCTCTCCTAATTTTGGAATCAACAACCATTATTATACTTTCATGATTAAGAATTAATCAAGAAATTGGAATTCAAGCTCTCCTCTACAAATTTGCATCCAAGCATCCTCAAGATCTTCAAGACATTCTTCTTCTTCTTCAAGCATTATGGAAAACTACGACATCCATCATGTGAGACTTATCTTTCATAATTTCCTTTTGGTTTTTTAATGGAGTTCAAGCTATTTATTAACATTTGTGGTTACATCTAAAGTAACATTGCATTATCAAGGCAATAGGTTATTTACTATTCAAATCTACCTTATATTTCATCTTTCCTTTATGCAATTTTATTACATTTTCAAGGTTGATGCATAGATAGGGGTTTGACCAAGGAAAACACCTTCCCACAACCCTCTTCCCTATTTTTCTGTATGTGAGAACATGATATGCAATTGTTGAAGAAAATATAGGGAGATCAGGACCATATAGAGCATCCCTGCAAGTTTCAGGCCAAAACCTAGGGAAAAAATGTTTCAAATGTTTTTTCCTAGGTACAAGACATTTCAAACATCTTTTACCCTTCAAAACAAGCTCAAATTGATTCTAGAGATAGGTTATAGCCTTAGGTTCTCAGATTTACAAGTATAGGTTTCTATCAATCCCGACTGTCAAAAATTCAAATTTGTATCAGCATAGTTCCTATTTCATTTCTAGGTTCACACAAATCCTCTTCTATCTCCATCTACATCTCATTTATAGCTACAAGTTTGTACTTAGACATTATATTTATCTCTTTTCCTTCATTTCAAGAAGCAAAATAAACTGAAACCTCAAGAGCATAGATGTTGTATTGGCATCTCTTCCATAAAGGGCTTGTCAATCATATTTTTTTCTTGAGGAGGGTTTTGTATTCCTAATGTTCAATAGGAGATTGGATTGATCTCCCTTGATCGCCATTGTACAAAAATCTTTTGGGATTTGGGTTTTTGGTAAGATAAGAAGAGATAGTCCTTATGAGGTTGTAATGGTTGAGGCATAGTAGGCCAAACGAATTCAAGGTCAAAGTTTCCATGACTCACTATAGGCCAAAGCGAGACATGGGAAAACATAAACACAACAAGTGTCTTAATCATGTGTTATGATACATAAAGTGATAAGTTATCATCTACTTAAGATGGATAGGTGATATTATGATAAGTACCACTAAAAGTGGGAATCCACTTAAAGTGAGAATACTCATATGTGATCCCTATTGGCACCTTCAAATTTTGGCATAAAAATGCGCTCCTGAAAACTATTTGGAGAAGCTCACTTTGACAATGAATATATGAGTGCCTAGTGACTTTCATGAGAAACCATCTTAGGAATATGTTCACCGCCTATCATTAAGTGAATTTACCCATTTACATCCCCCTACAGTCAGTTTTGACTTATTTTTGAAGTGCTAGTTTTGAGGGGTTTACACAAAACTACATTCTGCACATGTTGAGGAAACTTCAAATGGCCTATTTTTGAGATCAATATCTCACACCTAGTTGATTATCATGACAAAAGAATTATTCCCCTATATTTTACACATGAGAGAGAACCTTTGCATGCATTTTGAGTCCTCAGTGAATTCATTTGACCTGTTTGCTAAGACAAATCCAAATCTAATTTATTCAGGTCTGGAATTTGCACAATATTATTGTTAGATCAGATAACCTACTTTGAGGGTAAATTACTATTAACCAATTAATCATCAAGATAATCCAGTTGCTGCTATGTAAGTTAGTATGTGAATGAATGCACATGCATATTTTCATATCATTAGGCACTCACTTGATAAGTTTTCATTTAGTCAAATCTAAAAGCAATTTATTCATATTTCTTGTGTGCACAGTCTACATATACCAAATAGCCATTCTCAAAAGATCATAACTTGTGACCCATTGATGTTCATGTGAAACTAATTGTTTCCTTGTATTCTTGGTATATCAATGTACTTATTTGCAAGGTTTCAATCTCTTATTCATTTCACATTTTTACAAGAGGTGTATTGATAGGGTTTCAGAATGGTTCTAACATGTTTGGTTGCAGAAGAATGAAGTGAGTAACATTGATAGTCAGTTTCCCTTAGCTCAGGCAATCTCATGAAAATTTGTTTTACACGATAATTGTAGGCATATCAATTTATATGTTTACCAGATGTCAAGATCTCACGACAGTGTTTGATTAGTTTTTAAGGGCAGTTATGGAGGTTTTGTTCTCAGTTTAGGCATTTAAACAAAGATGTAGAAAGTCAATTTTCAGTAAGCTCTAACTCCATGTTTTGATTCAAAATGTATGATGAAGTCATCATTGATCAATTTTAGGGGCTCAATGGTATGAAAATGAAAAAAAATTAGCCGAGCCCACATTGAAACCTATCTTGCTTCATCAATTTGTAGCTTCAAAGTTAAAATGAATGATATTTTATTATTTAAATCATTTTGATTTAAATAACAATAATGTGTATGGGACATGAAATATTTTCAAATCCCATTGTATTATGTTTAGAAGGTGATGCCAAATTTAGGAGAACTTCGTTCAGTTTTTATAAAAGTAAAAATGGTTTAAATAGTTTTAATCTAAATCTATTTAAATACATCATTAAATATATTGTCAAGGGAAGTTTAGTAAAATAAAAAACAAAGGGTCCCATATTTTAGTTGTGCAAGAAAAATAAGCAAAAGGTCATTCAAAAGGTCACCTCGTGTCCCCGCACGCAGAATGGGGAAGAGTTAAAATGTCAAGTGGATGTGCAGGGCAAACATGGCAAAATGATTTAATACCCCATTTTTTCACTGAAAATACATGGGAGGAGTGAATGGAGGGCGGAAGTGTGGGGTACTAAATTCCAAAACAATGTAAGCCCCCCCCCCCCCTCGATTTCTTGCACCTATATTTTAACACTGACATGAGAGGGAATGTAAATGTGGGAAGTGAGTATCTTTGCCCTAATTTCTTCCTATGGGAACAAACATAGGGGATTTAGCAGGGCATGTGAACTATTGAAACAATCCACAAAATGTGGAGGCCATGAATGTTGTGATTTACAAGAATGGCCAAATGAATGTGACAAAAAGGTGGTAGAAACTATAGAGCACATGCTTTTGGTAGGGGTAAAGCCATATTTTGTAATGTTTGCCTGCATTCTCTTTTCTGCACCAAGATGGGAAAGCATAGATATGGAATGTGATTTATTTTCCAAAATTGCCTCAAAGGAATGATGTCTTAATGTATACGTAGGTGAAATGGCAGTGGCACATAAGGCTTCAAGCTAACGTATCTTTGCAGATGCAAAGTCAAGTACATAATTTCCATAGGCGTACATCTTCCCTATATGCTCGTAAATGGGTTCTTTAGAGTAGAGTGTAGCTGGGATGTGTCTCAAAGGTTGTAATAATTGTAGAATATGTATGGAAAAGGTTTTTTATAATAAGGTTTTAAGAATTTTTTAAGCCAACACACTTGGTTGTGATTGTTGGATATACATCAAATCGGTTTGATGAAAGAAGCTTCATAAGATTTCCAAGCAAATGTCATTTGCAGGTGTAAATCAATATTCAACACCTTTGCCAGTATTTGTCCCTATATGTGCCATAATGGGAGTTTTGTTGCAAGGTATGGATGCGTAATCAAAGTTTCGAAGAATGGCTCAAGAATGTGGTTTAATGGAATCCATGGTTATAGGATATGCCCAAAATATTGGAGTAGCTAATGTGGCATGTCTTTGTTTGAGAGAATGTCCCAAAGAAATATGTAATCTCATGTATTCATGATGGTCAGGAATGCCCAAAATGTTGTGAAAGGGCTTTTGAAACTTTGTATGGATGGAGCATCTTCCTCTTTTCCTATGTATGGAATGGGATTTTGGTGCACAATGGTAGTGGGATTTTGAAGCACAATCTTTGCTTCATCTTCTAAAGATAATTTAGTCCCATTTATCATAGGGATTCCAACAGGTTTACTATCATCCGTGTCAAAAAATTTCAACCATTTTTTAGATATTTTGTTGGAGATATGAATATCCCTTCTTTACTTTAACTGATCTTCAGTATAAGGAAGAATTTCATCTCTCCAATCATGGATATTTCAAATTCACTTTTCATTTCATCTGCAAACTTATTACTCATTTCATTATTTCCTCCAAAGATAATATCATCAACAAAAAATACAACAATCAAGATACCTTCTTCATTGATTCTTAAGTATAGATTGTTGTCAACATTACCTTTCTTAAATCCCAAATGAATTAAATACTTATCCAATCTTGCATACCAAGCTCTTGGTGCTTGTTTCAATTCATACACTGTCTTCTTCAATCTACAAACTAGATCTTCATTTCCTGATAAAGGAAATCCATCAGGTTGTTCAATATATACTTCATCTTCCAAGTCTCCATTAAGAAAAGATGATTTCACATCCATCCGATATACTTTGAAATCCTTATAAGAAACATAAGCTAAGGATAATCTAACTGCCTCAATCCTAGCAATAGGTGCAAAATTTTCTTCAAAATAAAATCCTTCTTGCTATGATTACCCTTTACATACTAGTCTGGTTTTGTTTCTGACAATAATTTCTTCTTCATTCATCTTGTTTCTGAATACCCACTTAGTGCCAATCACATTTTTGTCTTTAGGCCTTGGAACCAATTCCCAAGTGTTTTTCTTCTGAATTTTCTCTAGTTCTTCCTTCATGGCTTTGATCCATGATTCATCTTTGCATGCTTCATATGTGGACTCTGGTTCTACTTGTGAGATCAGGCAAATGGCATTTGTAGTTTGTGACCTCTCTTCTCTATTCTGTAATATTGTTCTAGTTCCCTTACTACTGTCACCAATGATATGATCCTTAGGATGATTTCTTGAATAACATATTTGGGTGTGGTTTTTTCCCTCAACTCTACACTTATGGCATTGTCAATTACCAAAACATCCTGAGATGCTTTATTCCTTTCATTCTCATTCTTTGTTGTCTGGTTATCATGATTTATATTCATATTTTCAAAATAAATCTCATAGGGGTTAAAGTCACAGTATCTTTCTCTAACTTTCAACTTTTCATCTACTCTCACATTAGCACTTTCAATCATCTTCCTAGTTCTCAAATTGTAGCATCTATAAGCTTTACTTCTAGTAGAGTAGCCAAGGAATACACCTTCATCACTTCTAGCATCAAATTTTCCTATACATCCATCTCTCTTAATGTAGCATTTACTTCCAAAAATTCTGAAATAACTAACAGTTGGTGTCTTACCATACCATAGCTCAAATGGTGTCTTGTATGTACCTTCTCTGATTTGAACTCTATTCATTGTGTATACTATTGTATTGATTGCTTCTCTCCAATGCATATGTGGAACATTTCCTTCTATCAACATGGTTCTTGTTACATCAAGAACTATTCTATTTCTTCTTTCAACAACTCCATTTTTCTGTGGTGTCCTAGGTGTAGAGGTCTACCTCATAATACCATGCTTCTCACAAAAAGTGTTGAATTCATGTGAATCGAATTATCCACCTCTATCTGATCTCAAACACTCTATCTTCAAGCCTGTCTCATTCTCAACTTTTTCCTTATAAAACTTAAAAGTTTCAAATGCTTCTGATTTTTCTCTAAGAAATCCAACCCATATCATTGTAGAGTAATCATCAGTGAATATGATAAAGTACCTATCTCTGAAGTATGACCTGGTCTATGTAGGTCCACAAAGATCTGTATGAATGAGTTCCAACTTTCTATTTGTTGAGTATCCTTTCCTTGAAAAACTCCTTGTCTGCTTTCCCAAAACACATTCTCTACATGTAGTGTTAGCAGGTTTCACAATCTTAGGTAGATCTTTGATAACATTATTAGTAGATTCTTTTACCATGTTATCAAAATTGATATGACAGAACCTTCTATGCCATAGCCAACTATCATCAATCTTTGCAACAAAACAACTGACCTCAGTAGAGTTCAACTTAAATATATTATCTCTGGTCTTGGTACCAGATGTAATCAATTCTCCATTAGCTCCTCTAATAGAGCAATGACCATCCTTAAATTCCAAATGATAACCCTTATCCACAAGCTGTCCAACACTCAAAAAGTTGTGTTTTAAGCCATCCACAAATAGTACATCATCAATATTAGTCTTTCCATCTAAAGTAATTGATCCTTTACCAACCATCATTCTAGGAGTATTATCACCAAACCTTACAACTCCACCATCAAACTTCTTTAGCTGAAAGAATCCATCCTTGTCACTAGTCATATGATGTGAACATCCACTATCAATTATCCAATCAGTTTTCCTATCAACATGAGAAACTAAGGCTTTTTCTTCATAGATAAGATCCTCTTCTTTAATAGCAACAAAACCCAACACATCATTAAATTCATCATCTAAATCTTCAGATCCATCACTAGCATAATATCATTCCTTATCATTCTTGTATTTCTCATATTTAGGCTTGTGCTTAGGTATTCTAGTTGGACATCTAGATGCAAAATGACCAACCTTATTGCAGTTAAAGAATTTCAAAGATAATTTTCCTTCAAACTTACCTTTGCCTTTCATTTCTCTCCTGGCGATCAAGGCCATGATCTTCTCATTGACTTGATTGTCTAGCCTTTGAATTTCCTCCCATTCCTCAGCATATTCTCCAAGATCTTCGCTATGTTTGTTCACTCTGCTAGATCCAGCTTCAACAGATCTAGTTCTCTAAACAGTTGCCTTAAATGTTGTCTCCACCTTAGGTAATGTATCTTTTAGCTCCGTGGTCTCAAATTTAGTTAACTTAGCCACTAACATTTCTTTGGTGAAATCTTTGTATTGTGGTATAATCTCCTCCAATGTAAGAACTTTGGGTTTGTAGGCAGGAGTCACAGATCTCAAAATATTTTCTATGACTTCATCTTCTATATAAGTACCTCCATTTTTTCTAATTCCAATCACACATTTAGATACTCTTTGAACATACATCCTTATTATTTCATCATCCTTCATTTGTATTGTCTCCATCTTTGTCCTCCGATTCTACAACTTTGCTCGCTTAGTGTATTCATCTCCTTCATAGAGCGCATCTAGTCTTTTCTAGATCTCACTTGCTTTTGTTAGATCTCTAACATTTATGAATTCACCATCAGATAATGCATCGACCAAAGCTTCCTTTGCAAAAACATTACACACAAACCTTTTCCTTTCTTCTTCAATAGTGGTAAGTGTTTCAAGGTCTTCCTCCTTTATGATAGACACATCTTTCCAGGTAATCATTCAATATTCCAATCCCATACACATCAGATGATTCTTCATCTTCTCCTTCCACATGTCAAAATTTTATACATAAAACTTAGGACTCTCCTTTATGAATAAGATCATTGTGATCTTTACCTCAAGTTGTTAAGCTTCCTGACTGAGGACCAAAATCTTTGATACCAATTGTTAGAATAACAATGTCCTAATCAACTGAGCGGAGAGGGGGGGGAGTGAATCGGTTGATTCCAATATATAATACTTTAAACTTTAAGTTCAAACTTATTTCTGAATACAAAATACTCAACTAAAAAGAAAATGTAGCAATAACACACATACACATGAACACCAAGATTTGTTCTCGAGGAAAACCCTATTAATGAAAAAACCTCGGTGGGGATGGTACCCACAAATATCTACACTATGAGTATAATAATCCTGTTATGAGTTCTGACCCTATTATGAGCTGAGTATTATAATAAGCAGGTCTTGGTTAAGGCACAAACCCTATTAGGAGACCTTTACAATGTGATCCCTATTAAGGAATCGACCCTGCTAGAAGTCCAGCCCTGCTAGAGGCAATAAACCTACTAGGGGTGTACAATACATCAACCTAATCAAGATATTTGAGAGTTAAAGCCATCCTCGGGTTCTCCTGACCTCACAACTTCAAGACTGAGATAATTCTTTTATGAAACTACTTCCAATGCTCAACTACTACCAAGAAAGCTCCACCTTGTGCCCAAGTGCACAACCATTATTCTCTAAACAGTAACCAATGCAACCTCAAGCTCACATTCTCCTATGCACTTCACATGTGCAGCACACACCTATTTTCCAAGGATTTCAATCATTATATACAAGTTACAACAATTAAATCTTAGTTAGCTTATATAGGATAAATCCTATTTACAAAATACAAATGGTCCCATGCGAGGATGCACACAACACCTCTTACAATGTTGCAACATAATAATTACATCAATTAATCATCTAGATCTATAGATCAATCTCACTCATCAATTTACTTGAAACATGTTCCAAGTCGACCTTCAATTAGGTCTTCACCAATACACACGTCATAGCTGACATCACCTATATGATCATAACTCCATATAATTGCAATAAGCTCTCAAGTCAGTGTCCAACACGAACCTATGTTCACACATCATAACTTAAATAACCATGAGTGCTATCCACAAAGTTCTGCAATCAACTCTATGAGAATCACAATTTCTATCTTCTGAAAATTAGTCATCAGTAATTCAGTCATAACTGTATCAGATCAACTCATAAGAATGTGCAATCACGTCCAGTGACCCAAGACATCATGAAGAGTTTTCATCTAAGTTCACACATGCTAATTCTTTGTACGGAGTCCGTACAATTCTCTGCAACTTGTCTGCAAGCTTCTGAACAATCAGCCATTAACATGTGTTGACATTAACGAAAAACTCTATCATGAATGTAACACATAATCATTGTAACATGCCTCCAACATTACTATGATACTCCCCCATAGGAATACCATCAACATTCATGCTAACACTGGTATCTCAATGTACTGATTTTCAAGGTTTCGGGCTCTTATTCATTTGGCATTTCTACAAGAGGTGTATTGATAGGGTTTTAGAATGATTTTGGCATGTTTGGTTGTAGAAGAATGAAGTGAATAACATTGAAAGTCAGTTTCCCCCAACTCGTGTAATCTCATGAAAAGTTGTTTTAAAAGGTGATTGTAGGCATATATCAATTTATATTCTTTCCAGATGTCAGGATCCCATGACAATGTTTGATTAGTTTTTAAGGGCAGTTATGGAGGCTCTGTGCTCAGTTTGGGCATTTAAACATAAATGTAGAAAGTTAATTTTAGGTAAGCTCCAACTTTGTGTTTTGATTCAAAATGCATGATGAAGTCATCATTGATCAATTTTAGGGGATCAATGGTTTGAAAATGAAAAAAAAAATAGTTGAGCCCACCTAGAGACCTATCTTGCCTCGTCAATTTATGGCTTCATAGTTAAAATGAATGATATTTTATTATTTAAATCATTTTAATTTAAATAATAATAATGTGTATGGGAAATGAAACATTTGAAAATCCCATTGTATTATGTTTGGAAGGCAATTACAACATAAGGAGAACTTCCTTAAGTTTTTATAAAATAAAAGAAGTTTAAATAGTTTTTATTTAAATCGTTGTTATTTAATAATGTTTAAAACATGCAAAATGGTGAGGGTATTTAGTTGGGAGCATATTTAATAAGGTTGCTCCTCTATGTGGACGACCTCATTTTGATTGCCAAATATGCCTATAGTTTGCAAGCACATCTATTTTCCCTTGAGCTTTTTTGTAGAATGGTGGGAATGTAGGTCAATATTAGCAAGACTAAAGTCATGGTTTTTTCTAAGAGTAAAAAACAACATCATCATAAGTTCTATTTCAAAGGAAGCATTCTTGAGGAAGTGATGGAGTACAAATATCTTGGCATTGACTTCAACAAAAACTTAATGTGGGATGGTTGTAGAAAGAAAAGAATGTTAGGTGGGTGGAAGGTGCTCTATGCTCTCCAAAATAGATGTCGAGAGGCTGAAGTGTGGGATTGGAAAACTAATCATACTTTGTTTGGTCTTCTAGTTCTTCCAGTTGTTCTTTATGGGTGTGAATTATGGGCTAGCAGTACTTCATCCTTACAATGGAAGCAAATCGAGGGAATTCAAAAACGTTTGATCACTAGCAAGTTTAAATCAAAAGCTCGGTCCCATATGATATATTGCTTAGTGAAATGGGGGCTGCCCCTATTGAGGCACTTGCTATGGTGCGTCTTATAAGCTATTTAAAAAAAATTTAAAAAATGGAAGAAGGTAGATGGCCTAATGTTGTCTTTAATGATATATTGTGCAAAAGTAAAAAAATGTGGATGCAACAAAACATAGCTGACATCACCTATATGATCATAACTCCATATAATCGCAATAAGCTCTCAAGCCAGTGTCCAACACGAACCTATGTTCACACATCATAACTTAAATAACCATGAGTGCTATCCACAAAGTTCTGCAATCAACTCTGTGAGAATCACAGTTTCTATCTTCTGAAAATCAGTCATCAGTAATTCAGTCATAACTCTGTCAAATCAACTCATAAGAATGTGCAATCACGTCCAGTGACCCAAGACATCATGAAGAGTTTTCATCTAAGTTCACACATGCTAATTCTCTGTACGGAGTCCGTACAATTCTCTGCAACCTGTCTGCAAGCTTTTGAACAATTAGCCATTAACATGTGTTGACATCAACGAAAAACTCTGTCATGAATGTAACACACAATCATTGTAACATGCCTCCAACATTACTATGATACTCCCCCATAGGAATACCATCAACATTCATGCTAACACTGGTATCTCAATGTATTGATTTTCAAGGTTTCGGGCTCTTATTCATTTGGCATTTCTACAAGAGGTGTATTGATAGGGTTTTAGAATGATTTTGGCATGTTTGGTTGTAGAAGAATGAAGTGAATAACATTGAAAGTCAGTTTCCCCCAACTCGTGTAATCTCATGAAAAGTTGTTTTAAAAGGTGATTGTAGGCATCACTAGATCCATCACTAGCATAATATCATTCCTTATCATTCTTGTATTTCTCATATTTAGGCTTGTACTTAGGTATTCTAGTTGGACATCTAGATGCAAAATGACCAACCTTATTGCAGTTAAAGAATTTCAAAGATAATTTTCCTTCAAACTTACCTTTGCCTTTCATTTCTCTCATGGCGATCAGGGCCATGATCTTCTCATTGACTTGATTGTCTAGCCTTTGAATTTCCTCCCATTCCTCAACATATTCTCCAAGATCTTCGCTATGTTTGTTCACTCTGCTAGATCCAGCTTCAATAGATCTAGTTCTCTAAACAGTTGCCTTAAATGTTGTCTCCACCTTAGGTAATGTATCTTTTAGCTCCGCGATCTCAAATTTAGTTAACTTAGCCACTAACATTTCTTTGGTGAAATATTTGTATTGTGGTATAGTCTCCTCCAATGTAAGAACTTTGGGTTTGTAGGCAGGAGTCACAGATCTCAAAATATTTTCTATGACTTCATCTTCTATATAAGTACCTCCATTTTTTCTAATTCCAATCACACATTTAGATACTCTTTGAACATACATCCTTATTATTTCATCATCCTTCATTTGTATTGTCTCCATCTTTGTCCTCTGATTCTGTAGCTTTGCTCGCTTAGTGTATTCATCTCCTTCATAGACCGCAACTAGTCTTTTCTAGATCTCACTTGCTTTTGTTAGATCTCTAACATTTATGAATTCACCATCAGATAATGCATCAACCAAAGCTTCCTTTGCAAAAACATTACACACAAACCTTTTCCTTTCTTCTTCAATAGTGGTAAGTGTTTCAAGGTCTTCCTCCTTTATGATAGACACATCTTTCCATGTAATCATTCAATATTCCAATCCCATACACATAAGATGATTCTTCATATTCTCCTTCCACGTGTCAAAATTTTATACATAAAACTTAGGACTCTCCTTTATGAATAAGATCATTTTGATCTTTACCTCAAGTTGTTAAGCTTCTGACTAAGGACCAAAATCTTTGATACCAATTGTTAGAATAACAATGTCCTAATCAACTGAGAGGGGGGGGGGAGTGAATTGGTTGATTCCAATATATAATACTTTAAACTTTAAGTTCAAACTTATTTCTGAATACAAAATACTCAACTGAAAAGAAAATGTAGCAATAACACACATACACATGAACACCAAGATTTGTTCTCGAGGAAAACCCTATTAATGGAAAAACCCCGGTGGTGATGGTACCCACAAATATCTACACTATGAGTATAATAACCCTGTTAAGAGTTTTGACCCTGTTATGAGCTAAGTATTATAATAAGCAGGTCTTGGTTAAGGCACAAACCCTATTAGGAGACCTTTACAATGTGATCCCTATTAAGGAATCGACCCTGCTAGAAGTCCAACCCTGCTAGAGGCAATAAACCTGCTAGGGGTGTACAATATATCAACCTAATCAAGATATTTGAGAGTTAAAGCCATCCTCGGGTTCTCTTGACCTCACAACTTCAAGACTGAGATAATTCTTTTATGAAACTACTTCCAATGCTCAACTACTACCAGAAAGCTCCACCTTGTGCCCAAGTGCACAACCATTATTCTCCAAATAGTAACCAATGCAACCTCAAGCTCACATTCTCCTGTGCACTTCACATGTGCAACACACACCTATTTTCCAAGGATTTCAATCATTATATACAAGTTACAACAATTAAATCTTAGTTAGCTTATATAGGATAAATCCTATTTACAAAATACAAATGGTCCCATGCGAGGATGCACACAACACCTCTTACAATGTTGCAACATAATAATTACATCAATTAATCATCTAGATCTATAGATCAATCTCACTCATCAATTTACTTGAAACATGTTCCAAGTCGACCTTCAATTAGGTCTTCGCCAATACACACACCATAGCTGACATCACCTATATGATCATAACTCCATATAATCGCAATAAGCTCTCAAGCCAGTGTCCAACACGAACCTATGTTCACACATCATAACTTAAATAACCATGAGTGCTATCCACAAAGTTCTGCAATCAACTCTGTGAGAATCACAGTTTCTATCTTCTGAAAATCAGTCATCAGTAATTCAGTCATAACTCTATTAGATCAACACATAAGAATGTGCAATCATGTCCAGTGACCCAAGACATCATGAAGAGTTTTCATCTAAGTTCACACATGCTAATTCTCTGTACAGAGTCCGTACAATTCTCTGCAACCTGTTTGCAAGCTTCTGAACAATCAGCCATTAACATGTGTTGACATCAATGAAAAACTCTGTTATGAATGTAACACACAATCATTGTAACATGCCTCCAACATTACTATGATACTCCCCCATAGGAATACCATCAACATTCATGCTAACACTGGTATCTCAATGTACTAATTTTCAAGGTTTCGGGCTCTTATTCATTTGGCATTTCTACAAGAGGTGTATTGATAGGGTTTTAGAATGATTTTGGCATATTTGGTTGTAGAAGAATGAAGTGAATAACATTGAAAGTCAGTTTCCCCCAACTCGTGTAATCTCATGAAAAGTTGTTTTAAAAGGTGATTGTAGGCATATATCAATGTATATTCTTTCCAAATGTCAGGATCCCATGACAATGTTTGATTAGTTTTTAAGGGCAGTTATGGAGGCTCTGTGCTCAGTTTGGGCATTTAAACATAAATGTAGAAAGTTAATTTTAGGTAAGCTCCAACTTTGTGTTTTGATTCAAAATGCATGATGAAGTCATCATTGATCAATTTTAGGGGATCAATGGTTTGAAAATGAAAAAAAAAAAGTTGAGCCCACCTGGAGACCTATCTTGCCTCGTCAATTTATGGCTTCATAGTTAAAATGAATGATATTTTATTATTTAAATCATTTTAATTTAAATAATAATAATGTGTATGGGAAATGAAACATTTGAAAATCCCATTGTATTATGTTTGGAAGGTGATGACAACATAAGGAGAACTTCCTTAAGTTTTTATAAAAGTAAAAAAAGTTTAAATAGTTTTTATTTAAATCATTATTATTTAATAATGTTTAAAACATGCAAAATGGTGAGGGTATTTAGTTGGAAGCATATTTAATAAGGTTGCTCCTCTATGCGGACGACCTCATTTTGATTGCCAAATCTGCCTACGGTTTGCAAGCACATCTATTTTCCCTTGAGCTTTTTTGTAGAATGGTGGGAATGCAAGTCAATACTAGCAAGACTAAAGTCATAATTTTTTCTAAGAGTAAAAAACAACATCATCATAAGTTCTATTTCAAAGGAAGCATTCTTGAGGAAGTGATGGAGTACAAATATCTTGGCATTGACTTCAACAAAAACTTAATGTGGGATGGTTGTAGAAAGAAAAGAATGTTAGGTGGGTGGAAGGTGCTCTATGCTCTCCAAAATAGATGTCGAGAGGCTGAAGTGTGGGATTGGAAAACTAATCATACTCTGTTTGGTCTTCTAGTTCTTCCGGTTGTTCTTTATGGGTGTGAATTATGGGCCAGCAGTACTTCATCCGTACAATGGAAGCAAATCGAGGGAATTCAAAAACGTTTGATCACTAGCAAGTTTAAATCAAAAGCTCGGTCCCATATGATAAATTGCTTAGTGAAATGGGGGCTGCCCCTATTGAGGCACTTGCTATGGTGCGTCTTATAAGCTATTTAAAAAAAATTGAAAAAATGGAAGAAGGTAGATGGCCTAATGTTGTCTTTAATGATATATTGTGCAAAAGTTAAAAAATGTGGATGCAACAAAACATAGAGTGGATGAGTAAATGGGATATCCATTTCAATATGTGTCCCACAAATAACAAGGATATAAAGGTCTTCGTTATGGATAAATTTTACAAAAGAATTTGAGAAAATGAGCTTGGAAGGAAGAAAACATATTTTTTCAATGAATTCAACCCCTCGTGTGGTCAACTTCAAAAAGCGTACATAGGGGCTAACATTTCTTGGAGAGCTAAAAATTTTATTGCTTAGCTGAGAACCAATTCTCATCAACTCTGATGTGAGACCGGGCAGTGGAAGAGGCCAAAATAGGCTTGGGAGGAGAGAGTTTGCACGTTTTGCAATTCTGGAACTGTGGAGACTGAACATCACTTTATTTTAGAATGTGATGCATATAAGGACAACAAGGACAAATTTACAAGTTTTTTATTGGAATACTCTTGGCATAACCTATTCAGTGAGGAGTGCATTGAGAAGTTAGGAGTGCTCATTGTCAACTTGCACAAGAAAAGAACCGAGTTACTAAAGTTGGCCTAACTTTGCTAGATTGTCCCATAGACTATGTTAGCCTTGCAGATGTTAAAATTTTCTATTTCTATTTCTATTATTAAATATATTTTCAAGAGAAGTTTAGTAAAATAAAAAAGGGCCCCATATTTGATTAGTGCAAGAAAAATAAGAAAAGGGTCACCCTGTGTCCCCACATGCATAATGGTGAAGAGTTAAAATGTCAAGCACATTTGCGGGGAAAACAATACCCTATTTTTTTTTGCTGAAAATACATGGGAGGAGTTAACAGAGGGAAGAAGCATGGGGTAATAAATTCCAAAACAATGTAAGGTCCCTCGCTTTCTTGCACCTATATTTCAACACTGGCATGAGAGGGCACGGAAAGGCATGAAGTGAGTATCTTTTCCCTAATTTCTTCCTACGGGAATAAACTTAGGGGATTTAGTAGGGCATGTGAACTATTGAAACAATCCACAAAATGTGAAGGCCATGAATGTTGTGATTGGTAGGGATGGACAAATGAATGTGACAAAAGGCAGTAGAAACTATAGAACACATGCTTTTGGTAAGGGTAAAGCCAAATTTTGTAATGTTTTCCAACATTCTCTTGTCTGCACCAAGATGGGAAAGCATAGACATGGCACGTGATTTATTTTCCAAAATTGCCTCAAAGGAATGAGGTCTTAATGCATACGCAGGGTGAAATGGCAATGGGCACATAAGCCTTCAAGCTAATGTAAATGGGTTCTTTGGAGTAGAGTGTAGCTGGGATGTGTCTCAAAGGTTGTAATAATTGCAGAATATGTATGGAAAAGGTTTTTTATGACAAGGTTTTAAGAATTTCTAAACTAGCACACTTAGCTGTGACTGCTAGATATACATCAAATCAGTTTGACGAAAGAAGCTTCATAAAAATTTCAAGCAAATGTCGTTTGTAGGTGTATATCAATATTCAACACTTTTGCCAGTATTTGTCCCTATATGTTCCATAATGGGAGTTTTGTTGGAGGGTATGGATGCGTAATCAAAGTTTGGAAGAATAGCTCAAGAATGTGGTCTAATGGAATCCATGGTTGCATGATATGCCCAAAATGGAGTAGCTAATGCGGTGCGACTCTGTTTGAGAGAATGTCCCAAAGAAATATGGAATCTCGTGGATGTCATGATGGCTGGGAATGACCAAAATGTTGTGAAAGGGCTTTTGAAACTTTGTATGGATGGGGCATCTTCCTCTTTTCCTGTGTATGGAACGGGATTTTGGCGCACAGTGGTAGACATGGATCCAAAATATGGAACACGTAGAACAAGAATGTGAATGTTTTAATGGAATCCCTCAGAGTGTGTGGTTACACAAATTTTTAATGGCCGCAGGATAAGTTACGCATGGCGATAGGGGTGTCTCATTGTACAATGATGGGGAATGGGAATTCAGTCATAGAAAAATAGAAGGCAGTGAATATACGTATATTGCTGTAATTTTTGCTGGAATTGACCTGGAATTAGGAAATGGAAAATGGTAATTGGTGAATTGGTATAGGTCAATTCTAATTTTGGTCCAAAATGAGTATTCTGCCAATCTATCTCAGAATCTGGAATTAGAATTGAGGCATGGAATTGGAATTGAGAATTCAATTTTGAGAAGGGAAACCAATTTCTATTTTCCAATTCCAGGTCAATTCCAAACGGGATAATGTTTTGAAAATGGGTGTATAGACCATTTCTCAGAATGTCTCAAAGAGCCATGATCTAATATAAAAAAGAAGAGTTGCGGGTCCATTGTGTAATTGACAAGGCATATGAACAATTTTATTAAATATCAAAGTAATATTGCCATTCATGGAGGGCCATCTAGAGTAAAGAAATTTGTTAAAATAGATACAAAATGTGCAAGAAATGCAACTCATTTTAACAGGTGAAGTTCTCATCTAGGCTATGGGCAATTATTTGGTCAAATGCTTAAAATTCTAAAGTGGAATAGTTTTCCCCGAAAAATGGAATGATTATGGATAATTATGGAGGCAAATATGAAATGTTGACTATAAAGATAAAATCCTAGATACAGATTTTTCATAATACAAAATTTTCATACTGTAAATAAAAGATCCTTTTACTGCATATAGAAAATAATGATAGACATGAAATATGTCTCCAAGAAAATGTGAATTGAATTTAAGCGGACCTTATTCTAGCTTGAGCATGTTTAGCCATAAAATGGTTCTTGACCATGAGAGAATGAGTGCATTGATTGTTATTTGTCGCCTTCATAATATGTCTTCATTTTGGTCATGTGAAAACAATAAACAAAAAATTGGTCCTTTGCACCTGTTTATATCCTTTCTATGCCTCAAAAAGATGTGCTAGACACACTTAGGGAAAACCTAAAGCTATATAATAAAGTTTCACAATGAAACCATGTGGAGTAGCACTTCTTGGAAAGAAAAGAAACCTACCCTAACTAACTACTTACTCAAAGGTTAAAGGGACCCATTAACTAGATTTTTTAAATAACTTCTCCTATGACCTTTTTTTTTGTATTTTATATGACCTTGGACAAACAAATGGAAAGATAAGGAGAGCTAATAAATACAACCTTGCTTGAAACTTTTAAACCCATTAGGAAAATGGTATAACTATGAGTGGGGGTATGAATTCCTAATGACAAAGGGGCAAACATATTTACCTTTAAAAAATCATCTTCATGTTCAAGGGTGAGCATGACTAGGGGTGATTGGTGAGATACCTATTGCACCAAGTTCCTAATAGGGCATCCTCATGTGGGTGAGATATGTATTCCATTAGAACCATAATAAGCTCATGCACCTTGTGTTGGTTACTGTTCTTTTTCTTTTGAGGTGGTGGTTGATCCTTAAGCAATGAGCAAAAAGGTTCTATCTCATACCAATAAACTAAGCTTCATGTTCTTCACCACTAGCCTACTTTTGGGTCGAGGGCCCATTTTTGCTCAAGATTTTCTCCTTAAATTAGTCTTCTAAAAAGGGGATTTCTCTGTCTTTTTCAAGGAATTATTCTTCTAAGACCTTTAGATTAGAACCATGCTTTGCCTCCATTTGCATATTAGGCTCTCCTACTAATGGAACAAATTCACCCTTTTCTTTAGTCTCAAAAGGGAAAGGGAGGTTATTGAAGAATATGCCAATTTCCTCCATTTTGCGCTCTTCAAAAGCACAACCATTGAGGTGTCAAAAGCTTTTGACTATGGCATTTCTCCACCTTGTTCATGGGACTAGTTTGATCTCCACACTATAGGTTCTCTTTTGAATAGAGAAATTGTATTGGGCATAGAACTCTAAGAAGGAAATGTATGTTTAGAATAGGAGAGAGAAAAATGATTTCTTACATAACCAACAATTTCTTTAGGGATAACTTCCTTTGTTGAATGTATAATCCTATTTGGTGAACCATGCTAAATATCTGTGTTATTGTGTTTTGTAAGTTTTTTCTCTCTTATCTTGCAATATATTTAATATTGTTTATTGCATTGGTCTACCTTAAAATCTCTTATAGTCATTGATTGAGCTACAAGAAAATGATCTCTTCTCTTTCTTATGGTTTTTATCTCATGTCATGAGAATTGAGCACAATGGAAGAGATGGCTCTAGAGTCTTGATCTTTCTTCCTTAATTTCCTCTATTTCATTGGAGTTCACACAATAACTCCATACCATCTATGCCAACATGCCTCTTTTTACTCAGGTAAGAGATGGTGAAATAATATGGTAGGAGATTGAGAGGTTGATAATTCCATTCTACAATGAGCTATACTGCTAAGAAAATATTTTAGGGAAGATCTTGGTTATTCCAATTGATTGCCCAAATATCCCCTATGAAATAGCCAATTTTAGATCAATAGGGACTTGAATAAGTGGCTTAAGTGATATGATTTGATTAGGGATAATGAGCTAATCACAATCCTCTTCACTTTAGGCTATGTGAAACTTGGGCAGGTATATGAATGCATTAGTTCTTCATAAGCCCAGTTAATGGGATTTGATATTACCATAGAAAAAGTTTGCATACAATAATTTAGTCAATAGGAGAAATGGTGAATTATCATTTTAGGTTGTATATGGAAGTAGTCCAAGAATTGCTTCAAAGTTGAAGAAATAGACAAAGAAGAAAATAAGAGTGTTGAGGTTGAAGACTTTGTAGAGAATTTGAATAACATGCATGAAGAGGTGAGGGGCATATTAATAAGATGAACACTCAATATAAGGCTAAGGAATATTAGAAAAGGATAAATGAGGAGTTTCAAATTAGAGATGAAGGCATGACTCACATGAGAAAATAAAGTTTTCTCATGGGAAAATATATAATAAGTTGCAAACAAAGGAATTTAGACCATGCAAAATTATGAAGAAACGTGATTCCAAAAATGCGTATGAGGTAGATTCACTAAGAAGATTGAATATTTCATCTGTGCTCAATATTTTAGATTTGATAAAATATAATGAAGATGAATTTTAAGAGGAACCAATGGGATCATAGTGGAATGTTTTGTCACCTACTTTAGAGGAGGATAAAATTAAATATATTTTGGATAGTTGAGTGTCTCAAAGAACAAGGAACAAGAAATACACAAAATATTTTCTAAAATGGGGAGGATGATCTATTGAAGACTCGTCCTGGTTGTCTAAGATTGAGGTTGACTATCTTAGCTTCCCTCTAAGTCCTGAGATGTGACAAGGTCACTTCTCAATTTATCTTGGGTGTCTAATGTAGGAGCATCCAAGGGTTTACAATAATATTTAATCACCCAAAAATATTTATTTTTCATATGAATGTCTAGGTGCTAATATTTAAGTGAATACATTTGCAAAGACCTAATATTTATTAAATAATTTCCCAAGTTTTAAGGTATGTCTAATTTATTTAGTGGGATACATGTTAGAAGTTGTCTTAATTCATTTTGGAAGTATTCAACAACCTATATGGCCACTTGGGAAGAAGGAACTTGTTGACACTTGTCAAAGATGCTTGACTAGCCCTTTCAAAGGAATCTCCGATTTTGGTGTGAGATTTGGAGGTTGCCCATTTTTTTCTCATATGTCATATGTATGCTAACACTTGTCACTTGCATGCTTCTCCAATTTGGGCACCCAAGTCCATTTGTCCTTACATTAGGTATTTTTAGGTCATGGGTGAGTTGAAAATCATCTTTATGACACTCGTCTAATTAGATAAGCAAGAAGTGACAATGTGATTCAATTTTAATGTATTCACATGTTGGGGTTTTATTGATTTTTATCATGGTTTCTAGAAACTTGTTTTGACCCATATTAATGTTTTATGGTGGTATTTTGAGCCTCTACGAGTTTGTGTTGAGTTGGAAATTTTAATTTTTAGTTTTTAGGTTGTTGAAGATGACATAGAATTGAAGAATTCAAGTTTTTAGGCAAAGGTCTATCTTGTGAATGTTGTAAGGCCTATTTGGCCAATGCATGTAGCATCTTTTAATTGTAATTGTAATTTTATATTCAATAAAGAAAGTATTATCTTTATTTCTTATGATTTTTGTATTTGTATGTTATTGAGTTGATTGTGAGTGAAAACATTATGCCCCCCTTTCATCAATATTTTGTGTTTTTGTTCTATTGTGAGTATTGGGTGTTGCACCCATTCATCATAAATCCATGTGTAGGAATTTTTTCTATAGTTGTAATCTAACATGTGAAATCAATCCTTTCCAATTATTCTTTACAATTTTTATGGTTATACTTGTATTTCTATAAGATTTGGGTATGAAAATAGCCACCAAAGACCTTGACACAGGACAGGTAAGGAGGATCCAATTAAGGACAGTCCTCACAAGCAGCCAAACACCACAATGTGGAATTACATAACAAGATAATGCTTTCAACTAAATTTTCATTAACATGCCCGGTTGTAAGGCCTTCTGAGTTATAGCCAATTACAATCAAGAATCAGTTCTGCAAGATAAAAAAAGATGCAATCCAACTCTAGCTAGTCCAGCTTTGAAAATAATTAGCAACTGATGGAAACCCTAAGGCAGATATGAACTTGAGCTTGCAAGCCTCCAAGAAACCTCCTTGTCTCCAAGCAAACAACCACTAACTCTGCTATTACAAACTATCAGATAACAATCTAACCTTCTAGACCTCATAGGATCCAAAATCTATCCTTCTATCTTCCCCAAATCTGTCCCCTAAACAACTACCCAAACACTCCTTAAATACTAATCTTCAACCAAAAGTCGACTGGATGAAACAATTAACTCCTAAGCCAAGTCGGATCCTATTACAAACAAATATTAAATGCAATAACAGTCAGCTCCCAAATAGCCTTACAAACATTTAATTATCCATGTCGGCCTCAAGATCTACATAGGAGAATACAATAAAAGATACCAACAATAAATGCACCAAGTCGGCCAACTAAATCACCAAGAACTCCTATCAGTAAACTATAATTACCGAGTGCTAGAGAAATAACCGAGCACCAGTGAAACAACCGACCAAGCCAAGAAACACTGAGCAACACAAGCATCACCGAGCACAAGTTCCATCGAGTACAAGAGGTTTCATCGAGTTCCTTCAGTGACCGAGCTTCCTTCAATAATCAAGACCATCGGTTAAAGCTGCAATCGAGTAAAACATAACCAAAACAACACACCTCCATGCAGATTCACCAAGTACCCTAGAATGACCTTGCATCAGACACCCCAGGTTTGAAAAGATGTTCTCATAGGCTGGAAGAACATCTTCCAGGATTCAACACATAAACCTTGAACTAGTTCTTCACACACATGTCCTCCAACTTTTCAGCTTGCATACTCTTCCACTTTAGCTTCCTCTGCCATTTCAAGTCTTTCCTTGATAATACATAGGCTTGTTCTCCATGCTGATCATCATTCCTCTCAGGATCCACCAACTCAACTCAGCTACCAATACTCAGACTCCTCCTACCGAGTGTTGTATCCAGTTAAGGCATCAGGGAAAACTTCTTGTCATCTTTCTCAACATTAAACACATTCTTGACACAATCATACATAGCTATGCAATCATATTGCCAAGGTCTACCGATATATCACAGCTATTCATCTCCACAATATCCCACAACACAAGATCCTTATACTGGCCAATCTAAAAATCAACAAAGCATTGCTCCCTCACTTCCAGAGCATGAACATTTTGTAACCAGCCAATTCTATAAGGATGAGGATGCTTCATTCTATTCAAACCAAGTTTTTGAACCATGTCCTCAGCAACAAGGTTATCAGTACTATCATTGTCAACAATTACATCACAAAGTTTACCCTAGACTTGCATCGAGTCCTGAACAAGTTACTCCTTTGACAAGGTTCCTCCATTGTACCAAGCAATGTTCACCAAGCCAACAAGTTCTTAGATTCAGGTTCATTTTGAATATTCTCATTTACCACAGCAGTCTGTCGGTCACCAAGCTTCTTCTGTGTACACTCAAAAGAATGGTGTCCTTCTTCACCATAATTATAACAAGTACCCTTAAAGATAACCTTACCTATCTTCTTCTTCAATTCCATAGGTTTCGGTTCATCTTTAGCAGTCGGTTTATCCTTCACCGAGTGATCAATCTTTTCCTTCCCTCGGGGATTGCTATGTTGTCTCCTTTTCAACTTATCTTCTGCCTTCAGAGCATACTGATAAGCATCTTCAACTAAATCAATCTTCATCATACCAAGCTCATCCTGAATATTAAATCTCAAACCATTCACATATTGAGCTACTTTTTCTTTACCAAGTTCTCTGTGTCCAGACCGAATAGTCAACTTATAGAACTCCTTGGTATAGTCTTCCACAGTCAAATCTTTTTGCTTAAGATTCTGCAACTTCTTAAACAAGTCAAGCTCATAGTCAGTAGGTATGAACTTAGCTTTCAATTTAGTCACCATCAACCTCCACCGATTGATCTTCATTTCACCTTCATCTTCTCTATCTCTTTGTAATTCTTTCCACCAAAGAGCAGCATGTCCTTTCAACTTAGTTTGTGCCAATCTTACTTGAAGAGGATCTTCAATTTCTTCAAGCTCAAAGAAGTCTTCTAATTCGCCAATCCAATCAATCAAGTCCTTAGGTTTCAAAGTACTAGAGAAAGTAGAAACTTCCATTTGGTAACTTTTACTTAATTGAGCTCCAGATCTATTCAACTGACCAATTTTGTCTTCACCAGATCTGTCTCTCCAATCATCTCCACTAGATCCAGCAGCTTCAAAGTCTTCAAGAGCTTCCTCATAACCATCATCAGTACCAAGATTCCTCGGCACACGAGAAATATCTCCCATGACCTCAGTGATCATGTCATTCTTCATCAATTTCATCTTAGATTTGAAATCAGATTTCACCTTCTCTATAATATTCGATTCCATAGCATCACAAAGATCTACAATCACTCTAGGTTTCAATCTTCTCGGAGGCATCCTTCAAGATTTTTGAAAACCCAAAGCAATAAGTCACCAACAAGGTCCTAGTGCAAACAACCTTAACCAGAGATCAGTTTGCACACTCAAGATCTTCAAGCTCTGATACCACCTGATGCAGGACAGGTAAGGAGGATCCAATTAAGGATAGTCATCACAAGTAGCCAAACACCACAATGCAAAATTACATAACAAGATAATGCTTTCAACTGAATTTTCATTAACATGCTTGGTTGTAAGGCCTTCTGGGTTATGGCTAGAATTACAATCAAGAATCAATTCTGCAAGATCAACAAAGATCCAATCCAACTCTAGCTAGTCCAACTCTGAAAACAATCAGCAACTGATAGAAACCCTAAGGCATATCTGAACTTGAGCTCGCAAGCCTCCAAGAAACATCCTTGTATCCAAGCAAACAACCACTATCTCCGCTATTACAAACTATCAGATAACAATCTGACCTTCCAAACGTCGCAGGATCCAAAATCTATCCTTCTATCTTCCCCAAATCTATCCCCTAAATAACTACCCAAACACTCCTTAAATACTAATCTTTAGCCACAAGTCGGCTGGATGAAACAATTAACTCCTAAGCCAAGTCGACTCCTATTACAAACAAATATTAAATGCAACAACAGTCGGCTCCCAAATAGCCTTACAAACATTTAATTCTCCATGTCGGCCTCAAGATCTACATAGGAGAATATAACAAAAGATATCAACAATAAATGCACCAAGTCAGCCAACCAAATCACCAAGAACTCTAGTCGGTAAACTAGAACTATCGAGTGCCAGAGAAACAACCGAGCACCAGTGAAACAACCGACCAAGCCAAGCAACACCAAGCAACATAGGCATCACTGAGCACAAGTTCCGTTGAGCACAAGAGGTTTCACCGAGTTCCTTCAGCGACCGAGCTTCCTTCAATAACTGAGACCATCGGTTAAAGCTGCAACCGAGTAACACAAAACCAAAATAACACACCTCTATGCAGATTCACCAAGTACCCTAGAATGCCCTTGCATCAGACCTAGAGGCCTAATGGAAACCATAATAACAAGAGAGAATCAGTATGAAAATAATCTAAGAATGCAATAGACAAGATTAAATCAATTGAATTAAATTAATTAAATAATACATAAGAGACCCCTTGGTTAAATAGGCCAAGGTGAGACATATGAAGACATAAGATTATGACAAGTGTCTTAATCTCATGATATGATACTTAAAGTGATAACTTATCACCCATCTAATTTGGAAAAGTGAAAGTGTCACATGCTCACAAAAGGTGGATCACCATCGAAAGGTAGAAAGGTGTTTGAGAAATACATCTACTAAGGGTAGAAAAGTGATAAAGTGACAACTCCACCAAAGGTGAAAGTCCCACTTAAGGTAGAAAAGTGATAATATGATAATACCACCGAAAGTAAGAATATTCCTATGTGGTCCCTAAGTAAACACTTAAAGTGTAAAGAAGAAGGTGTTTGTGATAAAAATAAGGTACAAAGGATGAAATATGTGTTGAGGAGAAAGTGGAAACCAGATTATAGGGTGAGTTGGCAAGCAAGGAGGCATAAAGAAGATGTTTCTAGGTAGAAGTCAGATCATTTCTTATGGAGGAAAATGACAACAATAAAAAGACATCAACCCAAATTGATGTGAAAAAAAGTGTGGAAGGTTAAGAAAATTGCAAAAAAATATGATGTTACAAGATATAGTGCTAAGAGAATCTCTCAAGAGAATAGTACACATGAAAAATAGATTAAATCTAATAAGGAAGAGTTAACATTGCAACATGACAAGACAAGATATCGAGTTGAAACTTGTGAAGAAGAGTTCAAGAAAAGAGGAAAAGCATTCTCACATTATGAAGATGATATAGTAGTTGAACCTAAAGATAAGAAAAAGAAGAGAATGAAAGATGGAAAGGAAAATGATGGTAAGGAAGATGTAGGATAATTTGAGAAGGAAAGAGATATTGTAAATGAAGATGAAGACATAAAAATATTGATTGATGAAATACCAAAGACAAAGAATGAAATATTCACAGGAATAGTTTGGGAGCATTTTGAGAAGAATACATGCAAGGTAAAAGGTAAAGAAGTTGGTTTTGGTAATTTAAATTACGTAGTATTTGAATCTTTGAATGAAATCATTGACAAGAAAAGTTGAAAAGAAGAAGACGAAAATGAGGTGGAATTAAAGAGTGATGATGAGATATTTGAGTGAGATATGGAATTTTGGAGGATTATAGATGAGAAAGACATTAGAAGGATAAAATATAAAAAGAAGAAGGAAAACAAAAAACAAGTAGATTGAAAGTTTAGAAGAAATAATTATGTGTGGAATGAATCCAAAGTGGCAATTGGATGAGAGTAGTGAAAATAAAAAGTGGTTAGTGGAGATATGGTATAATGATTACATGAAAAGTGAAGAGGAAGAAGAAGGTACAAAAGAAAATGGAAAAACATATATGTTGGAGTAACAATTTTCAAAGAGGACTCATGCAAACAAATGCATAATAAAGACATTACATAGGTGGAAATGGGAAGAGGTGCAACAAACAATGATAATGACGAAGATTTGTAGGCACAATTTATAGAGAGAGAGTAAGAATGGATAGATAAGATTGAAGGTATGCAAATAGATGAGACAACACAAGATGCAAATATGAAGATTGTAGTTGAAGATAAATAAGTTGCAACAAGGATGGAATATGGAATAGTGTATGTAGATTTTAGTAGTGATATTGTGAATCCTAATATGGATGAATAAGTGGAAGATGAATTGATGAGGACCATTGTGGAAGAGAGGATAGAAAGGGTGATGGATGAAGTTGTAGAAGGTGAAGATGGGATAGTAAGTAAAGATGTAATAGATATTGATAATGTTGGAATGACAATGTATAGGGTGAGTGAGTTTCAAGGCACAAAAAACTTAAATTTCCATATAATTATTTATGTTGATGAATGGATGAGAAGAGATTGGAGGAGGATGGTAAACAATGGGGATAACCTCATGAGAGAAGAGAAAATAAGTGAGCAAAACATTTGGAGGAATATGACAGTTGAGCGAGAGAGATGTTGGAAAAAGAGAAAGAAAGGAATGAAGAGAAGTAGTTTTGGTTGTTACTCCCATGTGTAGGAGAAAATGCTTTATTTTGTCCACTAGGAAGTTTGATGCAAGAACATCATTTTAACCTATTTTTTTTAGTATTATGTTATCTAAGTTATATAGCTAGGATTCAATTTGGGTATACACAATTCTTGTCATCACGTTGACATGAAGTTGGATAGAATGATTTAGTTTCCTACAACAGAAGGAGATGAATGATTAATGATTAATAAGAAATTTAACAAAATTAATTAGGAATAGTTGTGAAATAGTCAAGAAAGATCAATTAATTTGGGAGAAATAAAAAGGAAACCTAAGTATGGAGGCCAAGTGGGCGGAAGTGGAGAAAAGAGGTCTTCTTAGTAAGAGACCAAACATAAGATAAGGCCAAGCAAAAGGCCTAGAGAAAATGAACAAAAGAGGGGAGGCTGATTAACTTGGAGGAATGTGAGGCTGAAGGAATGGAGAATGTTAAAACAAGAGTCCAAGAGAACTTGTACAAATATAGATATGCCATGGAAGTATGAGAAGGATGAACATATGGAAGAGAATTAGGAAACTCAAAGAAATAACTAGAGGATATGCTTGGGAGAGTGAAATGCCTATAGAGAAATGAGGATTAAATGAATCGAGAGTCAATGGCTAGAATATAGGTATGAGAAAGAATGAGAGACATAATGGGCTTAAAGATAAAGATGATGAGTAGACAAAATGAGGAAGATTGATGAGTATTGAAGGAAGCCTGATAGAAGTGAAAAGAGTTGATTAGATGAACAAGCTTAGGGCCTACATTATTGAATAAAGTGATTGTTATGGACTTGTAACCATCCTTGTGGAAGATTGAATAAATAAATAAATGTTTGTGGTTCATTGTTTGTTATACAAGTGAGATTGGTTGCCAATGTTATTCCTTGGTTATTGTTTGTTATATTGATTCACTATAATTCTTGTTGCATTCATATGAATATGCATTAGTTATTTGATAACTTCCATTTTGCTGGACAACTTCCTTTCATAGTTTTGACGATACATCCGTAAAAATTTGTCATCATTTGAAATCATAGCATATGTATGATGACGTGAGCCACCATGTGGTATCAGAGTGGAGATGTGTGAAGTTGTTGCCATCATTAATAATTTTTTTTTACCAAAGATCAAATCTTGTTAAATATTAAAATCTATCAATAAATAAGATCAAAACTATAATCTAAAGAATTTTTACAAATTTAAAATCTATATCATTTTATCATTTAAAAAAAAGGATACATATTTTTATAATTATAAGAGGACTAGAGATAATTTTATTCCAACTAAGCTTGATTAATATTATGAAATTTAATGTCAACAGGATTGTGCTCAAATGGCAAGGCCTTAAGATTCTCATGTTGGAGATACACGATTGAATCCCCCAAAGTGACATCTATGTGGTCTTTGTGATTGAGTTGATTATGTGGCTTCTAAGTGGATTATGTTGAATAGGGAGGAGGTCTCCCTTGTGATCTCCATTTGGGTGTTGGCCCTTAATACCTACAATTTTTTTTTATGAAATTTAAAATAATTTTAACTTATGCTAAAAGGGATTGATTAAGATTATGAAATTTAAAATAATTTGGACTAGGAATAGTACTCCTATATGTCAATTATTTGGATTAATAATATAAATATTTAGAATAATGTAGATTTTTTGAAATTATTTTTGAATTTTTGATGAGTAATAAAAATAGTTCATTGAAGATCAAATGCCACATTTTTCATGCTTTTTTATTTCTTTCACTACATATTTCACTTCTTTATGTCTCATCTAAAAACACATGTAAACCAAATTGGGGGCAAAACATAAGTTGTAGTACATACCCTACATTTTACACAAATGTTTTACACCACTTTGAGTACATATTAAATGCATAGTTGTAGTTCCCAACTCAAACTATTTGGTGAAGTAAGCATCTCCTACCCAAAACCTTCTAGATGACTACCACTTGATGTCTCTTTGGTCTAGACTAATCACTATACCTTGCCCTTTTGCACCTAAGAGTAGCTTGCATGATGCTATCTAGTCCGCCTCATTCAAAACCTAAATTTCTCTCTCCCCTGTCTACTTTTTTGGAAACTAGTTATTGTCATGTTGGCACGCATGCTAAAAATCTCAAATTGAGCAACTCGAGACTCGTATTTAAAGTAACAACAAGCAATAATGAGGATCACTTATGTGACACATTTGAAGTTCAATCTTTACATCACACATCAACCCATTAATTCATCTACATCTTGCATTATTCTACATGGCATGCTTACGGTCTTGGACACTAACATTCTAGTGGTTTGACTTGCAACTTAGGCAAGTCTAAGTCTTCATCTATTATTTTAAAGCAAACCCCATTGTGATTTTAACACAATTGACTTTAGATTAAAAAAACATAAGCGTGCAACAAATTCCATAGATCAATTGTTATAGAACTAGGCACATAATAGGGAGTAGGTTACAAGATACAACCTTATACTAGACAAGGCCAAATAATATGCTCTTGACCACATCAAATCAATTTCTAACAGAACTCTATCACAAGTTCTTGATATCAATACCATAGCCACATTTTAGATCATTCAACATCAATTGCAAACACAATATGAAAAGCCATTGTACATTAAAACTAATTATTATATTACTTAATTATATCTAATTTATGCTAAATAGTGCATCTAATTTTGTAGGTCACTAATAAAGTTGAATTACTCATTTAAAAAACTTACCAAAAATCAAATCTTGTTAAATATAAAAATCTATTATTCTAAATAAATAAGATAAAAACTATAATCTAAATAATTAAAAAAATAAATAAAATACATATCCTTTTATCATTTTAAAAAATTGAGCCATTATTTCCTTCAAAATATATCTTGTTCTCAAAATTATTTTTCATTTTTAAAAGTTATTCCCACTAAAACTCATCAAATAAAATTGGCATTACAGGGTCCCCAAACCCCCGTCTAGTCAAAATTGTAGTTTATACAACGGGAAGGATGCAGCTGATTTGGTTTTACATTCGCCGCCATTTATATTCGGTTTGGATGCTTTCGAATGAGAAGTTATTTATATCTTGGATTCTCTGTTCAGTGGGCTGACAATCAGAGAAGAAAAATGTGTATAGCTTTCTGGTTATTAGAAACTCATCCGCAGTATCGCTTCATCCTCGCCCTCAACAGAGACGAGGTCCATAGCAGGTATTTTCAATCTGCCATTTATTTTTATGAAATTATGTATTGCTTCTTGGGTATCCATGTGAGTATTGTATTGTTTTGATCAGACCCACAGAGGCGGTGCATTGGTGGGAAGAAGAAAACGCAGACATCGTGGGAGGAAGGGATTGCGTGGCAGGAGGGACATGGTTGGCTTCTTCCACCAATGGCCGTCTCGCTTTTGTCACCAATTTCAGAGAGCCCACCTCTTCTCCTCAGGCAAAATCTAGGGGACACCTCATTACCAGCTTCTTAAAGGCCTCTCTTTATTCTTTACTTGACATGGAAATAATGGCTTTTATTTATTTTTCATGGCTGTATGTGTTGAGGAATGAAGGCCAACAGTCATAATGTTTTATTATTTCTTTTATTATGACTCTTCATTCGAAGACTTTTCATTTCATGTATAATTTTGGAACCTTTTTATTTGCTGCTCCTGCTCATTTGTAAATACTTCTTTGAATCAATACAATACTCTGCAGTTTGGACGTAGCCACAATTTGTGGTGAACCAAGATAAATATGGTGTTTGTGTATTTGCTAATTACTTTACATATCTGCTGTTTATTTCTCGCTTTTAAATCCCTTTCAATTAGTATCAAAGCAGAGGTTGTGCAGATTGGAAATTTGGGTTGAATTTCCAGAAAGATGGATGACACAAAAGTAGAGAAATTCACAGGCAAGAACTTCAGCGTGTGGAAAGTGCAGATGTGTTCTTTGCTGATCAAGCAAGATTTTGCAATCACAATCGATGGAAAATCCAGCAAGCGAGCAGCAATGTTGGATGAAGATTGGAAGAAGATTGATGATAAAGCAATGGCATCAATCTTTATTTCGCTGTCACAAAATGTCTTGTTCAATGTTTTCAATGAAAATACAACAAAAGAAGTCTAGGACAAACTTCAGAGCATGTATGAGACGACATCGGCTGCAAATAAAATCTTCATTGTGAAGAAACTCTACAAGCTGAAAATGAAGGAAAGGATTGCGATGTCAAATCATGTAAATGTTTTGAATACTTTATTATGTCAAACAACTTCGGTTGGTATGACTCAAGATGACGAAGCCAAAGACATCATCTTGTTATGTTTTTTACCCGACAGTTGGGATCCCGTAGTTACAGCTGTTAGCACTTCTAATTCCACAAAGAAGAAGCTGGTCTATGATGAAGTGGTTGCTACTTTGCTCAGTGAAGATATGAGAAGAAGTAACAAAGACACCCCATTGCTCTTACCATGGTCAGCACCGAAAGAAGGGGAAGAAGCCATCATATAAGTAATAATAATAATTACAATTACAATCAAAGAAAATCAAGATCACCCAATCGATCAAACTCAAGAGGTAGAAATGGAGAGTGCTGGTTTTGTAGCAAAACTTGGCCACTCAAAATGAAATTGCAGGTCTTTCAAGAAAGCACAAGAAAAAGTGAGGAATAGTGAAGCTAATACAACCTATGAGGTAGATGAAGCCACTTTAGTTCTTTCTACAAGCGACTCAAAATCAGATTCTTGGGTGATAGATTCCGGAGCCTCTTTCCATGCCACTTCATGTACGGATTACTTTAAAAATTATCAAGAAGACGAATTTGGAGAAGTATTTTTGGGTGACAACAAAGCATGTAAAATCATTGGGAAAGGTGATGTTGTCTTGCATCTAGAAGGTGGAGCCAAATTGCTGCTCAAAGATGTTAGACATGTTCCTCAATTAAAGAGGAATCTAATTTCAGTCAGCCAACTATATATCCAAGGATTTAAAACAGAACTCACAGATACATGGAAAATAGTCAAAGGTTCATTGGCTATTGCAAAAGGAGAGAAGATCGATAGCCTCTACATTGTGAAACCAATCAATGAGGTGGGAGCTGCTATGACAGTTGTAGGCAGCGATGCGGCACTTTGGCATCAAAGATTAGGCCACATGAGCAAGAAAGGCCTAGAGGTAATGCTCAAGAGGGATCAACTACCGGGTCTACAATTAACAAACTTGGAGTTTTGTGAACATTGTCTCTATGGCAAGCAAAAGTGGGTCAGCTTTTTGAAAGATGGGCATGACATGAAGGCAAAACCATTGGAGCTTGTGCACTCGGATGTCTTTGGTCCTACCGAGGTAAGCTCTTTAGGAGGTGCTAAATATTTCATTACTTTCCTTGATGATTGTACTAGGAAAGTTTGGATATACATGATGGCAAATAAATTAGAAGTTTTTTCTAAACTTAAAGTTTTCAAAGCTCTTGTTGAAAACCAAAGAGGTCACAAGATTAAATGCTTGAAAATGGATAATGGAGGGGAGTTTTGTTCGCTGAAATTTGATAACTATTGTGCAGATAATGGTATTTGTAGGGTGAAAGTTGTCGCCTACACCCCTCAAGAAAATGGGGCAGCGGAAAGGCTTAATAGAACAATACTTGAGAAAGCTCGGTGTATGCTTTCCAATGCAGGTTTGGGAAAAGAGTTTTGGGCTGAAGCATGCAATACAACGGTCTATTTGATAAATTGAAGTCCTTCATCAAGGCTGAACTTCGAAATTCCGGAAGAGGAATGGAAAGGAAGAAGAGTTTCATACTTTCATCTTAAAGTCTTTGGCTGTCAGGATTTTGTACATGTCCCTAAGGAGAAGTGAAGCAAACTGGATCCAAAATCACAGCGTTGCATATTCGTTGGATATGGGGAAGAACAGTTTGGCTTCAGACTTTGGAGTTTAACCCATAAGAAAATTATAAGGAGCAGAGATGTAGTCTTTAATAAGAACATATTTCCTCATTCTAAAGATGAAACTCCTATGAGAGAATACATTCCCCTATTTGACATGATGAATAATGGAAATCAAAATTCTCCCATCTACTCACATGTTAATCCCACATCAAATTCTCCAATCTCTGTTCTACCCTCAATGCCTCAGCAATCACAAAGTTCTTCATCAGAAAGCTTGATGAATGAAAATTTTCATGATTGGAATCCATACGGTGGAAACCAAACTTCCTTCCCACATGACTTTGACTCCACCGAAGCTTGTTTCCCTACATCCCCTGCTCATGGCAACATGGAAGGCACTCACGGCAGCAAGGACAATATTCTTAGCACTCACGGCAGTTGTGAAGAAAATATACACGGCAGGGAGCAGTCACGACAAGGAGCATTTTATGACAGTCTTCAACTACCTCACGAAAGTCTTCAAGCACCACACGACAGCTTTGAAAATCCACTGCCAACTCACGGCAGGGACATCCCTGGCAATCACGCAAGGCAGGACTTTGCTTGCAGGAATGTGACTCATAGCAGAGAAGAAAACACTGAAGGCGCTCACGGCAGGCATGAAGCTATTCACGACAGAGAAGGAAACACTCACGGCATGCGTGAAGACTCTGCTCACGGCAGAGAAGAAAACACTGACGACAGACATATCATTCACGACAGAGAGCAATCTCCACACGTTGCCAATAGGGAGACCACTTGCGGCTATAGCACACCTCACGCAGGTGATCACAGGAGAGCTGTTGGAGAAGAACTCGATAGAGCTACTGGTAAAAGGCACAAGGGAACTATTGGAGATGTGCAAATGCAAATGCCAGAAATGCCAAGTCCTGTGGAAATACATAATTTGGGGAATAACAGAGGGAATGAGAGTGGCAAAAAATTAAACATTCAAGAGCTACAATTTCTGGCTCTCCATTTGAGCTAGTTCAGGATCAAACAGAAGGTATAGAACCTCAATTAAGAAGATCAACTAGACAAAGGAAAATGCGAACTAAATACTCTGATTATGAGTTATTGTTTGTTGAAGAAGCAGAGCCTTCAATTCTTGTCTTAGAATTTTCAGAACCTTCCACATTTAAAGCTGCTCTCAAAGATGTTAGTAGTGATAAATGGCAAACAACGATGCATGAGGAGATGGACTCTTTACTCAAAAATCAAACCTGGGACTTGGTATCTCTTCCGCTAGATCGAAGACCACTTAGAAACAAGTGGGTATACCGGTTAAAAGAAGAAGATGAAGGCAGAAAATGTTTCAAGGCCAAATTGGTGGTAAAGGGGTTTGATCAAGAAAAAGGGATAGATTTCAATGAGATCTTCTTACCAGTTGTCAAAATGACAACTATCCGAACAGTCTTGGGATTAGTAGCAGCATGGGATTTTGAGTTGAAACAGCTTGATGTGAAGACTGCATTCCTACATGGTGATGTAGAAGAAGAGTTATATATGGAGCAGCCTCAAGGATTCGTCAAGAAGGGACAAGAGCACCTTTATTGCAAGCTAAATCGAAGTTTGTATGGCTTCAAACAAGCTCCAAGACAGTGGTACATAAAATTTGATCGCTTCATGGCTGAAAACAATTTCACAAGATGTGAATCAGACCCATGTGTCTACTTCAAGAGACTTCCTAATGGTGAATTCGCCATTCTCCTTTATGTTGATGACATGTTAGTGGCTGGCACAAACAAAAGAATAGTTAATGAGTTAAAGGAGAAATTGGCAAGAAAGTTTGACATGAAGGACGTAGGGGGCAGCCAAGAAAATTCTTGGCATGACGATCACAAGAGACAGGAGGAAGAAGGAAATTACATTATCTCAAAAACAATACATTGATAAAGTTGTTGAGAGGTTTGGCATGGCTGATGCTAAAGTTGCTTCTCTTCCTGTTGCTGGTCACTTCCGTTTAAGTTCTGAATTGTGTCCAAAAAACACAGGAAGAAAAGGACTTCATGGAGAAAATTCTTTATAAATCTGCAATTGGAAGCATTATGTATGCGATGGTCTCTACTTGCCCCGACATTGCTCATGTGGTGAGAGTTGTGAGCAGATTCATGAGCAATCCTGAGAAGGCTCATTGGGAAGCTGTTAAGTGGATACTAAGGTATCTAAAAGGAACTTCAGATTATGCATTATGCTTTGGAGGAAATAAGGTTCAATTGCAAGATTACACTGATTCTGCTCATGCCGGAGACTTGGATAAACGAAGGTCTACCACTGGATATACTTTCATGTTTGCTGGAGCTGCCATCAGTTGGGCTTCAAGGTTGCAGCATTGCATTGCTCTTTCTTTAGTTGAGGCTGAATACTTGGCTCTTTCCAAAGGTGCAAGGGAAATGATTTGGCTTCAGAGATTGCTTGGTGACTTGAAAGTGCATCAAAATGAGTATAAACTGTTTTGTGACAGCCGCAGCGCTATCTTCATGGCTCATAATCAATCTTCACAACGTCGCTCTAAGCACGTTGACGCACATGCTCACTTTGTTTGTCATGCAGTTGAAAAAGGAAAGCTGGAAGTTGTCAAAATTGATACTAAGATCAATCCGGTAGATATATTCACCAAGGTTGTTGCCAAAGAGAAGTTCGATTGTGCAAGGACTTCTTTTGGCCTTGTGAAGAAAAGATAAGTCAGCACTTCAGCAGGGTATTGGGTGATCAGTTGCAGCATGGTTGTCCTTCAAGTGGAAGTTTGTTGAGGAATGAAGGCCAACAGTCATAATGTTTTATTATTTCTTTTATTATGACTCTTCATTCAAAGATTCTTCATTTCATGTATAATCTTGAAGCCTTTTTATTTGCTGCTCCTGCTCATTTGTAAATATTTCTTTGAATCAATACAATACTCTGCAGTTTGGACGTAGCCACAATCTGTGGTGAACTAGGATAAATCTGGTGTTTGTGTATTTGCTAATTACCTTACATATCTGCTGTTTATTTCTCGCTTTTAAATCCCTTTTAGTATGGATAACCGATTTTGGTTTTTAGATCTCAATTGTAAGTGGTTCAATTTTTTAACAGCTTTGTGGACTTATTGTGTATTGGGACAGAGCATTGAATGGGATTTTCAGATTCCACCCCCTTCTCTCTCTCTCCAATTTCAAATAATTTGTATAATTTAAAAAGCTTGTATACACTTTCAAATAGTATCCATTTATAATTAATACAATTGTCTAGTCACTGTCAAAGAGAGCCAATTTGGTAAATGGTACTCCCTTTATGGCAGGGCAAAAGGAAATTGTGTGGCTGTTGGTGTATATAACTCCCTTTATGGCAGAGTAAAAGGGAATTTTGTGTCTGCTTACCTTATATATTGTTCACATTTTGTAATCCCTGTGTTTAAGCTTATGACCAAGTAGTAAGATTTAACAGGCTAATCCACAAGTTACCCAATATTTTTTTATTTGCATTTGTGTTTTTATGTAGCGATTATTAAATTCAAGTAGCAAAACTATTCTCCTAGAGGATATCTTGTATTAGCAACTGCCATTCTCAAGCTTAAATTGAACTGCAGAGTTCCAAAACCCCAATTGAGTTTGCAAAGGAGTTAGCGGAGGAGGGGGAAGAATACAATGGATTCAATTTGATCTTGATGGATCTCTGCTCTGGTAAAATTGCTTATGTGACAAATCGTGCAGAAGGCACTTCATGGTCTGTTAAAGAAGTTTCTCCTGGTATGCATGTTCTTTCTAATGCCCAGCTTGATACTCCTTGGCCAAAGGTAAACTTTCAAAACATACTTTTGTTCTTCTCAGGGAAAAAGATTATGCTTATATTATTCATCATAAGAACTTAATTACTATGTGGGACTTGAATATTCTTAACTTGTTTCTTAGGTTAGATAATTTTAATGATCCCTATTTCACTGCCTGATCATATGATTGGTGGTTCAACACATCAGGCTCAACGTATGAGGCATAAATTTGATGAATTGCTGCAAAAATATGGTCAAGAAGAAATCCCAGAAACTCAAATAATTGAAAATGTAATGAAAGACACTGTTTACGCTGATAGATCATTGCTCCCGAAAACTGGTTGTGATCCTGACCGGGAATACAAACTCAGCCCTATATTTATCGATTGTGATAGTGACAGGGTAATTTTAAGCTCCAATCCTATCTATTCCTCCCTTAATCTTTGTGGACTTCGCAATTTGCACGCCATGGTCATGGCTTAGCTCCAATGACAGTGAGATTGATTATTTAATTTCCTTATGTCGTTTCATTCAAATTTCTTGAGAATATGTCAGTCAGCAGGTTTTGCTGTTCCTATAAATAGTGCTGTGTATAGACTTTATATTAAAGCTGTCAAGTCCGAGTCTGCTTTTCTCTGACACTGTAGCCTTTCAAGTGAAAATGAATGACTGTTTTCATGCAGGGTCCTTATGGTACAAGGAGTATGGTGGTTCTCTCTTTGAAACCAACAGGTCAGATGACATTCTATGAGCAATATCTGGAAGATGGGAAGTGGAAAGAACATAAGATAACCTATGAAATAAAGTCAGATAAGTTGAACTGTGAAAGCATGTTTTTTACGGACGAAATGAAAGATCTTAGATTTATTTCCGGACTTAGCCCCTGCCCCCTTCAACAAGTCATTGAGTGAACTGCAAAACAGGTTGTTTTGTAACATATAGGAATGTATTTATTTCCAGAGCATGTATTTCTTTGTGGATTTTTACTTTCTGTCAATAATGGCCACCGGGCAGCAGAAATCAATAAAGGCCACTGGGCAACATAAACATGGTCTTATGTATATGGAGCCTCATGTTGATCAACATTGTGGAATATGAAGAAACTGAACTGCTGTATCGTGTGCTATAAAAATGTTCATTAATAATACAACTCTTGAAGATATATCAAATAATGGAAGAGAAGCTGAATCTTTCAATAAATTGATCTTGAAGAATTTTTTCCTAGTTCATTATTTTCAATTAAAAAATAATTTCTTGTAAGATGGATCAACAGTTCGTCATGATTGTGTGATTTGTGCTCATTGTAGTCCCTCATGGTATTTTTTGTTCTATTGAGAAGTATTTAGTCTTCCTTCATTGATTGATTATATACAGCACATTTTGATAAATCACGTAAGTTAAATCTGCTTTTAATTTTAAAGCAAAATTTGCGTGTTGGTTACCTATCACCAAGAAAAGTCAATAGGATAGTTCAGAATATGAATGTTTCAAGTACTTTTTCAAGTGACAATAGTTTCTAGTTGTATGTATTGCAAAAGTGTACCCCCTGGCTCTTCAAAAGAAAGATGGACCTGATTGGTTGATATTTACCAAATTGAATAAGTATTTCAGCTTGTTATTGCATACTTCACAAATGAAGAGGAATAAAAATAAATGTTTCTCAATACACATGGTTAGATTTTGTGTATAATTTCAAGTGTGCAGTTTTTACAGGAGAATTAGGAGCTAATTATTCATCCTATAAAAACAGAATGGTTTGGCTTTTTGAAGTTTGGTAAGCTGTAATAAGTTTTTGTTATCTGAATTTGGCATTCTCAAATCATATGATATCAGTCCTGCTTACGGGAAGGTGTGTTCTTTGAGACCATGTATCACCTTTTGTCAGAAATTGAATTGTTCTTGCATGTTTGGAATTGCACCAGCAAACAATTGGGATGATATTGCTACATTTGTGGTACACCTCCACTCTGTTGAGAGTGAGAAGGCCAATTGCTTCTTTGTATCTAAATTGGCAGAGGTAAACTTCATTTCCCGTGCTGTTGAATATGGTGTAATTATGAGGATGAATAAGCTTGAGATTAAGATGATATCGTGTAGCAGTGTTACTAAAGGCAGGTCTGTAGTTGGTTTTCAGAGCTAATTGGAGCTCTTTGTTTTCAATCTGCCCTGATTTGCTCAGTGGTGCCCGTGTGTTGAGTGTAAGCTACTTGCTTTTAGTGCAGTCCTAGGACTTCTTTTTTGGTTATGTAGCTGGTGTTTCATGGTTGAGGGTTGAACTGCTTTGTTATATCTAAATTCCTTTTTGTAAAAGGGTTTGGGCCTTTTTAAAAGCCCACTTCACCCTTTATAAAAAATATGGTGTAGTTGTGAGAGTGAATCATGCATGTGACCTCGATGGTATCAGCACTTTGCGTGTAGAAATAGTGTGACAGGATGAACTCTTTTGTGCAGTGAGATTTTGTCAGTAAGCCAGTTTTCAATTCTTTGGGCCTGTACTATTTCAGGCAAACATGAGTTTCTGAGTGTTGGTTTGGATCTTTCTTACTTATCATTTGGATTCTAAACGCTTGACATCTTTGAGTTTGAGTCCAACACCTTCACAGCATTGGGAGTAACCTTAGTTTTGCATTAGTTCAAAATTTCTTGCCAACATTTATTATATTATAAATTCTAAGACATGGCCACAGCTAATAAGAGCATAAAATTCTCCATGATCTGAAGTGGATTAGGTAAAAGAACAGGGAAAAAGAGTAGATGCAGATGTCAGTTCAATGCACATTTACCATAAGCTAGACCGACTTCTATCTTCATTGTGCTTCCTGCAGGGGTCAAAGTGGTGGTGTCCCCTTACATCTGTGATGAGGCAGAGTTTTTTCTGCACTCTCCAAAGGAATTTGTGCCAATTCCAAAGAATATCAAAGCGAAAAGTGGTAAAGTATATGATTTTGTTTCAGGCCGATGTGACTTGTGAAAGTTAAAGTAAAATTAAGTTGAGGGTGATAAACTGACATTTCATTGTTTTAGAATAGGTTATTGATCTTTCTTAACCTATGAAACTCTGAACTAACTTAAGGCATCATTTGGAGGACATTGCCTTAGAACCACACAAACAATTCTGAATTTTTTTTATCATATAAACTCAGAAGGGTGTCAATTGGAACACCTTGCTAGGGCTACATCACCAGGGGAAGATAATAGGATTTAATAATCGAGTACTTGTTTTGAGTTACTCTAGTTGCTATTTGTATGTATTGCAGAAGAGTATCCCCTGGCTCTTCAATAAAAAGATGGCCTTGATAAGTTGATATTTACCAAATTGAATAATTATTTCAGCCTCTTATTGCATGCTTCACAAATGATTTGAAATGAAGAGGAATAAAAATAAATCTATGTAACAGATCCTGGTTTGGGTTTGTGAATCTGGCAAAAACAATTGGGGCTGGGTTTGTTTTGGGTTCATTTGTACAAAAACCATGTAAAACTCTCTCTCTCTCTCTCTAACACACACACAAGAAGTAAACCCGAATTCAGCTAGTCTGTAGGTAGATCCAGTAACATAGAAATAAATGTTTCTCAATACATGTGGCTAGATTCTGTCTATAATTACAACTGTGCAGTTTTTACTTTAGGAATTTAGGAGCTTAACTATTTATCCTATAAACAAAGAATGGTAAGGCTATTTGAAGTTTGGTGATGTGTAATAAGTTTTTGCATAGTTACCAGGAGACCCGTCTCCTACCCCCCAAGACACATTTCGGAGACCTCCAGTACCGGAGACACGTCTCCAGTTACCAAAGACGTCCCCAAAAATGACCTGATGCACGGGGTTTTTCTGGTTGCCATCTCGAAAGTCTCTGGACCAACAATTGATGTTTCCCACCAAAAACATAGGGCATAAGGTGTTATAAAAACTCTTAAATCTTATCCTCTAACATCACCCTTGCGAAAATCATTATTACTTATCTGTTAGTTATGATAATGATAGCCACTATAGCCTTCTAATCAATTTGCTCGATTGCCTCTCTAGAAAGATTCGTCAATGATGTACAATTATTCACTTTTCTTGTAGTTTCATGATTTACTAACAACTGTTCTTTTAAAGAGATCACCAGAATGGTACTAAGAGATCTTTGTGTAACATCAATTCAACTGTTGGAAAAAATGGAAGCCACTGAGTATCTCCAACCTTCTCAAATATCTTATAGGGACAAATCCATGCAAACCTTCTCCACTATCAGAAGAACAATACAAAATTTCTCATAATCACACATCTCATATCCTTTGGCATGTGTATCAACATCAAACTATCAATATTTCTGAATTTCAATATGTAATGACAATCTAATATGAAATATATATTGTGAGTTTTGAACTCTTTCACTCTTCAACACAATGACTTCTGACTTTTGTGTATCTAAACTTAAAAGTTAATGTTAAAGTTTACCACTATTCTTGTTTTCAAAGTTCTCTGTCATGATATTTTCTAGAAATTATTAAATTATATTAAACAAAAATTGACATCTCCAAGTACCCCCGTCTCCTATTTTTGAAAATTACCTGTACCAGTACTGGTACCAGTCTCCAAAGTCTCCAAGTATCCCCGTCTACTGGTAACCTTGAGTTTTTGTTATCTGAATTTGGCATTCTCAATTCATGTGACATGAGATCAGCTTATGGAATGGTGTGTTCTTTGAGACCATGTATTATATTTTGTGACTTGGCAGAAATATAATTGTTTTTGCATGATTGAAATTGCACCATCAAATTTTTTTGATGATGTTGCTACATTTGTGGTACACCTCCACTATGTTGAGAGTGAAAGGACCAATTGCTTCTTTGCACTTGAATTGGCAGAAATAATCTTCATTTTCAATGACATTGAATATGGTGTAATCGTTAGAGTGAATCAGCTTGAGATTAAGATGAAATCCTGTAGCTGTGTCACCGAAGGCAGGACTGTAGTTGGTTTTTAGAGCTCGTTGGAGCTATTTGGATTCAAGCTGCCTTGATTTGCTCAGCAATTTGTGTTTGTTTAGTCTAAGCTACTTGCTTTTAGTGTTGTCCTAGGACTGATATTTTTGTTTACGTAGCTGGCGTTTCATGTTTGACAGTTGAACTACATTGTTGTATCGGAATTCCTTTTTGTAAAAGGGTTTGGGCACTTCGAAAAATCCATTTTCACACTTCATCAAAAATATGGTGCAATTGTATCTAGCAAAAAAAAAATGGTGCAATTGTGAGAGTGAATCATGCATCTGGCCTCCATGGTATTGAGGCTTTCCATGTAGCAATAGTGAAACCAAATGAACTCTTTTGTGCAGCGAGATTTTGTAATAAGCCAATTTTCAATTGCTTGGGCCTGTAATATTGCAGGCAAGCCTGAGGTTCTTAGTGTTGGTTTTCATCTTTCTCACTTGTTATTGGATTCAAAACGCTCAACAGCTTTGGGTTTCAGTTCAGCACCTTCATAGCACTGGGAGTAACCTTGGTCTTGCATGAATTCATAGTTTCTTGTCTAGACTTTTATAACATAAACTCGAAGACATGGCCACAGCTAAATAAAACATAAAATTCTCCATGATCTGATGTGGGTTAGACAAAAGAACAGGGAAAGATGAAAATATAGTAAATGCAGATTGCATTCAATGCACATCCACCCTAAGCTAGAGAGACTTCTATCTTCATTGTGCTTCCTGCAGGGGTCAGATGGTGGTCTCCTCTTAAATGTGCATTGAGGCAGAGCTTCAAAGAAATTTGTGCCAACTCCAAGGAATTTTAAAGACAAAAGTGATGAAGCATATGCTTTTGTTTCAGGTGGGGATAACTTGTGAAATCTCAAACAAAATTGAATCGAGGGTGATAAACTGACAGTCCACTTCTTAGAATACGTTAATGATCTTTCTTAATGTATGAAACTCTACACTAACTATAGGCATCTTCTGCAACACATCAGATTAGCACCGCACAAGCAATTATGAGATTCCTCTTTTAATAGAAACGACATCAATTAAACACCTTGCTAGTGCTACATTACCAGGGAAAGGGAAGATGATTTAGTAATCAACAGAAATTGTTTAATTTCTATTCAAGATCAAATGACTTGGGAAATCTCAATATAAAATCATTTGTTTAATAATTGTACAATAGATTTTTATATCCACAAAAAGCCTAATTTTTTTGGAAATATAATAATATCTTAATTTTTTTAAAAAGATGTGTTTTACAAATTGTGCTTACTTTTTAAATAGTCAGTTGTAAATCAGATTTTATGGATAGCAGCAAATCTTTTGGCCATATGGACTAAGGTTGGTATGCTTATTGAGAGGAGAGTAGAATTTTCGCAAACGGAATTTGCTATTGTAAGACCGAGAAGCCAAAAGAAGTATTGTTTCTCATTAATGGCAGATTTGAGGAACCAAGAAATATCAAAATAGTAGACAACTAAGGATGAAGCCAAATTCTATAGAATGGAAGCTCTTGTTTCTCAAGCAACAAAAGGATCAAAAGCTCCCATTCAAATTTTAAGGTATTCAGACGAATTGGGCCTCAATACTTTCTCCTTGGGCTCATTGAGTGCTTCATATATCTTGTCTTATGAAGGTTATTACTGGTAGATTTTGGCTAAGCAATGAAGAAAGGCAGACAATTGAGTTTAGAATTTAGAAGAAATGATGAATCATTGAGCAAAATAATTGTGCAAAACGTTGATCATGCAGCAATAAATATGGTGGAGGAATCTATGGATGAAACGTTCTTTTAATTTCAGCAATTATATTCTCTAACCTTAGACTAGTCCAAATAGAAGTATAGGTTTTTCAATGAATTAATGCTCATGGGCATTCATATTGTCAACAAATCTCTATGAAATGGGACTTTTGTGTGGGCTTTCCCTACGAAGTTTCAGTGCATTTCTTGGAGATATTTCATTCTCAATGTAATCCTTTGCCTTGAAGATCATAGTTTTTCTGATTTGTCAGACTGAATCGTCAAAATCAAATATGTTTTCAAAAGGTAATCAACCCTTCTGGGATTTTGCAACTTTCAACTGGATGATTTGATTCGAATAGGTATGGTCAATTACTTACATCGATATATTTGTTAAATATGTATATCTTTTTTAGTGGATAACAAACAATTCAATGACATTATGGAGGAATATTATGAATATGGCCATTTCCTTTTGCATCTGAGAAGGGTAGCGTTCTTGTATTGTCAGGGGTTTGATGTTTTGTTTACCTTTTATTAGAGGGTACAAGATGAAACAGAAACTAAGAGGAAGAGGAAGAGGAGGGCATAAATGAGAGAGACTTAGAGGTCAGCTCAATTTGTAAAGGAATGTTTTAATAGTTACAGGAAAAAGAGAATGTTATACATGAATCCTGTTGAGAATATTGCATACATGAATCTCTCCTTTCTAATGGTAATGACATTTGGTGTATGATTTATTCAATAAATAAATATAATAATATAAAAAAATATAAATTTACTATT
This sequence comes from Chamaecyparis obtusa, assembly GCA_027943335.1. Lineage (NCBI taxonomy): Eukaryota > Viridiplantae > Streptophyta > Pinopsida > Cupressales > Cupressaceae > Chamaecyparis > Chamaecyparis obtusa. The sequence continues at coordinate 15,707 of BSBK01000238.1, read as the reverse complement.
GATTAAAACAAAATGTAGGCTACACAAAGTTTGAAAATTCAAATCTTAAGATCATAAATTATGAAAAGTGATAAAATGTGTCTTGTAATTTAGGATTTAAGAAGAAAAGAGTGTACTTTTAAAAAAAAACTTTAAAGCTAAGAAAATTCTTTGAGAGATTCTTCTTAAATATTTTTCCAATAATTTTAAAAATAGAAATTAATTCCCATCATATTTTTTTCTACTATTTATTATAGTACATGATGAATTTATTTGTATGACAATCTTCCACCTCCTCCATCAACTAGAAATATAAGTAGTAAATTTTGCATGGCATTTAGTTTGTAAATAAAATAGCTTTGTACCTTTTAAAAATTTAATAACTCATAAAGATAAAATAAAGTTTATTATGTACAAAGATAAACACAACTTTAAGTGGCCTCTTTCAATGATAGTATATAATAGAGATTGGCATAGGCATATCGACCAACATAACTTGAAGATATGGCCACTAGATCACTTGGAGACACATGTAGATTTATGAGTGAAGTAGAATATCAATCAACTTCTTCTCTGTTGCATGAAAAATTTGATGATCATATATTGTGAAGTTCGATCACTATCAAATTGAATGTAGGAATAGTGTTGTTATGTGCCTTGTCTTGGAAAGAGGTCTCTTAAGGATGACTATCATGATGTTAAATGAAATGTGATTTTGATTAGGAAGCTTGTTGAGTGTCACTATATACCCAAGTTTGAAAAATATAGATTGTAAAGTATAAATGACATCAACTTGCTTTGGAAGGAGTAACTTAGTGGTATTATCAATTTTAGGAAAATATCATGTATGTGACTCTAGTACTATATGGTCAATTAAACAAAAATATTGATAAAAGTGCAGGCAAACTTTTTCCATAAATTAGACCTTTTGAAGAGATAAATGCAATATTAGATATATAGAAATTTTAGTAGCATAATGACACACGATTCAAAAATTTAAACAATAATAAGAGAAGTATACAATAAACACATACAAAAGAGAAGAAACACAAGATGTGTGCGGGGGAAAACCCATTTAGGTATACAATGCCACCCACCTAAGCACCAAACTAATATTTTACAAAATAAAATCAATTAGAATACACTTATAGACTCAAAGCCTTAATGTAAATCAATATCTCACTCCTTTAGGAAATCCAACATAACTCTGCAATGGAACTCCTTTATTGCTTCTAGTTCAAGCCCTAAGTATATAGATCTTTAAGGAAACCCAATAAACTGCCAAAAAAAAATTACCATATCAAAATTGTTGGGGAAAGGTATCTCAACCTTGCACTACCAATGATTGTATTTACATTATGTTTTATGATTTTCTATTTTTGTGGGAGTTATTTATAGAGTATTGTTCAACTTCACCTATTGACATAGATGACATGGCTCAAGTTCTTTATGCTTGTTCTATTGGGGGTTTGATGTATGTTGTAGTGTATACTAGACTAAGCATTACCCAAGCTATAGCATTCATCAAGTTTGTCATGGCTAATCTAGGATAAGCTCATTAGGATATATCAAAGAGGACATTTAGATATTATTACGGTTGTAGTGTCAAAAATTGCATAGCCTAGCAACTTCACCTATATTTATTACTACTCTAGTGTCCATTCACTTAGTGTTTCTGTAGGCTCATTTTAGCCCTTGCATTAGCCTTTATCCCTTTGATGATGCTTAAGATCCCTTTTTAGCAACTAGTTCTTTGTGTCACTTTTGCATAAAGCTCGTGTTTTTCTCATCTCCCATAATTTTTTGTGTGATTTATCTAGATAGTAGCATGTAGGGCACACATTTGTGCATAGTGCTGGCATCCCATGATATTTTATTGTTCAAAAGGTGTTGTCGAGCATTTTCCACTTGTCATTTTCCTAGGTGAGAGGAAATTGTTCAAAATGATTTCAAAATGGCTCATCTAACCTTTCCTTTCTCTTTTCTTCATTTTAAATGTTTCATTAACATTCAAACTCTATAGAATCACTTGTTTCTCTTGTTCATGCACAAATCCATATAACTTGCTACGTAACTCTCAATATCTCACAACTCTCTTGGCTTTCTCAAGCCTAGCTAGCAATATCCTTATTGAATCTTTGAGAATCTTGGGATTCATCACATCCCCTATAAAAGCATTTATTATTTTAAAAATCTATTTATTTCGATGCTATGGAGGTGGAAACACCAAAACATGGACTTGATTGAGGCAAGTCCCTAAACATCCTTAGACAGTTTTCCTCTTATGTGTATGGGAAAGTTTATTGGAGGCTTCAAATGCATAAAGGTTTTCATGTACTATTTTCTTATTTACTTCTCTCATTTGAATCTTATTTCTAGATATTCCTTTATATTTCTATTATCTAGCATTTATTGGTGTTTCTCATTTCTGGGTTTCACACTTGTTAGCTAGAGCTATGAAGTGGGGCCCTAGTTAGTTTTTAGTGTTTGCTCTTCATAGCCATATGATATGATAATTCTACACATGTACATTCACATGTCACACTAGTGTCCTTGGCTGAGACTCTTAGATTTCAATCGAAAAACTCTCTATTGCCTATTATTTTCATTCTTGTAGTCAAATAGTTTATTTATTTTAGTCATATTTAGTTATTTTCAATATTTATTTTCATTGATTCATTTCAACTAGTTGAATTTGTTGCAGGTTTGAGCATAATGAGAAGTTGGATGATTTATTGATGTTTTTATTGATGTCAATACATCTTTGTTGTCATTAGTGACTAGTTGTTGTAGATGTTCTTGAGTGGTGCTGAGAGTTATGCTCTGTATTTCTTCTATATTACAAATATATTCATGCAGTTTGGATATGTTGTTGAACAATGTTCAGAGGTATTTGGTTCAAGTTTTTGTGCTCGAATTGTAGTTCAAAAGGAACTTGTGTTCACCAGTGTGTGATAGTGTTTGATAGAGTTTCCTATGAGAATGCATGCTTTATATTTTTCCTCTTGTTGATTTCTAGTGCCGTGGATTTGGAATTGTGCTTATAAAGTTTGAATCCTCATTCAATTCAAATGGTGTGGTTTTTTTTGTTTCAAAGGCATGTGTTCAAAGTTTGATGGTATTTACTCTAAGTTTGGATGACCTTAGTAGTTTACACTTCAACATAAAAAGCTTCAGTGAATGTAAACTGAAGAGTAACATGTATGTTGTATATTTAAATCCTTGTTAAGACAATGTGATTCACTTTTTTATTCTATTCTACTACGAGAATGATTAAGTGCCAACCTAATTTTAATTATGTTCAGTTAAGATGCTTAGGTGACCTTTGAAGATTTTATAAGTGTGAGAATGATATAAATAAAAGATAAATTGTTGAGGGAGTGTGTGATGAGAATCAGTGAAAGAGAATCTATCTCCATGTATGCATAGATATGAGAAAGTACAAAGTGTTGTGATATGTAGTATGGAATTTCATGTGTTAGCTACCAGAGGCATTAAGCACAAGGTATCTACAAATATTTTAGTCAAGTTGCAGAGGTGAACTAGTGTTGAATGTTTTCTCTTTTATTCTTCTTCATCTAGGTAGTGAGCCTTCTTTTGGGTAGTGCACCCTCTAGAAATGAGCCTTTCCTTGTAGTGAGCATTATCTGTAAAAAGTCACCTTAACTGGAGTCACCCTCACATGTGTTTATGTAATTGAGAATCAACATTCTCTATGGTTTTTCCCTTAACAAGATTTTCCACGTAAATCTGGTGTTTCATTGTGTATGGTGGTTCTTGATTTTCACATGTTCCTTTCATGTTTACATTATTTTGTGATTAAACATTAAGATAAATTTTTGTGGACCCGATTCATGAGAATATTTCTAAGTTTTATTAACAATTGATTTACCCCCTCTTAGTTGTCTTGTGTATTTAACAATTGGTATCAAAGATTTGGCTCCTTGGAGAAGAGCTTATCCTCTTGAGGAGATTTGGGATGGCACACAAATTGACCATTCCTATGTTTTAAGGATCTAACTATGCTTATTGAAAGATGAAGATGCAAGGGTATTTGATTTCTCACTAGTACATTTGAGTCCTTTTTCTGATGGCTTTTTGTTGGAATTCTAACACTATCCCATCGATCAAGTGACACCAATCGCCGTTGCAGTTTTGGAGTCGAAATCACTGACAACTAGGATAGGAGTCATAATTACGATGGATATGGACATCGTAATATGCATCCACAGAGGGCCTGCCAACATGGTGAACGTGCTGTCGGGTCTATTTGTTGATGTCACAATTCTGACGAAAATTTTGCATTTGAGATGAATATGTTGTAAATGCGAATCTATCTGTCAGATATTTCTAATAGATACCCATCATTTGCACTATTTTGCGGTCGGTTATTCTTTGGTTACCATCGTAATTACGATGATTTTCTATATTATATATATATATATATATATATATATATATATATATATATATATATATATATATATATATATATATATATATATATATATATATATATATATATATATATATATATATATATATATATATATAAGGACCCAAAAGTGAGTTCGTGTGGGGCCGAGCAAGAGTTATGTATATAGGGTAAGGCAAAGGTAGAAGCTCCCTCCCCCTAGAGAAATTGCTATTTGCGGCCCAGAATTAGTGTAATTGGGTTGGGCCCATATATAGATAGAAGGGGAGAGAGCTATAAGCTAATCTGAGGAGCCTCACTGCGCTCAAACAAGGGTAAAGAGGTCATGCAAACTAGCCATTTTATTTCCACTAATGAGGATCACAGATCATTTATTACTGATTTTGGTCAACATAACCAATAATTGGAACATAAACTGTGTCTCTCCTACTAATGAACTCTGCGACAACTATAGGTAGGAAGTTGTTTTTCCCTCCGCATCCCCGTGCCCAACCCGTTTGTATTTATGTTTGTCTATCATGGCTGCTTCCAAGCCCACCTCTTGGCTTTTATCGCTTGATTACTTCCTTTTCCACTAAGTGACTGCTTAGGGACCTTAGCGTACGATCTAGGCTGTTTCCCTCTTGACTTTGGATCTTATTGGAACTAGTTGCCTTAGAATAGTAGGGGCCCATCCTTACCCATCCTCTGAATAGTTCTCCCTGATGCCGAAAGATGGCCCCGGTATATTATTGTTGGGGGTGGGCATGTTACGTATAGAATCGAGATGCTAGCAAAGGGCGTCTTCTTCACCCATCGTTCTGTTGTTCCGTAGGAGTGAATACTGTAATTGACATTTTGAACAGGGAAGAGAGAGGGGCGAAATAGAAAGAACTAGAATTCTCAATTCTAGAAGAAAGGCACTTGGACAATTCTGTAACCATACTGCCTTGGACTCCTACCCCTACAATAATCTAAAAGGGGGCCCCTACTTTTTAGAATGCCTATAGAATGGTAGGGCCTGAGAGATTAGTATATAAGGCAAGGCAAGCCACCCTAGAAGCTACTTGGGCAAAAGAAAATATAGAGAGAATAAAATGACGTGCACTGATCTCACCCAGGGATATGCAAACAGAAGGAGATCAAGAATGAGGGGTCAATTAGCGCTTGACCTCCCATCTAGATGCATGCACTCTATGATTACCTAATCAATTTTGATACTATAGTGCCCGGGGGGGGCGAGTACCATCAGGTCCAATCAAGCCATGCATGGGGGATTCTCAAAAAGACTCTCTACATGCAGGTAGGGGGGTCAAAAAATTGAAGTCGAGGGCCCCTATCCACCCCAGGATTCAGGTGGGGGGGAACAAACAGCTACGAGAAGCTCCCCCTTCAGATTATTGTAGGGCTGGTGAAACTTGATCTCAAACTGTTACTGGTGGTGCCATAATATGCCCAACTTGGCACCCAGGCTCCCCTACTATTCTATGGTGGGACCCCACCCCTTAGAAATATTAGGGATGTCCGACAGGGCCCCTCCAATGCCTTTCCCGGTACTCCCATCTCTGCCTATGCCTTTACCATTAAGTAAACGTGTTATTCATAAACCTAGCCCTAGGAATCAATTAACGTTGAAAAAACAATGCTTAATAGCTAGGGCTATTAAACAAGCTCATATTCTATCTTTGATACCCTTTCTTTCTTATATATATATATATATATATATATATATATATATATATATATATATATATATATATATATATATATATATATATATATATATATATATATATATATATATATATATATATATATATATATATATATATATATATATATATATATATATATATATATATATATATATATATATATATATATATATATATATATATATATATTTATTGTACGTGGAGTGAGACCTTAAATTATTGAGCTTCTCTTTGTTTCGAGAATAGTTTAACATTCTCTACTTAGTAGGGCCAACCACGTGAAGGTGGAAGCTCATCTGGCCCCTCCTAGGAGCCTCTTATGACCCTTTACGACATTTTAAGACCTCTAAGATGTATTCTTAGGGATCGTAAAGGGTCATAAGGGGTCCTGGGATATAACAGTTGAGAAACATAAATGTAGGCATCATGGTCACAATTGTTTGGAGACACAACATAATTGAGTGGTATACCCAGACGATGCAATGCAACCACTGCTCCTCCAGTTCCAAGTTGACACTACAGGATCCAAAAACCAGAGATAAGGAATAAATTTACAGAGCGGAGGAGGAGGGCCATAACGATTGAAATAATATAGGGACCCTGTATTATTTTGGTCATTACAGCCCTCCTCCACTCTCTAAATTTATTCCTTATCTATGGTTTTTGGATCCCACAATGTTAACTTGGAACCAGAGGAGTAGTGGTTGTGTTGCATCGTCTGGGTATACCATTCAATTATGTTGCGACTCCAAACAATTGTGACCATGATATCTACATTTATGTTTTTCAGCTGTTGTGATATCTACATTTATATTTTTCAGTTGTCGTGTTTATGTGCATGTTCTTTATGTGTTTGGCTTCTCTCCCTCGCATCTAAAATAAGATTTTCCCACTCTGAATCGAGAATGCACGTGCAACTGTGTAGAATATGCGATGGTGATGGAGCTGAGAAGACTTACCACATTTACATTTTTTTAATGGGTCAAAATTACAATGTTCGCGATGGTCTATAACTTAAAATACCTAATTAAAAACCTCTATAAAAAATGAAAACTTGTTGTGTCTTTCAACTCCACCTAATATCCTATGCATATGAATTGAGATTGCATATTGAACTAGGCACCTCCTTCTGCATTTCCTGAAACCAAGAGATTATCATAGTTAACATCTAAAACCATTATTGAACTTTTGTTATAATTAAAAACTACATTAATACTTACTGTATAAGTCTAAACCAAGTGAATCACCAAATGGCTGATGGTGATTGATGAAGAAGATTTGAAAATGATGATTGATCCAATTTAGATTGGTGCAACATTTTTAAATCTTCTTCATAATCATCATCAACATGGCCAATTTTGCAAAACTAATTTTTTAGAATGTTGGTGGAAGAAGGATGATTTGTTTGCAACCTGCAGATATAGACACTGAACAACCATTTTGTCAACTCTAATTTTCTCAACTCAAAGGGACATTTATCATAGTCATAGAAACATGATTATTTTTAAATGGAATACACCAAGGAGTACTATCAGAAATATTGACCATTTACAATCATGAACAGTGAACAATCAAATAGCTCATTTTTTTAACAGCATGTGTAGTCTCTGTGTATATGAAAAATGAATGAAATATCAAGCTGAAATAAAATAGTGAATAAAAATTCAAATTCAAGGCCTAATTTATAAAGAGCAACAAACATTAGGACGATAGAAAAATCATTAAGACTATAGAAAAATCATTAGGACTATAGAAAAATCATTGACTATTGAAAATCAAGTTCTAGAAATGGACGGTTCTAATGCTTTGCCATTACAACAATTGAGAATTCATCATTTGGTATATGAATAGGTGAAAAACATGTAGATTTGACTAAAAACCACTGGGAACAACCCAACAACAAATGGACTTGTGATGATTTTCACAATAGTACACGTGTTGCTGGGTCATCTCCTAGTACTGCTTAGGCAAATTTGCATATTCATCACCTGTGCATATGAAGTGGCTCATGGAAAGAAATAAGAAAAATCATTAGGACTATAGAAAAATCATTAAGACTAGAAAATCAAGTTTTAGAAATGGACGGTTCTGATGCTTTGCCATTACAAAAATTGAGCATTCATCATTTGGTACTTCTTGGTGTATTCCATTTAAGTATGTCAAGCACAAAGTATTCCATTTAGATATGTTTAAAATTTTTCCAGTAATGATTTGGGGAATGAAATCATGCAAAGTATTCTCTAATCACACAAGTACCAATCAACATCCCTTGTCCATGTCCATATTCTCTAAACATGTATGGAAACATATGGAACCTATTATAACAATTACCATTACAACAATTGAGAATTCATCTTATTAATTAGCATTCATTAACACACATTCATTAGCATTCATAAGACTCATTAATTAGCATTCATTAACACATCATAACATTCATTAACACATAAGATTAAAACATCAAGACATAAACATCAGTCATTATCAAATAAGTTGCATAAATGAGAATCATTTTTTTTTTCTGAATTATTGCAGAGGCATATCCATGTCGACATCGTCATTTCTTCTCACCCGTGCATGTGATCTCCCTGTGCTTTGCAAAGGCGAGTCCTCTGCAATAACAAATAAAAGGCTTAAATTAAAAACATATTATCATAATTGGGGTTAATTTAAAAACATATTATCATTATTGTTACAAGCATTTAAGTACTTTAAAAAACATAAATGTGACGCTCTTTACCTTGTCCACCCACATCATCTTTCTCGGTGGCTTGAACCTCAACATGTTCATCAGGAACAACGTCTACATCCCCCGCAACTGCAATACAAAATGTTTTATTAATCCCAACACATTATAATTAATTTTTTATTACTACGCCAAAGTCAATTTAAAATGTTTACTTGTATTAAATATTCAATAATCAAAATTTGAATAGAAAATGTATACCCTAAGTACTACAATTCACATTCAAATCAACACCTTCGTCGTGCTCAGATCGTGTATCAGGATCGGCAGGCTACATTCCAATGTAAATAATTAGTGCATTTATCGAACCCCCCTTCAATGTGATAATCAAACCTCCTTCCATGGTTCATATGTATATTAATTGTAAAAATAATATAACAAACAACTTACCATTGGATGATAATCAAAACCCCCTTCAATGTGACCATTCTCCCTACATTGTCTCTTTGCTATTTTTATTTTGATTCTTCTTATCTTTAAGCCGTTACAACTCTTGCATGAACAATAACATTTGTCATTGCCTTCTCTTTGAAAGTTAGACAACAATCTAGTGATTGTCTCCCTATTTTGATCGAATTCCCTTGTATTATCTAACATGATCCTTAATGTGTATATCTGCAAAAAAAAATTGGACATGTACTTAATGTTTATATCTGCACATATGGTTTTGATAGAAAACGGTCACTCTATTTTCTCGTGGTGAGAACTCTTTAGTTGTGACAAAAAAATGTCAAACAAAAAATGACATGTTACGATAGGTTTTATAAATGATATGTTACTTTGTAAATTTAACTTTAGGTATAGCTTCTCATAGCTTCCTATGTGTTTCATCCTTCATGTATACACTTACTTCGACCAAACTTTTAATTTTCTGACAGATTTTTCCAAAGGCTTTGTAGGAAACCAAGTAAGGGGTATTCTTGAGTTCAAACACATTGAGCTGCTACAACTGAATTATAAATCATGAATTCACTATAAAATTAATGTATTTCTCTATATTTCATGTGGACATTTTGTCAAATGGTTGGCATGTATGTTTATTCAAATAGAGTTATATCATTTGGAATGGATATATGACAGGTTGATATCGAATTTTATGTCAAGATTTACAACATTAAATTGATCATAGTTGGAAGACTCAGACACAAGAAGAATATGAATGAATGCAAACATACATAAGTGGATGAACATAAATAATTGAGGTACCAGACATTGCCTAAAGTAATGAAGTGTTGACCCGAGGTTCAATCTTGTATGCTCCTGTATGATCTAGAACCTGCAAAGAAGGAAAAGATGGGGTTAGATCCAAAGGATCTACGCAATGCCTATCACCCTATTATTGATCCTCATCTAAAATTATGCATGTGCATAGTCAAGCCATACACTTCTAAAAGGAACTATGCTATAGAACATGTGCACTCAGGAAAATGCACTCAAGAACTTGTGCTGTGTATAGGTACTGGAATCCAAATGAAGCTCTAGATTCAACCCGTCAGGGTTATCAGAATAGAAAAGATAGAAAGCATGGAAGCACATAAAGGAGTTCAACACTGAAAGAAGAAGTAAGTGGATGCATTTATGTCTCTATGAACACCTGGTGAATCACTATTGTGACTGCATCATCCAAATAGTGCAATAGCAACACCAGATGTTCCATCTAGTGTTGCTATGGCATCATTTCCAAATGATGCATCCACAACAGTAACCCACCATTCCCATCAACATCTTTGCACTTGGAATGCCTGATGACCCATGAGCTTTGAGAGTTAGGGCATTGTTGCGTATATGTCTCTATGAACACCTGGTGAGTCACTATTGTGATTGCATCATTCAAATAGTGCAACAACAACACCAGATGATGTTGTTTCATATGGTGTTGCTGTGACATCATTTCCAAATGATGCACCCACAACAGTCACACACCATGCCCATCAGTACAAGGCAGTCATGAGCAGTCATGAGTAAGAAATGAGTAAGCAATGGAAGGGGCATACATCATCATCAAATCAAAGGAGAAAAGCATCAAAACAAAGAGGTACACAAATCTACATCATCTATACATTAATGCTATGGCATGGAGTATATTTGAATCTGCATTTTAAAGGATAAGTAAGAAAGCTGCATGATGCTAGTGAAATTAACAAAGGTACAAATCTAATGAAGTAATGAAGCTATGAGCCTTTAAAGGATCAAGATCATAGGCTACATAATCAGTGAGCAAACAATGAGCATAAAAAAACCAACAAATCAATGATTCCATATGAGGATCACAGGCTCTAAAAGAAGTAAGCAATATAACCAAAGAATCCAATTAAACACACATCAAATGATGCCCTAGCTCATTCATGGGCTTTGTAATCATTCAAGAAGATGGGTGTAATAGTGAACATATGTATAGTGTGGTGCTGAAGCAGTGAACACACCATGTGAGTAAACACATCCAACATGATGCCCTAGTCTATAACTCACGGGTTGTACATGGAGAAGGAAAAAAAATGACCAAATTTACATCATGTATGCCCATATCAAAACTCATGGGCCCCAAGCAGTGATAAAACAAGTAATAAATGGATGCCCTAGCTTCAAAGCTCACAGGTCATAAAAAAGACATGGCATAAAACCAGTGAAATACAATGCCATTTGAATATACAACAAATACACATAAACATCAAAGAATGCAGAGAAGATGAGTGAAACTTGAATGCCTGCCTCGAATCAGTGTAGAATTAGGGCCCAGTTCACGCACGTAAAAGTCCAGTGCCCTCTTCGCACACACAGCTCGATCACAAAAATTAGAAATGAGCCTTTTTTTATTTTATAATCATTTATGTTCAATCCTTAGCAATGGTTCTTGTTACCATATTCTTCATGTATATATATGCCAAATAACTTGTATATACTATAAAAGGAAAGGAACTGAAAGATAAAATCATTTGGGCTCACACAGGCCGTGAGCATAGCCAACTTTCAGAAGAATATGCAAGAGTACAAGCATACATAAGAGGATGAATATAAATAATAAGGGTACCAGACATTTCCTGAAGTGATGAATTTTTGACTTGGGTATGAATCCAGTGTGCTCCTGTGTGATCCATAACCTGCAAACAAAAGAGAGATAGGGGTTAGATAAAAAAGATCTAAGAAATGAGATCAACAATGCAGACAGTTAAGCAGTAGTGGTACTGTCATGAGAAAAGACAATCAAGTATGAATAAGTTTTTATGTAATTTCTTGTGTATGAATGCAGGGTGTGGAAGACCAAGGTAGGTAATTCTAGGGGATTATCCCATCCCTCAACATCTTACTTTCATAGGAACACATAGTGGACACAAGAAAGCCAACTCTTGGGGCAAGAGTTCTTTGCATGGAGGGGAGAATGGTGCAAGGGCACCAAGATTAGTGTTTTCTATTTTAGGAAAAGACCATTTAAAACCCGCCTTTGATTTGCACATAGCCAACTTGTAGAAAAACATATGTAGAAGAAGTAACATACATGTATTTGAGACATCACTAAAAGTATAAAAATTGATACTTTGATTTCAATTTAAATTGTACAAGAAAAATATTTTGTTATAAATCTAAAAAATAGTTTGAAAATGTGGATGTTTCATGAAATTTCATTCAAAAAAATGTACAGTTGACGAGGAAGAAGGTTTAAGATGATAATTCAAAATTATTCCATGTTTAATGATGAGATTTTCTCTTGTTCAAACTCTAATACACTCATGTTATAATGTGATTATGCTAGGAGAAAGTATGATTAAGACATAATGATTGGAATATATGGACTAGTTTTACTTTTAGTAGCATGATTATGTTATGAAATTATATGTATTTATGGATACTTTTTCATCCCTTATCTTGATGCAAATGCATAGTAAAATCATGATATGCATTGTAGAGGAGAAATCAAAGGAACTAATGATGAAACACAAACCAAAATAAGTGAACTTTCAAAGGTAACAACCAAATAAAATTCAAATATTAGGTGAAACATATATTCATAAGGATAAAATAAATATTATAAAAAAATAGAGCATAAAAATCTAAAATAGATAAAAATTAAATTTCTTAACCTAAAGGCTAGACATGCAAGTTTGGCTTAACAAATTTATCTAGAGGAATAATAAGATACAAATACACTGAAATTTTAGCTAATAAATTTATCAAAGGTCCCAATACAAGTCAATCTATATATATGAGCTAAGTTTAAATGTGTACCTATGATAGATAAATCTAGAAGTAAAAATAATTGATGGTATTAAATAGAAGTTTGATTTAATAGTGGTAGAGACTTGATATCTAGATTTAGAGACTAGATCTAGACACCAACACCTATGTTGAATGTGCTACCTATGATGAATGTTCTATTAAATAAAATTTAGATTGTTGTAAAGACTTAAATTAAGGTTGTCAAGGTAGTCTTGTACCTTTTGAAGGCGACCTTGAACTTTTTGTGTATCCTTGGCCTTTACAAGGAGCCTAATATTAGTCATATTTTTCACTATTTCAAGCATAATTTTGATACAATCATTTAGAATTCCTTTGAACTAGTTATGTTGAAACCATAACAATGAAATCTATTTTGATCATACTCATAATTTGTGAAACGTTGAGATTAACATGGTGATCTTAATTCTGAGACTTATCACCCTAGACTTCTACATGATCTCGATTCTAAAATTCATGGCCCTAAAATTTATGTTGTAAGACCTATTTGTTGATGTAAGAACTATTGTAATTATGATGCAATTAAATTTCAGATAATTGTATAGTACTTATATGAATTGTGGAAATCTAACAACTTTATTGTAATTATCTTGACAAATGCAAAGATAGAACTATGATAGAGAATTGTGAAGTCTTTGCAGAAGTGTACTAGTTGACAAATTAAAGTTCAAGTTAAGAAGCTTAATATGAATTCAGAATGACTGAGAGAACTCTAGAGAAAAATAAATGGAGAATCACGTACTAGTTGGCAAGGGATGACTTACCAATGAACTGAAAGTGTTGGGATGTCCTATGCTTCACTGGTAAGTCAAATTGGACTGATTACTTAGATAGATCTAATTCTCTGGATTCCTTACAGAGAATCAGATCAAACGGACATGCAGTGGCATAATGTGATTGGTGAATTGAAGTAAAATAACAAAAAATATGTTTCCTTGTATTAAAGAGGCGCACCAGCCACATGAATGCAATTTTCCAATGCCACCATTGGTTTTGGATAGAAAATGCTACTTCATTTACCCAACCATTCAATTGACTGCATCCCATCATTTATTCATCGTGACAGTGCATATCATAGTATTCAAGATTGTAAGTTTTAAATTAAGAATATTTAAGATTTCAAAATAAAACATGTTGTACATGAGAATCAAGATCAAAAAATTTATTGTTACTGTTAATAAATGTTTCTCCAATAGAAATGGAGTGCATGCATTCTTGTAGATTTTGTTCTCATCAAATAGAATGGTTACTTCTTTTCAACTGGGGACCAACACATAAAAACTGAAAACCTCTCGGGAGATTTAGAGAGCTTTGAGATATAAAGCTATTTGATAATTAATTAAATGTATTTTTAATAAGAAATAAATTTAATTGTAAAGTAGGGAACAAATAGCTGAAATTAAAAATAATGTATTGTTTTTGAAATTTAATCTCATTTAAAATTTATAACAAATAAATTGTATAATGTTTGAAGTTCTGAATTTGCTTTCTTAGTTGGGGTTGTCTACATTGAAATATTTTCTTTGGAAAGTGAATGAAGAATATTTTCATTAATGTATCTATATTTAATTAAATATAAATAAAAATGTTTGAAACTATTCAAATAATTATTCTATATGGTAATGCATATGCTCTCCAACTTCTTTCTATATGATAATGTATATGCAATCCAACTTCTTGGGAATGAATCTATATCTTTACAATATTAACTCATTTGATCTATTTTAATGAACATTAAATATTCAATATTTATAAAATAAACGAACTTCATTAATTAAAATTTTTGGTAGGGATGAAGTGTAAAATTACTATTATCTATTTGATTTTTTGAAGTGTGATGTTCAAAAATAGTGTACACAAATGGAAGTTTTGTGGAGAAAACTCTCTACATAATCTAACATGTTTGTATCATGATTGACCATTAACATGAAATGGCTTTATAAAAAAATATATTAGAAAAATAGTGCTTTAATCTTGAAATCATAAATTTACAACAATAGTGAAAAAATATCCTTCAATATTTGAAAGGTAGTTTTGTCTTCTCCACTTTTTCTTCATATGGTGTAGTTCTATTTTATAGGCCTTCTAAAGAGGATTCTCTCATCTGTTGCCTTACAAATATAGATTTAAATGACACATCTTGGACAATTGTACCGAGGAAGAAAAGTTTTCCTAAGTTGAAATATTTTATGCATGCCAAACCTTTAGATGTTAAGTTGAATAAGTTTGGATCAAGCACTAGTTTGACTTGATTTATGATTTCCTTATTGGGTAGCTTGTTTCTATACTTTGATGTTAAACAATTACCTTGAGTTCTTGACACCTAATTATAAAGAATGCTTGATTAGTAGATCAAGTGCTAAAATTAGGTTTGATATAAGAGTTGATGTAATTGTTGTGAAAAATGCAAAGATGTAACTTTGATAGAGACATGACTCTTGGATGATCCTTGTTCTAAGTGGTAGTAAATGTGCATTTATAATTGAAATGATCTAGGGGAGATGTTCTCTTACACCTTTCCTAGACATATTCTTTTAAAATTTTTTGGTATGTGAATTGGTGGGTGATGGTAACATTAGTTCGAAGTGGCCTAGAATTATAATTAAATAACTAAATCTGAATT